>CH002597.1:366955-409696 GCA_000149265.1 Ciona savignyi
AGATAAGCAACCACTCTGGAATTTTAGTTTTTAAATATTTAAAAAAAACTTTTGTTTTCTGAAGAAATTTCTCTTAAAATCTGGCGTCTAAACTTGTAATCTAATCTCTTGTGTGCACTGGAGCATGACTAAACACTTCAACTATGTGTGATGACATCACTGACCTACTTTTTACCTTTTTTCTACCTTAGCTGGCTTGGTTGCATGAATGGTATTTTAACCAAGTTATGTCTCACAAAATTCCTACAAGTTGCCGCCTAAAACTACAAATTTTTGCTTTGACCAAATATTTTCTACCGCAAAATTGCCCGCTTAGCTTAACCAGAGCTAAAGTACTGACTTAAAACTAAGAAGCATTTTTGCTCAATTCTTAACAGCTTTTTTTAAATTGATCTCTTGGCTTAAGCAGGCCAGAAATTCTGGCTCATTTTGAAAATTAAACAGCAAATTAAAAACTTTGAAGTCCAATTTAAGTCTGTCTATTTCTCTTAAGAATGTATAAATATATTCTATTTATTAAGTACAAATATATATCATATTTTGTACAAATTCATTACAGCACACTGTATACCAACATTGCAAAATGGTAAGATACCTAGTAAGCCATTGGGGTCAACTATGTTGTATTCAAGAGCTGGGGCGATAGCTGAGTGGGGGTATTCAAATGGAGTGTAGTAGAGAAGTGACCCATCAGTTTGAGCCAGCATGTGGGGTGGTTGAACCCCATTCGATATTACCGTCTGTAAGGGGGTGATATTGGTAACCACAATAAGGATATAAGTGGCTCATTTTCCCACTTGGCTCATTTTCCCATTACAAGTTTAGGGGGTATTGGTAACTAGATGTCACAAAATGGCTCATTTTTGTACTTATTGTTGACTTGACATTTGTTAGTTGTCACTGTTATATTACTACTATAATTTTCAATGTTTTTGACATTGTAAAATTATATAAATTTTAGTGACTCAAAGAAAAACGTTGTGTTGGGAAATTGAGCTAAACACTAGTTATGTTAGTTTGTTATAGCATTGACTATTAGTCCAAAGGTTGTTGGGTTGAAACCCACCACTGGCTAGTCAGTTGAGTTCTTGATCAAAGCTTATTGAACCAAAAAGTATTGGTTTGAAAATAAAACAGTGGTAATCTAAAGCATACACCACACTGCAATAGCTTATGCAACTGCACTGGTAAAATGCCATCAGACAATAAAAGTAATGAATGCTAAATGAATTTCCCTCACAAGTTATCGGCAGATCAACAATGTATAAAGCCTTCAATGGGGATTTCTCCTCCTGCAAGGGTAGAAAAACATGGAAATCGTTACACCCACCTGTCCATTTGGTAGCCGTGATATAACGGGGTTGTATACATTAAGTGGGGGCTGTCCAGGGGTGGGTGATCTTAGTGCCGGGGCCTGCAACACCTGGGGTGCTGCCATTAGCCGGGGCTGACCTATAGAAATATTATAATAAATTAACATTTCCATAGAATATTATAAAAAATGAAGAAAGTTGAAATATTATATAGATATGATAGTACAACTACTGTGCTTAGTCACTAATTAAATAACTTCATAATTTGGCAGTTTAAGAAAATTAATAAAATTAGTAAATAATTTTGAAAAACTACATTTCGTTCAGCTGTATTGAGCAAACCTAATTAGCTGTTGCGGCTTTACATTAGTGACAATTTTGTAACTTTTGTTCCGGATTCTTAATATTATTGATTGAATAAAATATTTATCCCTGGCGCCACAAGTAGTTGTAAAGTAGATTACGGTTACATTTCGGAGAAATTTAATTTCAAATGGTGCCAGAAAATGAAAATTAGACTGAAAGTTACGGAGAAAAAGTGGTAATATTATAGGATTGGCATTTATTATTCATTTTAATATTTTTTCATGTTTGGGCACAACATTTTTAAAATAATGAAAACAATGTTGCTATCTATTATTTATAAAAATTGCGATTTCCAGCGGGCGACAAAAGCCCACGAAAAGCTTCAAATCAACTAAATTATTCAGATTTGTTGAAAGTTGGGAGGAAATTATGGAAAAGTGCAATCCAAGCACGACACAGCTAAGCCATTCTCATCTATTATTAACGAAATTGTATGTTCAACAGAGCAGGCTTAGCAGAGCTTTCGAAGCTAGAATTTACCTGCCAGAGTGGAGTAGTCACGATAGGTTCCATTGATTATTGCAAGTTCCATTAGTTGTTTCTTCTTCAGTTCATCTTCACCTTCCTAAAAATAAAATAAAATCGATATTTAACGGAACAATTATAGGGAATAGTTGCAGCCCAAGTAACACCTTTAACTTAATTAAGACCCCCACAATTCAAACCCCTACTATTCGGACCCCACAATATAGATATCACAATTAAATCTCTATAACCAAGACACCCCAATTTTTCACCCACAACTCAAGCCCATCTGTGATCAAGAGTTTTAAAACCCCTACAATTCAGACCAGACAATTTGAAACTCCCACCATACAAACCCCTTGAACTAAGGCCCCACAACACTGCACCTAAAAGACCCTTACAAATATATTTTCTCTAGTTCTAAAAGACTTCTATTTTAAATCATAGATCTGTGTTAGGGATAAAATTTTTACTTTGTAAGAAAACATTCCAGTAAAACATAACCTTAATTCAAAAGGTAGAAAACCATTAGACACAAACAGAACCCAACATAATGAACCAACATGATCTATTAACCCAATTAACCTGCTCGGGACACAAGTACATAAAAATAATCCGAGGTTTTAAAGTTCAAAATTTACTTTCAGTAGCCAGGCATAATGTAATTGGTAGTCTGCGTTCCTGTAAAAAAGACGTTATGAAGAGGTAATCCGATTTACTCCGGCAGGAATTTAAATAGCTCTTCTCAATACCAAAGTTAATATAGAAAGGAATTTGACTTTTCATTCCATTACACTGTTGTATGTCCATCAGTGACTAACTACGATTAGTATTTGCACATTGGAAACAAACCACCTATTCATCTCTGCCAATGTTTCTAATCAAATCTACTTTGATAAGCACACCACCTATCCAATTTGTATTTTCACACTTTATTCAATCCAAAACTATTTTAAAAATCCATTATTCATTCAAAAATGAATATTTGATGCAATATATTTGGAAGATCAGATAAGTTGAAACAGTTTGTATAGAAACGGCAACGCAAACTCATTTTCTCAATTTAAATTCATTATTTATATTATGACTATGCAAAAATACCAGCCCCACAACAGTAACAAAATATTAAAGCTTTAAACCAGTTGTCCAGGAGCTGATATAAACTATTTTAAAGGAGATCATTATTTTACAGCTGAGTGCGTCAAAGGGTTATTCTATGGGGGGGGGGCATTTAGGTTTAACATTTATTGAACCATGTTGTATCACAACCCGTCAGTAAACTTGGCTGATATGTAATTCATGTGAAATACATCACTAACAAGACCCACGTTGTGTTTTGCGCAAGTGAGTAAACCAAGTTAACATGTGAGCAGGTAAGGTATGGGGGCAAGTAGCGAAATCAGTATGATAGACCGATTTGTGACATCATAAACAACTTCCACCCCACGTTTTGCAAGATAACTCAGTGTTGATATGTGAGATCGATTACATATTAACACACACATTTCTTACAAACTTTAATCCACAGGCACTCTACCACTTTCATGTCCTATAATTAACATCCTTACAATAGGGATTTGTGTAAGTTAATATATGAGATCAACTTACTACAATGGCAGAACAGTACCAGATGGATTAACTGACATCATCAGTTTTTTTGCAAAGCACATTTTATACAATCTTTAAGGTAAGATACACAGTTAGGTACCACACTGATGTCTTAAAAATAGCCTTACAGTTGGGATAAGAAGCTTTTGAATCTCCTCCATAGCTCGCTGCATCTTTACTCTTGCTCGGTTCTCCGTGTCCTCCACTGTGATCAGAACGTGAAGCTCATCATTCAAGTGTTCCCAGTTCGGTTTTCCACGGTTCAAATCCTCCTATGGAGAAAAATACTTAGCATCACTGATCGCAATGATGATAAAAACCTTATGATTATTGAAGTTTATTTTAAATTGTTTGAAATGGCGGTATATTTATAACTTGCCAGGATAAATGGTATTTATAAACAAAGACCAAAGGAAGGAAATGATAATAGCATCCTACACGTTGAATATATCAGGATGAACATAGAGTGGATTAGCGTCATGTGCATTAATAATACAGACTTCAATACCACATAAGGAGTCTGAAACCAGTAATTCAGGGGTAATGGGGACATGGAATACTGATTAGATAATTAAGCCATTTCGGTGATAGCTTATTGTTGCTGTACGTTACAAAAGAACAATCAAAAAACAATCCTAGCTTGCCATTGATAACAAATTATATCAGTTCTCTTAGTAGTTCTAATAGTTTGTTTTATAACATCTATTTTAGATGTTATATGAGCTTCTTTCATAACATCTAGCTAGGGATGCACAATATAGGATAGTTAGGTATTCTAGAATATTCTAGAATAATATATTTCGAATCTAGAATTTCGAATCCTATTCTAGAATGTTTTACCATGTATTTAAATTTGCTATGCTGTGCATATATTTTCTCATTTATAGTGAATTAGCCATATGCTTTTAAACTGTGATGAGAGCAATTTATGCAGTCAAACAATATTTTACCATTACATATTTTTTAAATCATATGTAACATCTCTAAACACTATCTGCCATGAGGGAGGATAATAGTCTAGTAGGTTGTTGTTGAAATGAATGGCTGAGAAAAAATGCTCCCAAACACCAGACAATTTTTATTTCCCCAGTTTGGTAACAAGACTAGCTATTAATGCCCTTGCACAATTAAACATTAATTTACTATTTAACACAGTTATACCTAGGTAAAAGTATAATAAATTAATCATTGCAAAATCACCTAACTAAATAATTGAACACATAGGATATCATTCATTGTGTTAATTCAAAACATAGTTGTTTAAGTGAAATATATATTGCAGATACTAACGTGTTTAGTCTGTAAATAACTCTTCCGCCTTTGGAATAATTGCGTCATATTTAAAGGTGCGTTAAACCACGTGATTACAGTCTGGCGAACGTGACCTACTTTCTTTGTGCGTGCTTTCGTTTTAAGCGCGTCTGTCCACGATGCACGTGTATGGGACTACTGATAAGATAATGTTGTTGTGCTTTGATGCAAGTTGTATTATCGAGCTACCGCTTTAGAAAATGTTTGGACGCCTTCGCACGATAGATGCACTTTCGGTATGGAGAAACGCATTACGGGTATTACATACGAATGAAGAAGCCATTTTACAATTTTGAGATTACGAATTTACTTCAATGACGATTTACCAAAAGTTTCTTATCATAGTTATCCACTGTCGCACGCTTGCTGAAACGATACGCTGACGTCTGCATAATCGGCATCACGCGTGTTGTGGCGCGATGGATCGCAGCCAATATTTTACGTTTTTAATTTCGAATCCTAACTATTCTTATTAAATTGCTTGTAAAGATTCGAATCCCTAGAGATTCGAATCTCAAAGATTCGAAATTCTATATTGTGCATCCCTACATCTAGCATATTTTTTCTGTCAAATTTCCGCATTTATATTAAGTAAAGCGTATGGTGGTCAAAACGTTTCTGTGATTTGACTGAACAATTTGGTTAGTTGTGAGAAAATAAGTAGCAAAGCTGCAATTTCCATGAGAAATCATAAGAGGTGCCTGGAGGCAAGTGAGCTGTAAATATTTAGATTCACAATTCCAACAACATACACTTAAATCTCTCTGAAATGTAAATCGTTTGAGGCATACCAAAAAAAAGAAATTTTGCCAGGACCATTAAATGTGTCATTTCATTTAAATTAACATTGTGATTTATGTTTATAATTGTTATTGGTTTGTACAATTTTTTTCTTTATTTTTGTAAATGGTTTTTGTTGTTCTTGATAAAACGTTTTACTTTATAAAGTAACCTCAATAACTAGGACTTTTTGGCTGAGTAAACTGCTGGCAAGATTTAACAAGCCCTTGAAATCCAGTTAAACCAAAACATTATAACAATGCAAAACAATTGAGTTCTGGAATAAAACACTCATTTGATACTTTAGTGAGTGGTCGCGCGTTTTAGTTTTTAATTAAAGCTGTGATTGCGTGCGTCTTAAAGTACTGGGAACCGTGGAAGCGGGCTTTGTTTAGCTGCGCCCAGGCGTGGAGCTATAGCTGAAGATAGCTAGCTGATAGGAAAAACAAAGACCAAAGCCCAAGCTTTAGCACTAGCAACAAAAGCCCGAGTATTGTTCTGGGTCGTGTAACACGCGAACTCAATACGTCGGTACAACAACAAACGGAAACGGATCGGTTGAATTGTGACGAAACATTGGCCGCGTTACGACCCGCGTGTTTATTAAACAAACGTCAATTTTTTCAACATTCGAATTTTCTGTGTAACTTTCTTTGAATGATAGTATTTACAAATAAACTATTGTACTCTGCATGCAAGACACCTTGTCACGATTTTTTGTGAAAACGTAAGACCTTGAGGAAAAAGCAGACGACACGTTTGCTCACTGGAGCATAACCATGAATGCATAAAGTAAAAAGCGGCGAAAACGAAAATTCTGGAACAAAAAATAAAGAAAAAAACATAAATATCAGTTTCAGTTCTAACCGCTTGCTAGATTACTGTCATAAAATTTAAAACATATTTTAAACAAGCCTATCACATCGAATTGTATTCAGAACTAGGAACCGGTAATTCGGAAGCTAATCGTTCCCAATACCACACGACGACACCGGGCTACACAACCACAATCGAGTCAGCAATGTCGTCGGATTAACGTACGAACCTTTCAACTGTCAATACATGTTACTATTGGACACGTTATTAGGTGTTCGATTGTCGACACTTTGCTAATCCAGTTAGAAATATATTTACTTCAGTCTGTATATTAAATACAGGACTTGAAATTGCCGGCGATTTATTGCAAATTGCTTCAAGACCGGCTGGATATTAAACGTACTTTATTTGTGAGGGTCTTCTTTTTTAAATCGTTTTAAAACGATTTAGTAAAACAAATTAAAGGTCTGTTTATCCTGCAAGTTGACAAATATCGGACATTATACTTCAGACCCATTCATTTACATATAGGAAACGTCGGATTGGAAATAAAGCCTCCGCTCTACTGCGATTCTCATTAGCTATCTCGAATGCACAAGATGGCTCAAGAAGCATTGAAATCCAATGATTGAATGACGTACAATACATGGGCCCTGTCATCGAGTTTCGACCGTAAGAGGAGAGATTGGAATTGTTGGAATGATTTTGGAAACAGTTGCTGGCGTGTAGGGGAAATAACAATGCCCGATTTGTCGTCTGCTTGTCATTTGTCAACGTAACAATACGATGATTTTGGGCGGGAATGATTTTATTTTAGGACAAGTTCTAATTACCCCAACTGTATGTTATTTTTATTACATACTCCTTAAGCTTTTTTGGCATGTTTGTTTCAGAGTGCTGACGCTGCATTATGTACAACGACGTGCTGACACCGAACCACGTTGGAATGAAAACATACATTTTTTAATGGTTATAAGACCTGGATGGTTAGCCAAATCGCCGAAGTATTTGCGTGGGTGGCGGAAGAGAATGGTTTGAGCGCAGATCATCCCATAACAACTAAACGTCTTTGCGCGGCTATTCCTCAATTCGAAGTATTTGTAAACGCCGAAGGAGTGTAGTAGTGGCCCGACCGAAATTGGCAGACTGTGTCCCGTAAGGTACAATTACGTTCAACACTTAGAATTTCTCTCAGCGGTTTAAGTGTTGGGAGTTTTGTTAGAGACAGTGGGTCGGCGAAATTAAGTGACGGGGCCTGGGAGGTATTTTCCACTTTCGTTGTCTTCTACTAACCATTCTCGGTACTTGTCAAAGACAACTTGTGTACACAACGTATCAGCGATGTTGGAAAACCGCCTGAAACTCCTGAATTTTTAATTAAGCTCTGCAGCAATGGGAACAAAATGTATAAAATGGATTTTTTGAGTCCGGAATCACTCATGTTTTTTTACCCGGGAACACTACAACCGTGGAATCTGGACAATGTTATGATAAGCTGCAAGTTGTCAAAGTTTTGATCGCATTCCCCTGAAACTACGTGTTCGAATGAGCAAGACGTCATAACACTATGACGTCATTTAAAACCTATGGCTTAATAGTACTGATGTTAGATGATATATTGCAACTTTTACTGGGCGGAGTTACTAGGCGCTTGTGACGTCACATAACGTCTTCGCGGGAACGAAATTGCGTGTATGTTTAATCTTTGTTGACAAGCACGCTGGGAGCTGATAGCAAGTTTGACATGGTAATTATGACGTCATGGCGGTGCTTATGTCGTCGACTATGGAAGTGGTAACTTTAAATTAGTGTATCAAAAATATAATTTTAGGTTGAATAAATATTATAGCAAATACTTTGCACTCTATTCGCACTTTTTATCCTAGTTTATTTTGTGGCATTTTTTATTAATCTGGCGTGTCGACCACCCTATCTGCGATGTATTAGGTTGCGGTATCAGTGCATAAGTTGCGGCACTTTAGCTTTATCGTCGTGGCTGGCAACTCCTGCTATATTTGAAACGCACTGCACTGTAGTTCAAGTGGTTTTCACTTTGGTGCAGCTCACGTGACTGTCGTTTCTCAAGAACGCAAAGGCATGTTCTATTTTGAAAAAAAAACAAGTCGGCAACAGATTTTTCCGGTAATCTAATAAAATTATGTCAAATTCGTTTACTTATGAGATACGAACCGAAGTGTTATTTCGCGTCTATAAATCATGCTCAACTGTACGTTTGTTCTGCTTTAAAACAGCAGGGATCATATTAATCATTGGTAAGCTTTAAGAACATAAATTATAGCTTGGGTCTATGAACTATGTTCACTTGTGTAACGGTATAAATCATTTACAGGAAACATTTATATCAACCTTTAATATAATTGCACTAAAAGCAGGAATTATATTATTGCATTGGCCTGTAGCCCTGTACAACAGTTTGGCTTGGAGAATAGTTTTTTTATTAAATCATTTTATTGAATGGCACAAATCAGATATTCCATTTGGTTTGTAATAGATATCAACCCACTACAACTGATTTATTGCAATAAACTATAACCAACTTTCAAATCAAACTTATTTCCTTAATATATCTTCCTGCAAAACAGAAATAATCCGGTTAAAGCAATGTTTTATCTAAATTCTAAATGAATGAAAAAAGATGCCATTTGTATTCTGGAAAATGGGAAAAACATTGAATGATTTATACATGGTTATCGCATAATCTAGCTTTCACTGTGTGCTTGTTGATTAAATTGGAGTGTGTGGTTGATGGTTAAGACAATATCTCAGCCAAAATTTTTTAATCTAATAAAGAGTTTTACCCAAAGATAAAGAGTGCTCTGTAGTTGCATCGTGCAAAGGTTGAGGAATTAACAGCACAAAAAGTTAAGAATCACAGAGATTGTGAAGCCACCTTAAATACTAACATGATAATCATGATGTTGTAACTTTATAAAAAAAATATTTTCTTTGCATTCTTATTCTTGTTAATTTAATGTTAAAGGTTTTTACAGACATTTTAAAAATTGGAAATATATCGTTGGGCAGTGAATATGCAATCATACAATCAAATACTTCCTTTAAACCTTTGCTGTGTGTTTGCTAACATGGTTCTCTAGGGAACAGCTATTAAGTGATGCCAGTTTGGTTTCAGAAATTCAAAAATTATTACAAAGTATATATTAAATAGAGATTAAACTAAGGAACAGTACTTTTTTTATTTAGAAAATCTTCGGTATTTCTGTTTGCAACACTAGATCAAAAAAATTTAAATGGAAACACTAGCTTACGATAAAAAAAGGGTTATTGTTAAACAGAAATTACATTTTTAAAATACTTTTTAAAGATTTGCAATATCAGCAGTATAACAGTATGTATTGGAAACTCTTTATTAATTTTACTGCTGTTTTTTATTACGTTAGTTGCTGTTTCTATTTCCTCGTTCCTACAGATTACAAATGTTTTGTTGATATTGCAAAAGATATAATATAATTCAACAAAAGTGTTTGTGAATCCAGTCAAGATTTAATTTATATGAAAAAGAAATAATTGAGTTTAATTAAATTGATCGTGCTACATCACAAAAGCAGGATTGGGCTTAGATAAATATAGGTACTGGGTGGAAATGTGGGTGTATGTACGGTACTATAACGGTACATGACCACGCTGCACAAACAGATCACTTAGCATCTACCACTGAACCATGTCCATAACTGCAGGCATATGCCACAGACCAGTAATGTTGTCAATGACAACAAATTTTTGGGAAAAATCAAACAATGTTCAAAGTGTTTCCTTGCCATAAAAATCTTTTTTACTCTTTGCTGGTCTATTGGGTGTAAATTCTTCCTCTAATTTTCCTTTTGCGAATGAACATTAATCTAACTTATGTTAAAACATATTTAATCTGTGCATACCTTTTTCTTGTCTCTCATCGATCCTTTTCCACGAACCATAATCTTGCATTTTGTTTCTTGTTCCAGCTGCTTTGCAGTCAATCCTCGTGGTCCCAATAAACGTCCCACAAAGTTGTACTGTCGACAATATTTAAGATTAACATTGGGGTTAATTGATTTTTTTTCAAATTATCATTCTATAGAGAACAATATAAATTACACTTATTTGTCACTTTGGGTGGAGACTATAATTCATTGTGTTATTTCATAAAACAATTATCTTTTATATGAACATAAAATTAGACAAAGTTTAGTCTATGGTATACATCAACATTATGTAGTCTAGGTCTACTACTTTGAGGCTTAAATAACTCTTTGATATAGATTAAAGATAGGGTGTGTGATGTCACAAGATAGCCAGTTTGATGTCAAATTAAGACAGCTAGTGTGATGTCACAAGATAACTAATGTGATGTCACAAACTAGCTAATGATGTCAAGAGCAATAGGAAAGGAAGATAACGGGAAACAAGTAAGAGTGAATTGCTTGCAATTACTTCCTATTTAAATAGCAACTGATACAAATAAAGATGCATCATGTTTAGGTAGCAAGTGATAATTGTTATTAAGCTGCATTTAATTTGTATTATAAAATATAATTTTGTATTACTAAACAAGAGATTAAAAACATTTACCAGTATTCTGTAAATAATAATAAAAACATAGATCATGTGACAATAATTATAGAATTAATATATTACGTCTGGGTGATCTTTGACGGGAACATACACTTTCTCAGTGAGGGTGATTGTGGGTCCTTGAGGTGGGGGCAGCTCTAGGGGCTGTTTATCTCCATTTTGGAACAACACGGATCTCACCTTTACGATTTCTGTAAAAACGTTTTATGGAAAAAAGTGAGAATTTTGTTATGTTAGGAGGGAATATTTTAAGGAATTCTGATTAAAATTTGTGTTCTCATTACATCACTACTTTGCACAGAAGTACTAAGTCAAACAAAGGTTTATTTGTGATGTCACAAGAAATTGTGCCTGTGTTTGTCAAACCAACAATAAATGAGTTGTTCAAATAAAGGGCAATTTGGATTGTGTGCTCGGCAAATACCATTATTATGTAACAAGTGGAAACTAACTTAGGAATTAGTGGTTCAAATTGTAGTTATTTATAAACAAAATCAAAATGACCGTTTTCAAATAATAAAAAAAATTACTTTACTTCTATAGGCTACAGGCACAAAAATGAGATATTAACATTTTTTGGAAAATTAAAGTCTTGCACAATATTTATTATAAAAAAATTGCATGAACTGGCATAAAACAAATTAATTTTAGGTAAAAATGTAAAATGAATTTTAAATAAACCTAGTAAATTGTATTTTTATAGCAGATTGGTTTGCCATGAAATTGAACAGGATGAAACGACAATTTAATTAAAATCAAAAAAAGAATATTTGAAAAACAATTTGTTTAAAATATTTTGACAACTTCTGTTTGCTCTTTAAATATTTAAAATATGTTCGCTATTTCCTACCATTTATAACTAAGCTATAGCGGACAGTATGGCGTGTGTGATATCACAGTGCTCTCTATCATGCAACCAGGAACAGGAAATAAAGAACAATAGAAACGTTAAAAGCCACAAATACGAAACTCATTTTTACAGAGTGGTCTGTAAAACTCTGCATAGTATGATAAACCTTTTAAAAAAGTCTAAATTTCATTTTATTACTCTTTTTTTAAGCTTTTAAACTTTATTTTTTATAAATACCAAAATTGGATAAAACACAATCATGCTTGGATCACACAAGGTCTATATCATAAATAATTAATCATGACATAACAGTCCGCGTCAACGCATCAGCCTTTTTTAATATGAAATCACGTTTTCAAGGTTTATAGTCAACAGTAAAATTCAATCCGCCGCTGTTTCCTCTATCAACTGAAAAAGGTAATTTAACACCCAACATGGTCGCCACGTCATTAATTACTTAAATACTTGACAATTGTACAAAGTAATGACTGGTGATAAAAGTTAAAAATGATTTGTTTTAATCTTTTTGGTAATCATTTATAAATAGGTTACATTTTGTTTAAAAAAAGTTCATTTACAAATTAAAAAATAAACTTTACCTTCATCAAGTAAGCGTTCTACGTGTACAAATATGGCCGGGTATAGTTGGCACTGCTTTTTATCTTTCAACAATTGCTGCAGATAATTCACTCTTTCCCTCGTCTTTTTATCGAGGGCGGAATTTTGGGGCAAAGATTGCAACATGGCCGATGTCGCAGCGATCAAGTTAGAGTTAGTTAAGTTGCCGTTAATAGTTGGGGTTGATGTGTGGGGGACCCCATTTGATTGAATGTTTTGAACCCTTGACACCTGGGTCTGATTTGGGGCTGATACGGTTGACAACATTGTTGAAGTGTTCGTTAAAAATTGTGGAGAGTTTTCGAACTTGAGTCCAAGGTCGGATAAAGTTTGCAAACTTGCTACATTCATTGTTACTTAGAATTTCGCATAATTTAGTAGTTGGTTAGTTAAGCGGTGAAAATGGCTGAAAAGTACACAAACAACATGTTAGAGACTGTTTTTCTGCGTTACTCATTCAGTATTACTCACCTGTCTAACTACGCGCTGCGCTATCAGTTACTAACATGCCTATCTTGTTTCCGCCATCGTTCAACTCCTACACCATCAGTTTATAACATTTATACCTCAACGTATATCGTAGCGCATTTCAACGTACCGTTAGCTTAAACAAAACACTTTAAAATTGAGATTAAAGTTGGTCTACAAAAACTACGTAAACTGTAAACGAACAACCCCGACGTTAAGTTAAACTTACAAACAACCACGAATTCCACATTTTACGCACTCCTCCCTCGGTCTACGATGAAGTTTACTGAAGACGTTAATACAACTGAAAATGACGTTTTATAATGATACTACATGCGACGGGAAATAGACTGTTGGTTTGAAGCATTGCAGCTGAATCTAACTTTACCGAAAGATGGAACTACAGCCAATGATTACGAACTGAAGCACTAGTTAAGTTGTGCTACAATAGAGAGAGACCTTCTTTCGCTGCGCCTCGTTGAATTTGGAATGACTCTTTTCCTGATTCTATCTTCGTCTGTTGTTCGCGCGTTTCTATTATGACGTAGCAGCTGTCGTCCGCAGCGTCGGCAAGACATCGAAACCTGGTATTACTTCAACCTAAATCTTCACCTTCAATAAATTCGAGACCTTAACGTTGAGAACCTCATTCTTAATGATAAGACACATGTGTTCCTAATTTGCAATTGGACTACAAAGTTTTATTTATTTCAATTTTACTGTTATATACCGTGGCCGTTTTTTTCTTTATCGGCGAAATGGAATTATAAACCATCAACTACATCAATTAATAATCCGCAACAGCCATCTACTGAAACCTTAAAAGCTTATATTACTGCAATGTCGATACCAACGCATTTGCGGCACTTCGGTTTCCTAATCATGAGGTTCTTTTGCTGATATGGTCGTAAAGTTACGTCAATTAGATATTTGTACATCAGATTTTACGAGGTTCGCCAGCACGAATATGGCAAGGCAAAAAGAACCGGTACTATAACCAATCGAGAAGAAGTAACGAAAAAACGTTATAACGTAAATTTTAGTACGCTATTTGTAATTACGAGTTTATAAATGCCGAAAAGGCAAATCGAATCTATATGTGGTCAAATGATTTTTCCAAAAAAATACAACAAAATACGTTTCGAAAGCTAGTGCCGGTACCCACTGCCTTTAGTATTGTGCCGGTACCGAGTTTTAAAATGTGTCTTTGTCTCTTTTTACCGGAAGTTTAAATGTAGCGAGGCAGAACCGTACGTAGTTCGCACAAATTTTTGTATCGGGTTACTAATTGGAACTGTTCGCCGCTCTTTACTCATTAAATCGAAATTCAGTTTCCATTTTGCTTTATTCGTAAAATTTATTTTTGACACGAATAAACTTATGAATTCGCCAGATACTATATCATTTATAAAATATATTTTCTTGGTATCGGACCATACTGTTGTACTAACTATATAAGGGAAGATTCTATAGTAATATAACCGTTGGTTCGTTCCTTGGCAAGTTTTTTGCTGCCGCCTACTTACACAGAACTTTGCTTCCTACACTGGTGCCACTGACTAACTCTGCAGCTACAGCTTAATAATTTTAAACCTCAGATAAATTCCAGCAGTGTATAAGCTGGATTAAGCAACCAGACCTGGTCCAATGTCAAAAACAAAGCTAGCAGTTCGGCAATTCGCCCGCGGGTTTTTTAAATTTGTTGCTCGGAAAAGTTACGTTTAAACAAATGCTTCTAAAATTGCAGGGCTGATACGTAGTCGAAAGAAAAACATATTCCTGCTACAAGAAACGCCCCAAAACAATATTTGTACCGGTAGTTTCCTAATTGAAGCATGCCTAGCACAATTTAGTATTGTCTGTGTTAATAAACGCATTATTACCACTTTGTTTCGGTATTTTAATATGAAGGTAACCAATGATTTTACATTTATTTTTAAGAAAATAATTTTTATTTTCAACCTTTAATAATTAAAACTTCACAGACTATCTATCAGCACCTAGCGGATTGGAATTTATTTTATTAGTATAAATGAATTTTGCTATACATTTTGAAGTAAATTGATATAAATTAATATATTTTCCAGATTTTGCAATAGACCGATAAAAATAAATATAGTAAAGTGTTTTTTAAACATTGTTTTAAAATGAAAAATCCTAAATTTCTGTTCGAAAACTTTTCTTTTTGGGAAGTTTTTTTCTTTTTTTTCAAGATTTTTTAAAACTTCTTACCTTCGTCAAGTATCCGATCAAGATGGATGAAACAGCCGGTCAAGTTTTGGATCTGTTTCTTGTCTTGCAACAGCTGCTTCAGGTAGAGACATTTGTCTCGCATTTTTCGATCGTCCTCGTGCACCATACCGCCGTTGGTGGTGGGCTGGCTGCTGCTGCTCGAGGTTGGAGAGGCGGAGCCTGGAGGACTCACTAGCGCCTGTTGGTGGTAGTTATGAGGCTTGGGGAACGGAGGTGGCGGAGACTGGATCTGAATGTGCGTCGGTTGCGGAATGGGTTGTGACGTAGGCGGCTGGTGGATCAGTTGCAGAGGCATCGGGTGCATTGGAGATTGCATATTGGGGATTTCCCTTTTGACGTCGTACGGCGCCGTCAGAAAGCAGTGGTTTAGTGATAATCAGCGGTGATTAGTAAGATTAATCACACTATAGTTAATTACATACAAGAAAGCTGCTGTGGAGACGAAATTGCAAGTATTATTATGACGTCATAAACATACTAAATTATGCAAAAATGACGTCAGCGCATGCCAGAGAACCTCTCGCCCTTGATTGGTTGGAATTTAGTGAGAAAACAATGCCTCATTGTTTTGCAAAGGAATGTCACGCATGAGGTATTTCTAGGGCGGAATCGATTTATCTTCTAAACGATCGCGAAAAGACCGAGTTATGTTTAAGATACGGCGATTGATAATGCAGTGGAGCCGGATCACACAAAACTGACAAGGATGGCGGGAAAACAGAATAGAATCTAAACACGCCTACCCAAAAACTTCGCCTAATCTTTACCACAATAAAAGTTTAATATCCGCTAAATCGCGGTTAACTGTTCTGCTAATCCGTATGGATAGCCAAACCAAGGCTACATCAGTTTTTAAAAGTCACGCTAATCTTTAAATGTAAACAAAGCGTGGTTACGCCCTTTATAAAATCCGTGCATCGGAAGTTGCTAAGGTGAAAAAGAGTAGAAAATAATTACCCACTTTCGTTTCTTGTTTTATCGTGGGTAGTTTTAGTGTTATTTTGCCCTTTTCCTGAGGCACAATCAACACCCATCAAGACTTTGTATTGAATCGGGAGGTTAACGTAAAACAAAATCCACAGAACCAAAATCAGTATTTGCGAAATAATTTTGGACTGATTTGAAAACCTTAAAAAATTAACAATGTTTTTTCAGCTCGCCCAACAAACCAAATCGTGTAATTTCGATTTTATGCTGTATATCTTACAACGCTGTGCATTATTTTCGTCCAAGACCTACATTTTATAATCTCTAACCATCAGCTGGGCATCGAGATTGGATCTCGGTGTCAAATTTAATGCATCAGCCTCGCAGTCTAAGTGATTTTATATCGCAGGAGAATCTCTGTGTTAGCAGCGATTTCGTGAAACTTCTGCTGCTCAAATTACAACTGGTGGCATGCGAAGAACGCCAAGTTAAAAAGGATTATTTTTAAAAACTGTAAATTCTAACGAACGCCGAAAATTCGAATGACAAAAAGGTAAAAAATATTATTAAAATTGTTGAATTGAAAAATTAAACTGACGTATAGAACCACTAAAAATATTTACCAAGTGTTAGTTTATTTTATCAAATATCTCAACTTCGCCCAAGCAAGCACGCTCTATGTTATAAACGAATAGTTTGACAGCTAACAAATATACAAAATCTCTGCTCCAATTTTGACGTTGCCCTTCTATAATCTAGTTGTTTAAAAGATGACAGCGGATCATTCATATATTAGAGTAGAAGTTTACGGACAACCTGTTTGAACATTTACGAAGAAAAGACGCGTTTACAAATATTGAATAAATATTTGTATTTTGCAATATTAGGTATAGGTGGGGTGTAACCTTCTACTTTGTCGGTAAGTACTGTACTGTAGTGTTACAGATACTACCAATGTCTTCGTACTAAATAAAACAACCACACGTCTTTGCTATTTTAAAAACGGAAAGCTGTAAGACAGCGAACACGAACTAGCGCCTAAAAACGAACTGGTCAATCTATATTCTGCGAGTTTTGCTTTATTATATTTACTGGTAGTTCGTTTTTTAAATTCTACAGTTGAATTAATTATGTTTGAAACAAAAAGTTAAATTCTTAGTAACGAAAATCTGTTCCCGTATTGTTTTAGCTGTGATATTTATTTTTAAACGCATTAATCCCGTACTTTTCGTCTAATCCTGTATTATCGGCTATTTCTTCGGCAACATTCACTGATTTACTTGGTTCGAAGCTGATTAATCCCACTGCTCTCTCTGTCGTTCAACTGACGATTAACCAGCCCCGAACGCATCAACCCGAATAATTCGCGCTTTCCCTTCATTCGTTCTAATAGTGGCGGTATGTTTGTGTCGTAACAATGTGCGCTCGATCAGTCCAGGTTATGGTAAACAGAGCGGGCGCCTCGGGCCGATATAAGCACAAGGGATAAGTTCCAATATCTCTCAATCGCTCGATTTTAGCCGAATGTTACTCACTGTAGAAGTATGCCCAACTTAATTTTATTTAAAATTTATTTTATTTTTATTTAAACTTGTAAAGTTTTATATAAACGCCGAAGAAACCAACCAGCGACCATATTCAATTGTAAAACGTGTAGAAAAATTATAATGAAATCAATAGGAAATTCCCCAGCATAACTTGTACAATAACCATCTCTTGGATTTATAACAAATAATTCATTTAGCGGTACTTTCCAAAATGTTTCAAAATGAAATACAAACAAGATCATTATCGTTCAATTATAATTGGCGTTACTTTATTCCTTTTAGGTCTTAAAAATAGAAATAAATCAAACCAAAATGTCAGTTTCATAATTTTCCGAAGTAAAATTTCAAAATATATTATTGTTTTCAACAGTAACATTCAAAATACTGTGAAATTGTAATCCGTATAATACAGCTTAAGAGTGTTTTTATCTTCACCTCGTAGACCAATTTAAGGGAATCTCGTAATATTTTCGCCGAAAAAATAACCCGGCACAAATTACGGGTGTAAAGCACCGCGTAATGATCTAGAAGAACGACTGATAGCGAAGGCAATTTCATGGAACACTGACGCGCTTAACCGAATGCGCGCACCAAATATACTGAATTACTTTTGTGTGGGTTTTGATCACCGAACTTCTATTTTTCAATTTGTGACTCTTAAACATCTAAGTTATATTTTTTAATGTTAATCAAAGGGTTATAGACACAATATATTTCAATGAAATTTCCTCGCAAGTAAAGTATATAGCTAGCGTAAGTATGTGTAACCACTATTGTAGCAGTAAAAACGGCTGAGCGACAGCGTTAGAACGCGTAGTGAAGTGAAAAACAGGCTCGACTGGTCGCTGCAAAAGAATTGCAAAACAAAGAAATTCACTTGTGCAGCATTCATAAAAATTAGCAATGTATGCCAAAAATAGAGTAATGCATTATTGTCCCGAAAACACGAAATAATTTTAAACCGACTAAAATCTTAAAGCCGATACGGATGCTATTTATTTTTGGGACGTTTCATGCAATCAGTACTTTTCGAAGCATCTCAAAATAAACAGCAACATATCGGATTTAGGTTTCTGCTCAGGCAATCTTACAAACCCACGCACTATGCTTTAAAATGCACTGACTTAGCCGATAAAAGCACATAGATATGCCATATAATATAAGTAATAAATTTATATCAGCGTGCTGGCCTAAACACACCCCTTCATTCGTTATCCCTCATATCTTTGATTCTGGTCAGATTAGCGTCACATATTTGCATAACGCGAATATATATCAAACCAAACCTATACTTAGCGCACATCCAAGCATCTATTCGGGCTAACAGTTAACCGCACAGTCCACCACAAGCAGAATACCTTACCACGGAAAGCACAAATATGTCAGACATTTTCCAAAATGATCCACTCACCTAAGTATCTGCTTAAATACTAGGGGCCTTCTCACGGCTGGGTTCCCGTGGAATCTGGGCCCCACATACGTACCCAAGTCGTGTGCATCCAGGCACAACGAGGAATGTGCTACACTTCGATGGTTTTAACAGACCAGCATTCACTGGGTCTTGCTCCAGCGTTTATAAATCGAATTCTTAACGAGTTTGTTTTAAATTCTTTGCAAGTCCTGTCTGGTTCATACTTTGTCCGAATCCCATGACATGTTCGTCTACAAAGACTTTGCCGAGAGCATGGGGCATTCCAATTAACACATACACAAATAATCTCCTGACGTCATACACTATACTTTCGTAGTTTGTTTCTAGTATTTTGTTTCTCCGAAGAAGTTCGCTGTTGTTGCTGATTTAGCAGGCGAGAGTAGAGGCGGAAAACCACAAAATTTAAAATAAAACAGAAGCGAGAGATATGTCTGCATTGACATTTTAATATGGGTTGGTTCCCCTTCTTGTTTGTTGTACCCTAATACTGCATCAATTTCCCTACTTTTCACAAGGAGACGTGTATTCATAGAAATTGCACCAGCAGGGCCACTACTTTTCTCCCAGACCGAGTATTATTTGATTGACTTGTCAATAAATCGTGGTTGGTGGATCTTTATATTACAGACTATCTTTACGGTAAACACTACACGTTATAGTCAAGTTTCTGCACTACAGTGTGTATTAAAAACAGAATATTGGCAAGTGACAACACAAAGAATAAAACATAGAAAAATTCCATTTTCCGCGATAAATTCAATTTTAGCTAAACGTTGCAAACAGGTAAAGTTAACCTAGTTTATAAAACCAACCGCAGTTTTGGTTCAGTGCGCTAATTATGCGGTAACTATCTTGTGCGCCAGAAGCGTTTGTCGGCAAGACAAAAATATGGAAATATAAAGCTTTTTATCATTTCTTTACGTTATGTTTAAAACGAAAATGCAAAAATTGTCATAATCACTTACCCCGGTGGTTTAAGGATAATTTTTGTCTTACTTTGTATTTAATTTTCGTTTTTCCGTTGTTTTGTATTTTAGTATTTTAATATTAATCGCGTTAACCTAAAACTTTCCAATCTGCAATTTTATTTCAAAGTATTATGAAGTTGTCGTTTTGCTTGTTTATTTAAATGCCATAAACATATACGACTGAATAGTTGAGTCGGTTAAACGTCACCTTTTACCCGAAATATTGATTGGGATCTTTCTGAATGCACTTATACCGGAGCGGATCTTTCGTGGGCGAGCGGTTGGGTACCCACAATACACAAAAAAGGACCGTTTCGACTCTTAGGAGGGTGAGATCAAAACCACACAAACTCACTGAAGAAAATACGAACTACTGTTAAATTTATATTGTTTTGTGTCCAATAGAGGCCCACCGCGAATGTTACATTCCTAGATACGATTAGTTTGCCAACGAAACATTCCACGGAATTCTAATCCCTCTTAAGTAGAACAGTTGCGTAAAATCTTCGCCGTAAATTTGTTTTCTGTATTAAGCGACCGTAACGAGGTCCACAGGGCTGCACAGGTCACATGACAGCGGCGCTGATGGATGTATACAAGACACCAACCAGCAACGACCCGCTGCGGGCAATGTCTCTTTTGCAGCAACGGGTAACTATTGCATAATCGTTCACATTGGCAATCACGTTTGGTTAGTTTGATAATCAACGTGAATTAATTGTAGTTTTTGCCTATATCCTGTTTTTATGTTTGCCCTTTTTTACATACATTATAAAGAAATAAAGTGATTAAGAAACCCTGCAAAATTAATGATTAATAAAAATATGCACATTGACGAAGAATAATTGTTTCGCCAATTGTACCGAGAATCAGATATTCCTTGTTCAAAGCTATCTGATCCGGGAACGCTTATTCAACGTGACCGGGTTACGGCAACTGAAAGATATAACCAACATAGAAAATCGGATCAATAATGGGATACTTATGTTTGGGGTGGGATAACGAAGGAGATTGGTGGTTGTGACGAGGCTAGTTTAGATTAGTTTAGTTCATTTATTGTTTCACCATGAAAACACAAAGCAGAGCCTTTGATAAAAATTTAAAAAAAAAAAAAACGGGGGAAAACGTCAAAACAACAGTCGTTAGAACACGTCTAAAAACAATCAAATTTAATGTTTCGGTATAATTAGAAGTGGCCGCTAAACCCACTTGTCGAATATCATGAAAGTCGCACAGTTTCCTATTTTATTACAAAAATAAAAACTGACTAGTTAAGATATCGAAGATCTTAATTATAAATTTCAACTTTCAACTTTTAAGATGGCTTGGAAATCACGAAAAGTTGTTTTCCAATACTACACCCTTGTTATTCCCAGGTAAGTAGTATGTGAGCACTGTTGTGGGTTTTGGGTTTCGTGGCATAGCTTAACGCCAACAAAAGAGAGCCTTGTTTGATCTTAAATATAGTAAATTTTGGAGAAACAGGGTTCGGTGAAATTCTTCATTATTTTAAAAATAAACAACTGGATTTGTAACATGAAAACTTGTATAGGATAGTATATCTATGTTTATCCATGTATAAACCAAACGATGATGCAACATAATATAAAAAGGCCGGAACGTGTGGCAGTTTTAGCTCAACAATAATCCATTGGGTTCAGGTGAAATCCGCTAAGCGCACAAGGAAACAACCGAGTAGTCAGCGACTGGTTTTGATTCCAAGAACCTTTAGCGGAAAGCGATCGGTCTGACCCACTGATCAAACCGGTAGGCAGCACATGAAGCAAATCTGCATTTTCTCTCTCCAATATAATGTTGTTGTTGTTTATTTAAAACTCTCATGCAGTTGAATGGTTAACGCGACCGAATTATGTACCGCTCCATACAAAAATGGTCTTCGAGATGACCCTCATGGGGTCAAAACTTAGCCCGATAAATAAATTTCTTAATAACTATTTGTTTTTATTGATTTAAGTTTCAAACTCGTCACTGAGACAGTTTTTTTGGAGTTTTTGTATTTTTTTTTAGCCAAGTTTCGAAACCATGATGGGCTCGTCACTAGGACAGTTTTTTTTTTATAACAGTAGGTATATGAATCGGTCGCGTTAACCATTCGGCCACACGACCGTATACTTAATTCGCGTTTTTGCTTTTTTTACCGAGCCAAGTTTCGAACCCATGATGGGCTAGTCACTCGGACGGTTTTTTTTGAGTCGGTATATGTATCGGTCGCGTTAACCATTCGGCCCCACGACCGCACTTGGCGTTTTTGCTTAGCATTTTTCAATTGATTTGTTAGAAGAAAGCGACGTCTAACGGCCGAGTAATATACTTCAATTAGAACAATCTAATTGTAAAATTAAATTTGATATCATTCATTTACATAATACACAAGACTCATTGTTTACCGGTTTGCCGATCAACGTTAGAGTTGCTTTCAAAATTTCTCTCAAACATCCTGCTGTTATGGCAAGAAAATGTTACTTTGAGATTCAGATGCGTTACCATTACAAGCCAGGACAGGTTTGTTATGGTTCCGTGTTATTTTACCAGGTCGGGTTTCGAACCCGTTATATATTCGTTACTACCTTCGTTTTAAATAAAATATTTCATTGAGGAAGGACTAAAATTTTGTTGAGTTGCATCGTGTGCAAACTTATCTCATCTATGAATGTTATTATCGGGATGTGATGTGTGACAAAGATCAATACAAATTCAGAAACTAATTTAATATTTACCCGGCTGCTCTGCCTAGTTTCGAACACACAGTTTCAGGGACCAACAGGTCTCGTTGTTTCTGTAGTGTGCGTGGTATATGAGTTAACCCTTAGGGTCACACAACACTTTTTGCCGGCTTGGTTTCGATTCTCTGACTACAATCGGAACGGTTTAGTCTCGCTTCCCATTCATACATCCATTTTTAACAGAATAAGTTTTGAAACCATGCACCGTAATTGGTATATTTCGAATCGGTCGCAATAAACATTCAGTCACCGTTTTTACCGGGCTTGTTTTTTTACTCCCTCATATGATGGTCACCATAACTGTTTTTGTATATAATTCGGTATATTTATCGGTGGTGTTAACCGTGTGTCCACACGACGGTACGTCGTAATTCGGCCATTCATTCGGCCCGACAGTACGTCAAAAACAATGATGTTTTACCAGGCTCAGTTCCAATCCCAAGGTAGGCTCGTCACTCAGTCCGTTTTTTTATATGTGGAATTTGAATATGTATCGGTCGCGCAAACCATTCGGTCACACGACCGTACATTCGGTTACCATCCTTTTTTTATTGATCCAATTTTCTATTTCATGATGGGCTCGTCACCATGACCGTTTTTTTTATAAGAGAAAGTATGAGTATCGATCGTGTCAACCATTCGGCCACACGACCGTTCCATTCGATAACCACACGCTCCTTCAGTTCCAAATACAGTCAAAGAGCTTCACCCAGCGATAAAAGGTTAATGTCACACACTATTAACTGCTTGGTATTAAAAACTCTGCAAAACGCGGATTCATGGAAACCCATCAAGTTTTCGTCAGCACCAATTATATAGTCGAATATTATATGGAGGCATTAACGTAGGAACATTGCATTGTTTTCATTGTCAAAGACATCAAATGGATTGAAGAAAATGTTGTAAATGAATTTATAACACAGGTTGCTTGGCAGTTTCCCGGTCAGCACAAGGTTCACGGTATATGATTTTAAAGGAGCTTTAAACCCTCAAAAAAGAGTAACAACAACGTGTTTACAGCCACCACTTGTAAAATAGATTGCAACCTATATTTATATATGCATCTAAATGTGCAAGCAGGGTCCCTAACCACAATCGCTATATTCTAAACAAGGATTATATCATTTGTTTCCGCAAGCAGAAATGAGTAAATAAACCAAAGTTGTTTACCATGTTTTGTTAAAAAGTGCATATTCTAGTTAGATTAGTGCGCTTCTAGACCGTGCTACATAACATTGCTGATTGTTTTAAACCAGTTGTAACAGTTTTGTTTTTCCTAACATAAACTGATGGGACCCTATAACTTGAAAATTTATAACTATGTTTAGTTAAAATTAATTCAAAACACGATTTCGGGCGGACAAAACAAGTGATTGACACTTTTTAGTAATAAAAATTGTTTTACCTTAGCCTTATAACGTCGAAGCAAATTAATCAACAGAACTGCAAGGAAACCTAATTTCGTTAGGTCGAACATAAATGAATTTAATTTACCAGGCAATATGCTCACTTTCCTATTCATATATTTCATACACAACGCAATAGATTTGTACAGATTTCTTTTATTTGGTTGTCATAAATTAAAACAGATGATTTCGCATCGCCTAATGTCGACCTAAAGAAAATAGAATAGCATAAAACAGGATATGCATGTTTATCCCCGTTATTGGAATAATACAAGCGGCTTATCACACGCGTAATCGCCAGATGACCTCGCGCCCACCGTCGAGTTACCAGGTCTATAGCATTATGTTGTGTAGGGCCTACACTTAAATGTTTTTGAGTTTTGGTAGAAAACATTAATCCACTGGCTTCAGGTCGTGTCCGCTAAGTGCCCTGCCCAAGGATTAAACATTTAACCACTCGGCCTTAAACGCACAGCTTTTTAGTCGTACAGCATTTAACATTTAACCAAAATACAGGTTAGACAAAACTAATATTACCTTGTTGGTTACCGTAGAGTGCTTACTTATCTTTATCGCCGGCATCTGCCTTATCGGCTTCCATTTCTGAAATTAAACCCAGTTTAGTTGGCCTCCTCGTGCATACTAAGACTCAGCCAAAAGTTATGATGGTAGGCCCAAGCAGAGTTTTTTTGTGTTAATATTACTTGGCATTTTTTGTTGTTGTTCCTTTTCGTCCCAGTTTCCCAAGCGTCTACGTCTGCGACTACTTCTGCGACGACGCCAAGCGTCAGATTCTTCAGTGACCATGAGCACAAGTGCGAGAAGAAGTACGAAGACAGCTTTATTCATCTGCAAAATACATAGTTGATACCACAACAGATTTTCTTACGTTCTATTTAGAAACTAACCTTTGAATTAGTCTTTCAAGAAAGATAGATAACTTTGTTTGATTGAGGGCTGAAATTTATACCAGAACACTTTTTGGGTATTTTCGAGTACCCTCTCTTTCGTTAGACTGCTCAGCACATTCTCTAACATTGCAGGAAGCGTATAATCCGAATTGAGCAGATGTTTTTGTTGTAGCTAAAAACTTGAAGTAAAATATCGAAGCTAATTTTCCACACATTAAAGTTTATTTATGGTGACATCTTTAAGTATTACCAGAGAATATGTTTTTGTGAAAATAAAATTGTACAGGTAATAGTAGCTTTCTGCTTTGCTTGTATATAGACTAATGAACACGCATGCCCACTTTTGCACAAAAATTGTCACCCTTCAGAAACCAGTTAGGCCTACATGTCATATGTAGGATAAACCTGTCTTTAGTTTCAGAAATGGTGAAACGAGGCGTGAGTTGTCATTTGGTTTTTATAGCATAAGCTGGTGGGTCTATATATGAGTTTAAAAAGTGAAATTTAATTGAAAATTTAATGATTAATTTTTTATTAAAACACCACTAAAGGCGTAGATATAGAATTTTAGAAATACTAGATTTGAAAAAGTATCCACCAAGTCTTTGTTAACTGCTTTAATTACTTTGATGACACGGTTAATATACAGGATACTTAAGTTTATCTTCTGTGTTGGAAAGCGCAGCGTTTTGGACTCGTTATCCTATTACACCTCCATGTGTGTTCATGCATGCAAAGTAGGCCTACTTATGGCGACTCCTGCAGCTGCAAATGTGCATATAGAAACAGTACAAGATTATTAACTTACCATAATAAAGTCTGGTCTGTCTTTAAAACCTATTTGCCGATAAAATTGTAAAAACGGCCAACTTTGTCAACCAAAAAAACAGGCTTTGAATAGGATAAAATATATACATGTTTTATCTTCGTAAATGGTAAAGCGCAAGGAGCGTTAGCGCTTGAGCAGTCGTCAGATTAACACGCGATATCGATGGGAGCCTAAACAACTCATCGACAGGATAGGATATTCATGGTTATTATAAGATAGGATAGAACATTCATGTTTATCTCCGTGAATGGGAAAACCAAGGGGGTTAACACACGGACAATCGTCAGATCACCTGGTGTTGTGTTACCGGAGCTATTGCAGTGTATTGCGTATGATGAACACGTTACTTTAATTTAGACGAACCAACTAATCTGCTGGGTTCAGGCAGTGTCCGTTAAGTATCTTGCCCAAGGACACAGCCGACTAGCCAGCGACCAGTTTAGTACTTTCGGTTGAAAGGCGTCGCACTAAACTGCCAGACTAACCGGTCGGACATATTATCTTGTTATCGAAACTATTGTAGTGTATTGTGTATGATTAAAACCTTCCTTCAGTTTTGGTACAACTTATAATCCACTCGGTTCAGGCAATGTCCGCCAAGTGCTTTACCTAAAACAACCAATTTTGTAGCGACCAGTTTCAAATCTGCAACCCTTCGACAGAAAGGTATCGTGCTAACTAATTAATATATCAGGTCGGACCAACGAGTTATTGAAAAATTGCGAATCGTACCAAAAATTACAACACTAATCCGAAACTCAACCCTTATCGCTTCAATATGTAAATAAATCTTGGGAATACCCCATTGTGACTCGACAAACAGTTGTTTAAATGTGTTGACAGGGTGGTTTGAGACAAGAAACATTCTGTCCGCATAGAAATCTTTAAAAGGTGTAACCGTATCTATAATTTTTGTTTGTAAATTTCTTTATCGGGTAATTATGACTTTCTGTATAAACATCACACCAAGAACGTTTTAGCCATTTAAGATGACCATACGCAATTTAAGACAAGATGGTGTTTGTTTAACCGTTGCAACAGTATTTCCTTTGTGCATTTTTACTCGTCGCATCGAGAAAATGTTTCCTTATGCTCAGCACGTTCTCTAACATCGCGGGAAGCAGATAATCCGGATTGAGCAGATGTTTTTGTTGTGGTTAACATCTTCAAGCGAAATAATGAACGTTGTTTTACCCCACATTAAAGTTTTATGTGTGGGCCATCTTTGGGTAATATAAGCAAAAACGTTGTTGTTAAAATTATATTTATGGGTCCCTTTAAAAGGGGGACATTTTTTCGTTAAACAGAGGAGTCTATTCATCCGAAATAACCAATTTATTAAATTGGAATAAATCTAGCCTACTAGATTTATAGTGGATAACAATTTGGAATTTATACCACGGGAATTCCCTAGATTTAAAAAAAAATATATATAGTAATTCATTTTGTTTTAGCATTACATTTTCTATCGATCATACTTTCCAACCTTATTAACACAAATTTAAATTCATTGTATATGTTGTTAGTCCATTTACCACATATGTTAAAAAGGTAATTATATTTTACTTACTTGGGTAATTTCTCCAATTTTTTTAATTTTTACCAAAAAGCACGACAGAGCTGACTTGTCCGTCCGAAATCGTTGAGCTATAACAAGTTTTCAAACCGAAATAGAACTATATATTGTAGCCAACATGATCTAGATATTTTAAAACTTAGAATGTAGTTTAAACATCCGGTTGGTTCAGCGGTTAGGTGCGTCGCCTTTTAATCGAAAGGTTGCAGGTGCGAAACTGCTCGCTAGCTAGTCGGTTGTGTCCTTGGGCAAGGCACTTTACGGACATTGCCTGAACCCAGCGGATAATGAGTTTTACCAAATTGAAGGAACGTGTCTATCATATATAACACACTGAAATAGCTCCGGTAACCCGACGATGGGCGCGAGGTGATCTGACGATTGCCGTGTGTTAACCACCTTAGTTTTTTTTCATTCACTGGGGGATAAACATGAATATCCTTTCCTAAACACGAAAACAAATTTATTGTTGGTATGATTTCATTTCACTAGGCAATTATGTGAACATGTCATACAACTTAATCCTATTTTAACACACTGTATTTAAGTGCATGCAATAACTGCATTGCACCTTATTTAATTTTTAAGTGTGTTTTTGGAAATTTTTTTTCGGTTCTTAATCAATTTTAAATCTAATAAAGCCGCCCCTAAAGTTTTAACTTTATTAATTTTGATCAATTAGATTTGCCTTGATTAATGTAAAGTTTAACGGCCACATCCGTTTAACCTTGTATATGTAGCCTACTGACGTGTTTTAACTGGTGTATTTATTGCCGTTTTTTTGTCTCCCTTTTAAATACTGTGATATTCTTCTATATTGTTTCTAAGAAACGTTAAAACACGGCTTACACCCATATTTAAACCTTTTGAGAGCTAGGTTTGAATCACTTCGGTATCCGCCATTTTTTGCGTCCCATACTCTGGGTGCCGAACATGGTTATGTTTGTGAATGTAATTAGGATCACATCGAACCACTAGGTTAAGGTAATGACACAACCGACGAGCTAGTGACAAGTTTCAATCCTACAACACTTCGGTTGAAGTGCAACGCACTAACCCAGGTAGCTATTTGATCGGCCAATTTTACGATTATTTGCTTCTATCGTCGGCCAACTGCTGCAGTTGCAAAAAGTTGTATATGACAGAGAGTTTTTTTTAAGTTCAACCTAATATTCCAAGTAACGTCCACTAAGTGCATTGTCTAAGGATCCAACCGACTACCTCGCCGATGGTTCCAAATCAACCTTTCGGCTGAAGTTCTCAATACCCGATTGCGCTAACCAGCCGGTGTATAATATCATAAAGCGTATTATATTTGATAATTACGACACAATAGCAATAGAGTGCAAAACAAACCGTTAGGTTTTAAGACAAGCGAAAAGATTATTATTTCTTAAAACCGATAAAATTTGACAAATTCTAAACTTCCTTGCATAGGGAAATCCCCCGACCGAGAAAATGCAACAGAAACGCTTGGGAATTGTACGACATACTAAAACAGCGATATTTGTAAATCAAATCACTTTTGGAAACTAATCAGTGTACGAATATATGGAAATTATTTGGTATCTTAGTCTAAATTACAAAAATACATCTTGGGTTTCGAGGCTAATGGAGCAAAAAGATCATCAGACATATTTAAACACGAAGGCGTATTTTGTCGGAGACAAAAGTTCAGAATAAGAGAATGTTATTTTTTATAAAGATCAATTTTTGCAAAAACAAAGGAATGCTTTGCTCTAATAGGATCTAACGAAATGCTAACATAGCACCTGTAGTATGTACATGTGGGGAATCACTTTTTATACGGAGCTAATTTTCGGCAGTTTTGCTTTCTCCTGCTGCGGCAAAATTCCGTTTTTCTTCGGCTCCTCCAGCAATAATGTCCTGGAGTCGGAAGAAACGACCGTGACATTTGACACGTCATGGTCTCCGGCATCTGCCGTGGAGTCTGACACCACGGAGCCATTCACTCTGGCAACCGGGCCTAAATGTTCAATGACGACGTTCGGGTTCGTTTCACTGCGGTACGCAACGGAGTTGTTGCTGTTATAACTGACATGCGCGAGCGGCTGGTGGTTGACACCCAGCGACTCCATGGGGTAGGCGTGGTGGGATATTGTGACTGCCGGTTCGTTTTCATCACTTAACACCACTGAAATATTAAAAACGTCGATAAGCATTGTGAGAAGTTCCAAAATGAGCAAAATCGAAATATAAATATCTAATCTCGGTTTTTTTGTTCAATAAAACAATGACTGGGTTCGGTGTAGAAGTGGCTAAATCATCATTTTCAAACTTGCGGATTAAACCAAGGAGCATCAACCAAGAGTAGTTTAAACCGGGAAAAGTTATGTTGATTTTAACTAATGTTGGTTGATACTAGTGTGGGTTAATTTAAATTAAATCTCTATAATGACCAGGTGTATAAGTGGGAAGTTTATAAATGAATATTAAGATGCTTCAACAAAAAATCTAGGATAATACTTATGTTAGTTGAAACTTGAATGAAATGGGTTATACACTATGGCCATTGATAAACCAAGTTTTGATGTTTTTTTTGTTTTTTGTTTTTTTTCAAGTTTCGAACCCATGATGGGCTCGTTACTAGTACCGTTTTTTTTACAAGAGTTAGTATATGTATCGGTCGTTTCAGCCATTCGGCCACACGACCGTACCCAAATTTTGAGGTTTGAAAAATAAGTTTGTAGGCACAGCTCAAGACTCCCACCTGGTGGAATATCTGTAGTGGTTTGCTTGGAATCGATATCATTTTTTGGCTGTGGGTGCGTAGCTTGTCGGGGGTACGACGGTTGTCGGGGGTAGGAGGCGTTTTCCGTGTCGTAATACTCGATGTGACCCTGAGGCTCAGCTCTCTGGAGGGTAAGTGGTGAAATGTTGGGGTTGCTTGAAGGTTACAATAATTAAGAAATCTTTGGACATTTTTAGAGCAGAAATATTCAGTCAAACCGATTCATGTACCAATTTCTATTTTAAAAATGTCTTGTGATGAACCCAACATGGATTCCCAACTTAATTGGTTAAATAAAAACAAACTTCATAAATTATGATCAATGAAAACAACATATTGACTGTTCGGTGAACTTGTGAGCATAATCTGTGGATTTGTACGATAGTGTGGACCAGTGCTTCGCAACCTTTATTCACTGGAGGCACATTTAGAAACTCACTAAATTTGACGGCACATTGCAGTCAAAATTGTACAAAGGGAGGTCTTCTGACAAGCTATATATATTTGATATTATATTAGCAATGTGTTTAAAAGTCGTAATAAAACAAAAAATTAAAATTCTTTTTATTTTTTATTTTGTAAAAAAACTGTGTGTAAAAAAATATTTTCCTGCGGCACACCTAGCATTGTCTTGCGGCACATTGGTTGCGGAGCAATGGTCTGGACAATATAAAAATTTTTTTTACAACATTTTGGAATAAAGTTTTTAATTACCAACCATTTCTTCATTCGGAATCCTAGATTGCAAACTCTACAATTGCTGAACAATGTAATTCAATTATTACATAATTTCTTGAATGAAAATTTAAAAATCTATTGAACCAAATTTAATAAAATAACCAAGTGAAGTGAATATAACATCATTAACAACTTTAAGAGCATTGTGCAACACACACATAAAGTAACATTTGGATAATTAATTTGGGGAAAAATAAAAATACTGCAAATGTGAACATAGAAACGATTTTAATGAATCGTAAAATGTTTGAGTTTCAAGTACCTGACCCTCTGTTCCAGACCCATAGCTTCGCCCATTACTCCTAGCAGAATCGGGGGTCACATAATCGTCAGACACAAACCCCCTTCGGTTAATCATTGAAGGGGGGAGGGGGGAACACAAGACGTAACAGCAGTTTTTCCATAAACCTCCCTGGTCGAACGGGTTCTGGTTGTCACGGTTGCGCTTTTTCGACCATGTTCCTTTAATCTGAAATGATAAGTTAACTTTTTTAAATTCCCTTTGAACTTGTTTGGCAGATTAGTGTAAAGGTTAGAACGTGGAATTCACAACAGAGAGGTTTCAGGTTCGATTCTCTGCCTGAGTATTTAATTACCGCTTCACAGGGCAATCCATTGGTAAAGCAGCTCCCTATTATAGTCAAAGTAAGTAGTATGAACATAAAGATCACACTACAATAGCGTCAAACACCACATTAGAAATTATTTCAGCGAACGATTTGTATTCTCTTCACTAAAGATACTGTATACAAAAAATTCCCAAATAAAACTGTGTTTTTGAAAAATCATATGTTGTTAGACTAGTATACTCGTTGTAAAAATTAATTTTAAAAACCTATAGGAATGTTCTGTTACATTACAAAGCGATGGAATTGCACTGGGAAAGTTTTAAAATTTAAATAAAATAGTTTTTATATCCCAAATTCAGTTTCAAAGTTTACTTTAAATTTGGTTTAGTTTTAATTGTTTAGACTAGTTATGGAGATAAAACTTTAAATTTTACACTCAGCTAACAAAAAATGGCAAAATTGCTGTCGACAAAACTCAACGATTAGCCACACAAAATGTGTAAAACTGGTTCGTTCTAACATTCGAACAAATCCGCTACATATTTCCTGTCATTAAAGTTCATTGTTCAATACAATGAGTAAAGTTCAACACCCGACTGCTTCAATAGACAAAACAGTGTTTTATTGTATTGATAAATTAAATAAACATTTTATTGTTTCAACAAATTAAATAAACACTCTTTTGTTTAGACAAATTAATTGGTGTACGATATCAAAAATATCTGAGGCTACTTTCACCTTTTTATTTAGCTTTTAATTAAATTCTTGCATTTTTTAGTTTAATATAAATTACATCCAAAATATTCTGCACTACGCGAAAGGATGTTGAATCTTTGAAGATGACCTTTTAGAAATGTCACCGCCATTAAACAAGCTATGCACATCCACCCAAGCGACCAAAAACTTTACGCGACAATTCATGTAAATTAAAATAAATTAATTTATTACTCGTGTTTATGTCCAATGTCAGAATCAAGATCAGAATGGAAAAATAATTCAGAATTATTTTTTGGTTCTGCCGATTTGTAATTAAGTGCTCATAGTGGGACAAATTGAGTTTTATGCATTTAACTTTAAAAGTAGAGTAAATAATAGAATTATTTTCCGTTAAAATTGATGATAATTATAATCCAAATTTATACTTCTTTATCAAACGAATATGCAATATTATATTTTTTTATATCAAATTAGTACTAAAAATAGTTTTGCTTTGGTTTTTTTTGTATTTTAGAGCAATTTGAAATTATTGATTAGAATAGTATATTGAGGTTTTATCCCTGTGAATGGGGAAGCACAGAAAAAGTTAAAACACAGAGAGTCGTCAGATTACCAACAATAAATGAAGCAATTGCAGTGTATTGTATTATATTTTACACTACAATACAATTTGTATATTATAGTTATAGCTACATTTGTTTCAGTTAAAGTACAAAACTTTTAGAAAGTTTCTGTTTTATTTTTTAATAACAAGAATGTCATCTTTGAAACCTTGTAATAGAGTATCAACACTAGTCTACGATAGATTTTTTAGTAGCATTAATAATAAATCACTGTGTTAAGGTGATTTCCTATAAATTCCTTGATAAAGGATACAACCATCTAGCAAGCAACTAGTTTCAATCCTACAACCCTTCATGACTCAAATAATTCTAGAATTCAAACTGATGAGAATAACCTTACTTTCAGTAATTTAAGTTGAAATATTAAATATTACGTTGAAATAGAATCCAAACTGATGAGGATAGCCTTACTTCCAGTAATTTACGTTGAAATATTAAATATTACGTTGAATTAGAATCCAAACTGATGAAAATAACCTTACTTCCAGTAATTTAAGTTGAAACTTGAATTATGATTAAAATATTCAACAAACACAAATCAACTCACGTCTTCATTTGTCGTCAGACTTCTGCCCACCAAGTAGGAATGAAACCCAGACAAACCAACCACCGACCAAATACTGAAGAAACAGATCAAAATCTCCAACACAGTGTGGCAGGGTTAAGGTATTAAACAAAAGACACCAAAAAGAGACAAAGAGACACCTTATTAAATTTATAATCAGGGGCTTCCTATTCTTTTTTTCATACACACACACACATTTTTTTAGTTCCAAGGTATGTATTGATAATTTAAATGTTTCGACACAAATATTTTCAGACAATTTTTGAATTTGAGACTGATACTGATAAGTCCAGCAGTAGTGGTGGTTAACTCTGCTTACTATTTACCCTGTATATTATAAATATGGGAGAAGGGTATACTATCAAACAGGATTATAAATTAGGATAGTTTAATACAACTGGTTTTAAACAATGTAAAGTAACCTGCACAGAAATTACCCGAATGCCCAAAAGTCAAGTTGCCAAAGCTAGCCAACTATGTGGATAATCAGACACAGCTTTCAATTTAAACAACAGTTTGTTATACAACTAGTATCAGGGCAGTTAATGTATACCATTCTAAACAAAACATATAAGAGATCAAACATAATGTCAAAGGATATCTTCCTGGACTGATTTTGAGCGCTTCCAGAAACCCTCCTTGGAGCCCTGATACTAAGGGAGAAAGTCATGTATAAGAATTTAATCTATAAAAGCAAATTACTGGTTCATACAATCAATTAAAATTTTGCAATTATTTTAGATTACTTTTTAAATATTAATATTTACATTATATTGAAGTTTTTTTAAAAGCAGATTATTACAATATTAAAATTTAATTTAAGCAATAGTAGTTTCAAAAAAATAATTGTATTTATTTTAATCTACATATTAATTTTCTGGTTCACTTACATAAAACAATATGTGTTACTGAGAATCCGAATATGAACAAACAAAGGAATGTCAATGATGTCACAAACAGAAAGAAATAGCGGTAATTTCTCCGACCCACACAGTTGCCAACCCATGGACAGTGGTGATCAAAATTCTCTGCAAATGACGACATAATTAGCTTTGTGATCTCATAATAAGCAACCGATATAAGGAAACTAATGTTTAAAATATTTATGGCGACTAAAACTTAGATATAACAAAGATATTTTTGCACGTCAATAATTAAAGACAACTACGGTTACAATTTAATGATCTAAAAAAAGTTATGCGAGTTGCAATCTATTACACAGTGATCAAGGTTTTCATATCTATAACAAAGAAATTGGTTAACCACATGCCGTCATGGTAAATGCCGCCTTCAGCCAGCTGACTAGGCTTTGTGCATGCTTTATATAATATACATACAGGACATGGCCAGGGCAGCGATTTGTATGATTTAATCTGAGTATTGCTCTGCGTTATATTTTTTCCAACAAGAATATCATCTTTGAAACCTAGTAATAGAGTATCAACAGTACGATAGATTTTTTACTCGCATTAATAATAATTTCTACAAGAAAAACCTTAACCATTTGGAAGATAATAAGAAATAAATGTTTTTTAAAAGAAATATATATGTAACAAAGTTATAATAGCTAATCAATAGAATTTTCCATTGTTTAATAAATGCATTGCAATTAAACTGTTTTTATTGTGCTTTGGTACAGTTAAAAAGTTTCAGTTTAAAAGTAAGAGACAATACATAGCAATTAATCAGTTTCTTATTCTTGAACTCAAAACATTATAACAAAAATTTTAAAAGCTCATTGTCGTAAGCACACCGCCGTTGAAGTAAGAATATAAAACAACATAAATAATTTAACTTATTGCAATTTCACAACACAATGAATTATTCGAATTTACATATTACAATACTCTATGGACTGTATCAAACCAAGTCTATGTTTGGTATTAGAGCACCATTGTCTATGTTTGATTGTTATGCTTAATGGGATATACATAATTCATTTGTTCAGTGATTTTTATAATAAGTGTGAACGTTTGTTGGGTGGAATAACACTGCGCATTTTAAAGGGATATGCAGTAAGTGGCAATATATTTGACAACCAAAAACTGTGCGAATGTGGCTATGGATAGATAAGGTGCGATAATCAATACACCTGCCATTATACAATCAGCTAAAATAAATGTATAATGATAGAAATTAAAATAAATATATAAACTTCACCTATTACAGTCATACAATGTTTGCCAAAGTCTACAATTGAAGTCATACAATGTAATTCTGGAAAAATGTGGCCTTGGGTGAGAATTGAAAACATAATATTGAATTAACACTCTAAAGCTGTGACCATTGAAACATTACATCGTGAGTTCGATTTTTAGCCTTGCACTGTATTAGGTGATGAATTAGGAAATTGATTACAGAGAATTTCTTAAATCATTGTCCAACTTAAAAAGACTGCAACAAATTAATTCTCATAGGTCAAACAATGTAAACAAATCTAAATAACTAAAAATCTAAATTAAATCTAAACTTATTGTGACATAAGTGTAATAATAAAATATATAACATTCGAAATTTCTCGTATTAGAATTTTCGAAATGTAACCAGAATTATAAATAAGAACATAAGCAAGTTGGTATGTTCACTTGCAGATGTTGATCGCCTTAGAAATGAGACTGCAGGCAGCACTAAGCGCCAGATGTTTTTGTATTTTCTTTATTTTGACAAGGTACATAATTGTGGGTGTGGGACAAAAAAACTCTTGTTAATTTTGATATAAAGTGAAGATAGATTTATAGAGAAATGTGGATTATGGATTATTAGGTTTCAATTACAATAAAATTACATGAGATTATACCCTGTTTAGTGACTCTTGATTGATGGGATTGCCTTTCTACTGCTGACAACACACAACAATTCATGTACATCCAAAACGTGACAATGTTAATTAATAATTATGACATGTACACTTCAGTCTATGCTATTTTTAGATATAAATTAATCAGCCTACTGTCCATAAAATTTCCGGCTAATAACACTAATTTGGCTTTACGCTAACTGCATGTTTAATTCACTTATGAGCTAAAATAAACTTGAAGGGGAGAAAGCACTTATTACCTAATGAAAGTATTTCATTTATTTGTAATCATAACAATTTTGATAATGGGCTACAATAGTACTCAAACTTTTTTTTATAACACTGGCTAATGTGGCTATTTAAAAACGAATTATGAACAAAGAAAGACTCCAGTGCTACTCAGACACTTAAGATCCAATTTAAACACTTAACAAAATTAATTAAAAACGGGTCTTTTAAATTGTGTATTTTTAAAAAAGGTCCTTTCGAAACAAAACCAGCTGTGTAAAAGAAAATTGTTCAGTAAAAACAATGAATATGAATTTATGGGATTTCCACAGGAAAATATATTTTTCCAGCATTGGAGGCGGGACGGGTAAGGATGTAGACAAATTGTTAATGCTACATGGATGTCAATGCTATTTTTCCAGGTCTGAGCAACAATCTATCAGTTGGCATCCCAACATTAGGATTAACATTAACAAAATCACATCGACCACACGCCCATGCCTTTTGTGATCACAACACAATTTATGAAGTGAAAATTTGTACACAACACAAACAAAGGATGTTGTATGTAATAGGTATGATAATAAAACTTAAGAAACATAATAACTCTTTAAATCCAAACATATTATACACTCGGTGACTAAGACATTACGTCTTAAGTTTGTTAGGTCGACAGACTCTCATAAACTTCGACGAAACAAACAGACACGCGTTTCTTTTTAATGACTCAGGCAGCGTGATGATAATTATAACATGCAATAGACCGGTGTTCATCTATTATAAATCGTGGGCTAGCGACGTAGGTCAGAAAGTAAACATTGTATATAAAGCAGTGAGTTAACACATGTTACGAAATTAACGTCCCATAGTTCACTAAAGTGGTAAAAAGAGGTCGATTGTTTGAAGTTAAAAAAGAACAATCGATTGCTTCGTAATGCTTATTGTTTGATAAAATCTATGCCTGCTTTTACTCAATTCATACTTAAAAAATATACGTTTATAATAATATAATAGCCGTCGATTTGCATTATCGTTTCAATGAGCTTGCACAAGTTAATTTTTTACTAGTTTATATACAACCACCAATAGCTTGGCTTTACCAACTTATTATTTGGGGAACTATGGCAAAATGGTAACTGGCAATTTTGAAATTTCGGCCAGTTTTTTATATTTAAATATACGAGATTTGGAGATGTCGTTTGCCACTGTGGCACCTTATTGCAGTGGTATTAACATTTTGATAGAAAAATGAACTACTATTTCAAACTTCCTCAGACATGGAGACTCACCGACACAATTATCGCACATACTGCAGTGTGATGCTCTCGGCGGTCGAAAGATCTTGCATGTGAAGCAATATTTCAGTTTGATTGGTGCCCCGTTTATCGTGATGTCCAGAGTTCGTGGTGGCGGACGATATTCATGGGTGTTCTCGTCTCTACCCTGCTGGTCTGGTGGAAGGGGAACATGTTTGCATTAAAAATGGTTGAGGATTAAACTTCGCATTACCCTGTAACTGTAAGCATGCGTGTTACGGCTTAAGACAATTATACAAATTAAATAATAAAATATATTGCTACAATGTTGTAGTAACTTTTTTGTGATAAAGCTATTCTAATGTTCGTGTTCAAGCAAGGTTTGGCCCCAGTTAAGTACGTCAATTTAGGTATTGAAAAAGTATCACATATGACATCTTAGTTATATCATCAAATTATTTTTACTCTTCAGAGGTAAATGCATGAAGAGTATAAAATTAGGCTTGAATAAAATAAAATTGTTGAAGTTTTTCAGATCAAACATTATATTGTTTTTGTCTCACAATCATGAGGAATTGTGAAATGTACTAAACTGGGGCAAAACCTTGCTTTAACACCAACATTAGAATAGCTTTGTTACAAAAAAATTAAAACAACATTGTACCAATATATTTTATTATTTAAAAACAGCAAATGTCATATTTGATATTACATCTTTCTTTTACTTTGGCACTGAACCTTAAACTGTTAAAAAAGGCAGTTTATCTAGTTAGTTGTTATCAATTTGCAAAATTTTAAAGTCGTATTGATTTGAAAAACACATGGCCACATATAATTCGTGATGTTACTTCTCATAATAGGCAAACTCAATAGTTATTTTTATAATTGTCATGCACTGGTCTTTGTCACGTAAATCGATTGCACACAATACATTAGTCTGAGTCTGCTCATTATTTAGAATTGCACAATATAATTACTTATTAGGATATATAGGCTACCTATTATTGTTGTTAATATTAAAATATAAAAAGGTGTTATTATTATTGATCTTTATATTTAAAAATGAAAATATCAATATTAATAAAATAAAATTTAAAAATAGGTTATCAATATTATTAAAGTAAAGTTTAATGAAATAGTTTAATAATATTATTGAAGTAAAATTAAAAAAGAGGTTATTAAAAAAGTAAACTTTTAAAAATTAGAATGATGTTTTTAAAATAGAGAGAAAATTAAAGGTTTACAGTTTAATGGAAATATTAGGACAGGATGCTAAGCTGACAATCAATCAAATTGGAATTAGAAACCAAAAACACTAAAGTTGCCAATGGGGAAGCACACAGGAAATAAAAACACAAGTTGAGTTAAATACAGAGTTTACTTCTGGTTGTTGGCTAGCATTACACTATGACCGAATTATAGTGGCTCAGTGAACAATTATAAAACAAAAGGAATTCTTCATTTAGGAAATACGCTCTTATGACAACTTTAATTGTAGTTTTGTAATATATGTACATCAGCATCTATGCTTACACTGAATGACTGAATAGGTTCATTTTGGTATATTTTATTTAATAGACTAAGTAAAAATGAGAATATAATATGGCTTATACTAATACCATTTTTATCAGTACCAACAAAAACTAGCATGAGTATGCAAATCATGGGAGGTAGATCATGTGCGAGCCGATATAATTGAACAAACATGTATTCGACAAATGTTTCACGTACAGAACTGTGGCCATCTACGGTGCAATTGTATTGTATTGGCTTTGTTATTTTTAATCAAAATCAAGTTGTCCTATTGTGTTTTTAGACTGGGCTTAGTAAAAGTTAAAAATTCAATTAAAAACTATACACTATTCAATGAAACAGAGAAAAAGTCCATTTTTGAATTAAAATATTAATTTTTTTTTTTAAATTTCATTTGAAAAATGAATTGAATCACCCTAAAAGTTTGTTAATCAAAAGTTACTTTTAAATTTAAAAACTCCTATGAATTTTAAATAGTTTAACCACTGTAAAAAATGTTAAAATGGAAACCTTGTAAACAACGTTCTAAATAAGCGTTTTCTTCTGGCGAGGCTCGAGGTATAATCCCTGGGTCACTCCAAGCCGTGCGCAGTAAGCAGCCCATGTTGAATAGAAATAATAAACCACAAACTATCGGGATGAAAAAGCCGAAAGGAAGGTGCGTCACCAACGTCAATCTGCATCTGTGACGGGATTTGTAAATAACTTTGTGTTGTAAATGATTCTAAGATTTTTTTCCGATTGAGTTTTAGGAGGATTCAGTATGAAATATGAGTTTGTTCTCTTTTGTCGGATCAGGGAAACTGTACATTCAGTCCAAATAGTATATTTAGGTGGAACTTTCATTAATTAATGTGTAAAAGACCAAGGTTGGTGGCAAGATAATCCTTTATATATGGTTTCTGGTAAGTTAGATAGCAGAAGTGTACTGTGTAACTATGTATGGCCAAATAACCGGTTAGTTTGGCATCACCAGGAATGTTGTAATTTCAGTTCAACCACACTCACTAAACATCCAAGTTATAATATATAAAATATTAAAATATCCGGAAGATATAACTGAAACTACACTGTAATAAATATTTCAGACCATAATGCATAGGATTATAATATGGTGTGATCAAAATATATAAAGGCACATATTAAAACAACTTAAAATGGTATTAATTTCAAATTTTAATTGTAGCAGATAGGGCTATAGTTTAATTTTTTATGAAGCTTTTGGCTTTCAAGTGTTTTTGGACTTTTGTGCTTAAACCATATTTCCAAATTCCATGCATTATGAAGTGAAAAATATTGTTAATTCATCGAATGTGGAATTCTGAAGATTGGAGAGTGAATGGTCATACCTGGAGATGAAGGCACCATGATGACAGTGCAAATATCCGTATTTACACTTGAATAAATAATAGAGCAATCAATACAAAGTGAATGATTTACTCACTCGAACCCAAAGAATAAGGCAACTGTGATCAAAATAAGGCTGATTGTGAAATATAGAATGCCTGTTTGTCGGGCCATTATAATGCGACCATCACACAAGAATTTGTTGCGACCTGGGAAAACCTGAAAGAGACGATTTCTTAAAAAATGATTTGATTTTTAAGTTATCAAAGATGGATGGAGTAAAAAATCTAATGATTTTTTTTTATGTGGAAAAAAGTTTCATAGGTTTAAATTAATAAAAAAATTATTTAACCATTTATTTTAACAAATTGCTAAAGAATGTGGGAAAATGAATATTAGTGCAAAAAAATAACGTCAAACTGTTTAAACGTTTAATAATAGTGTTGAGATATTGGGCCTTGACATTAAGTAAAGAGACAAGTCAATGACCTGATTCCAATATAACGTAACAGGAAATCAAAACATTCGACGTAACAAGGAAGTTAACGAACACAACGTAGCACTTTCTTGCTGTGTAAAAAGTCCCCACAATGTTCATTGTCTAATTAACCTGACTCTTTGAAAACCTACGCTTGGTTTAAAAATAATAAAACCTTTACCGGACTATTAAAATTTAGCAAAAAAACTAGTTTGTGTTTCACTGCTCCAAAAATAACAATTTCCAAAATATCTTTTACTTGACTGATTAAAAGCTAAATCAATTAGTTATCTGCAAAAAAGACGTTTCAATTACTTTTTATTGATCATCTATTGACAGGTGGTAGCATGGGAGACATTAACAAGTCAATTAGTTTAATGTTTTATAATAAATTGTCTTGTGCAAGTACTTTAGTACAATGAAGTAATGCTAGCATATTTCATTCATTACGATAACAAATACTCCGGCATTTATAATATGAGCAAGATAACGAAAGGAATTGGTTAACGAAGTAATGATGGTGGTTAGAGCATGTTAATATTTATAATCTTTTAAATTGAACAAAGGTTCACAATATAAGTTTTACTAGGATATATATCATACTTATAAATTAAATGAATAATTTCAAACAAAGAAAGTGGTTATGGATTAAGCAACAATATTTATTAATATAAAATATTAACCATAAATAAAAAACAAAAACTCAAATGCAATATTTTTATTTTGTCATTAAACATTGCTACTGTGATGTCATAAGGATTTTTTGAATGGTATTGTAATATAAAATCATTATAACAAAAGGCCATAACAAAGGCTTTAAATATATAAAACCTATTGTGATTGCCATCACAATATATAGTTTTAAAACTTTATTATAATACAGAAATACTTAAAATGAATTGTGAGAATCAAAAAATAACACTCTGTAACATATTTGAAAAATTGCCTAATTATATTGTAAAATTAATATAACCATATTATAAGCAATGTATGGAGAAATTATTGCTCATTACTGTGCAAATTAGAACTGTTCGTTAGGATTGAGGAAATTGATTTTACCTAACAATTTTCTTTATTTAAAACTAAATCAGAAATCAAACCCTGATAGAGTAGGATTAATTACTCGGTTGTAAATAAAAAAATCCTTAAAAACAAGGAAAATTAGTTGACCACCTGTTAGCAACAAAATTTTAAATTATAATTTATCACTTCTGGCTAGCTCCAACATTTAATAAAATTATTTGGCTTTGTAGAAGAAACAAAGCTTTCTGGCTAACCTGATGTGCGTTCTTTGTATAGTATTTTAAACAGCAGGAAAGTTAAACAAAATGGCATCAACTTTAAAATGTTGGGCTTATAA
>CH002597.1:412667-431102 GCA_000149265.1 Ciona savignyi
TTGCAATGGAGGTGGCGGAAAAGGAACCAGGTCCTCCGCCTCTGATGTCGTTTTCCGGGTCTTCCCCAGAAGATGTGGAACACGCTAAGAGCTTTTGGAGATCTTTGAACTTGCATCCCCCACTGGAGTCACGGTTGGTGTCGGCTGACATTCGGCAACGACTCAAAATTGCCACGGCTAAACCGAACAACGACTTAAACAATGAAAGGGAAAACCCCGCAGTCGAGAACGAGCGTTACACAAGGCAAGCAAACGACCAAGTGAAATCGGATGAACGAATTAGATACCGCTCTCTAGCGCAGCAACGGGAGCAAGTTTTGGATTTACTGTACCGCCAAAGAGCGCAGCGAATCGCAAAAGAAATGATATCACATGGCCATCGCTGATGGTTTTGTAGATTGTGTTTTACTTTTCGTATATGTGATGTAGGTTGCTACTAAAATAACACATTTGGGCTTACTTCTGCCATTTTCCCAGATTGTGTCACAGAAACACCGTATTCAGTGTTATAACACTGTGGTTCATGCCATTGCATTGGCAGTTTTAATCCATCATTCGTCTTCAATACATTTACATTTATTATTTTTATCAAAGAAATGTCAGTACTGCAACAGTTAAAACAATCCAATGTAAAATAACACAAAATTTTAAAACAGGACAAATAATAAAAAATAAATTAACACAATTCAAAATGAATAAAATAATAGTCATCTTTCACATGCGCTATTATGTAACAAAATTTATTAGCGCTTCATGTGTTTAAACAAAGCTTATTTAAAATTTCATAATATTTGTTTGCAGAGCAGGAGCATTTTTTTATATATTTGTCTAATAAAGCTTTAGTGCGCAACGGGGGCACAGGATATCCTATAAAATCGTATTGCAGAACACATTGCAATAGCTTATGCTACTATAGATAGAAATGAGATCATCTGACAATGACAAAATTTTACTGATTTGATATTCATGTTTATCCATCGTCAGATCACCTCGCGCCCACCACCGGTTTACCGGAACTATTCCATTGTGTTGTGTGTTATGTAGACGTTTCTTCCGTTTTTGGTGAAAACCTTTTCACTAGGTTCAGGCAATATCCCGTTCAACACTTTTTAGCCAACATCAACAGTCTTATTTTAATCAATTCCGTCAAACCGCAATCAAATAACTGATTTTTTCTATTTTACTTCATAAGTGAGGATAAACCACATTTTAAATAAATCTGTGGCAAATCCATTTGTGAGAATTTTCGTGTGTTCCTTACCACCTGTAACAAACCGTTGTATGAGACTGACTTTAACCCTTAAGTGATCATCATTTCGTAAGGAACCAACTAGTTAGATGTTTTTGCAGTGATTCTTTTTTATTGTTGTAATCCCATTATATTAAATTTCGCTCACATAACATCAATAACTGTAGGCCTAGTTTGGATTGGTAACTTATTAGTATATGCCTGCAAAACGTACTATTAACAACCTACATCAGTTAATCGGTTGAACAGTTTAGTGTAGTTTAGTTTAGTGCGTTAATGCGTCGCCTTTTAACCAAGGGGTTGCAAATTTAAAAATTGATCGCTATTGAGTCAGTTGTGTCCTTAGGCAAAGCACCGAACACGCCTTTCCTGAACCCCGTGGATTAATGTGTTGTACCAAAACTGTAGGTTGTAACTAAACAATTAAAATAACATCGGTAAACCGTTGGTAAGCATTTTGTGTATAATAAATGGGACTAGCTGTTTTTGGGTAGGAGGCACCAACCGACAGAGCAGACCGAAGTACTTTTTATTTATTTTTTTAACTTCGCTAAGTTTTGAAAAATAATTTCCTTGACACCAAGACTGTTTTAACAGAGTAATCTGTATATGAATCGTTTTTAGGTAAGTATATTGCACCATATTACGTGACGTGTCTGTTATTATTATAATTAGTGTGTCACTGGAATGGATAGCAGCTAACAAATTATTGGGGGTGGGTACAGAAAAACAATACTTACTTGTTGAGTTGTTTGCACCGAATGAGTGATGGATTCCATGACTTCCCAATTTACTTTTCAGATTAGATTGGTGTAGAATTGATTTGGTGCATTTGTACTGCGTAGTTCATTTTACAAATTTATAGTTCGGTGTGTTGTATTACACTAGCTGTTAAGAACAACGACCAAAGGTTTTTAGTCATAATTAAAAATTTGTGCATTTCAAACATTAATTTTATATTTGTTTAAAAATTGATATTTATTTTAAGAACCTTTTTTACTGTTATTCAACCGACAAGTTAGGCCAAGTTTACCCCCATAGTGTTTCTAACATGGCAGCTTTTTTTAAACAATGTATATATATTGAACCATTCACCACTAGAGGTTAACTAAAATGCTTGTTGCATCGGCCTCAGTTGCTCTGAAACCAACCTCTGCCTTATTGCTTGCCCTAGAACAAATCTGAGCTGTGTCGCTTTTACAACACAAACATTACTTGTTTTGTAAATTATTTCTGGTAGTATTCCCTCTACAGCATTCAACTGCTGTAGCCCTGGGAATAATTTCAAGTACGGTAGTGATAAAATTGATGTTACCTTGATTACCTATCTCTACATGTATCTGCGAAATGCAATATATGACACGCTTGACATGTTAGATATAAAACAAACTAACATCTTCAGTCTTGATATTATATTTATATAACATGTTTGAACTAAAACTTGAAATTGTATCCTTGTATTTAAATTACTTAATACAATTTAAGCTTTTTTTAATTTACCAACTTTCCAATCCTGTTAAATTCACCTTGATTAAAAAAATACTAACTTATTTCATGGTGCTAAACTGACAGTCTGCAAAGCACTTAATAAATAACGGTTTTATATTTCTAAAATATGGATATAATAATGAAACTTGACCACTGACAGAAAACTCATACTTCCATAAAAAATATTCCCAATTCTGTCCGGTTGTTAATTGTTTATATTTGGTACTAATTTATAATTTTGTCACAATAATCAACTGAAACGTTATTAAAGAAAGGTATTATGACAAATATATGAGGGCATGTACACTTAAAATATTTGCAATTATCACAACTGCTCATAATAAACAAATGTACAATAATACTACAAATAATTCAATTGTGTCAAATTGTTGATTGGTTTGAAAAACTGTGCATCTTTCAACAGTGTGCTCCATAGACACATTATATATAATCAGGTTTGCTGCTAATTTGGCAATGGAGGAAAGAGAAGAGAATGAAGTGAGAAGAAGGTTGTCGGACGACGCAGCTGAGAATGGTCATGCTAAACTGCCCCCGGACCAAGAAGAAAGACAATATGCTGGGATAAGGTCATTTGTTGTTTAAAGTGCTCAATATTTTTGTTTATTATTTCCCGAAATATAAAAATGTTTATTATTCAAATTAACCCGAAATATAAAAATGTTTATTACCCGAAAATGTTTATTATTCAAATTCAAACATTTATTTTATATTCAAGGTATTAATATTGGGTAGAAAGCCATATGATATTACAGTTTACTTGCTTAAAACATACCACCCACACAACAGACATACCAGTCAAAGTTTAGATCAAATTACTTCAAGTTACTTTAGCTTGTAGTTTAAAAAGGGAGACATTGTCTCTTTGTATGCTTTGAACTGTAATAGCTTGGCAATCGGGTTGTTGTCCTAAAAAACACTGGCCACAGAATCTGAACTTGTCCTAAAACTGAACTGTTGGATGCACGTTTTATACTTAACATATTTTTATTATTTAGTGCTAATACATTTCGCAGATTTTTGTTATAAAAATAACGTTTATGACCTCATAGACTCAGTGTGACAAAGGTCGAATATATTAAAACTTTTTATTGCAGTTTAATGATCACATTTAATCACTTCCGTGAGTACAAATGGGATCGTTAGTTTACTGGTATAGGAGAAACCTGTGTTTTTCTAGAATCTATAACCGGTTTATCGTCAGATAACTTGTGCGCATGATTTAGTTGTCAATTGGCAGAAAAATTATGTTCGTTTTAAGTACCTTGGTCACTTATTTTAAGTTAAGTTTGGAATATTAAAACTGGCTCTGTCTTTTGTAAGATTGCTGTATTGCAGTGTCACCAGTGTGTAAATATTGAGACTTATATGGTACAATGGGGTAACACCAGGAGCGGAGTTTATTAAACATAAATCAGTCACCATTTCCATATCTTATCTTTTAACCTAACACACATGCCGCAGAACATAACGATTATATTGTTAAGTTTTTAAAACAAAGCAAACATTGTGGTTAGGAATGGTGCAGGTGAGCAAGCCATTTGCTTGCAATATGCATTGCCCCAACTTAACTATAGCGACCCTACAAATGCCGTCAAAATTTTACCTTTTTAAATTTGACTGTTCCCGAAAAAGATGTATTAATTAGGTCTGCATTATTCTTTGATAGTGGATTAAATGATTTCTTATGACCCACTATGAGCATTATTAACACACATGGACCCGGGAATGAATTAATGTATATAACAGCAGAAACAAACATAACTCTATATTTACCTTATTTTATAATTAATTGTTTTTCTATCATTTAAATTTATCTATTTGGTTAATTGTGTGGTAAAAAATACTAAATGTGTATATATTTACCCTTTAAGGCGGAAACACATACCTGTTTTGTGTAAACCACTCTTAGCCTTCTCTATCTTAGTACCAGTACATTATTTATGCCAAAGCACTTTATGTTTGTTTTAGAACTTAACACTGAATATTGCTATTTACATTGGTTCCGAAATAACAATGTACGTTCTTTTGTTAACAGAGGCCATGAGGGTTACATTTTGTTTCATTTCTTTACCATGTTCGGCGTTTGCTTCTTTATTGGAGTTGTCATCATCCATCTTAGCCTATGCATGAATGTAAGTTCTTTCACTTTTATATAAAATGTTGTTATTGGGAATAAAATTGACTGAACTTAATTTACACTTTTATTGCTGTGTATTAGTGAAAATAGTTCGTTAGCCATAGAGGATAGAGGTCACTTTTATTTTTAAGACAACCTGTTAAAAACCAATGATGCAATTTTAAGTAATTTTTTATAAGCTTTGAGCATACAATCTTAGAAATGGGAGCCAAAACGTTGTTTTACAAAACTATCATGATTTGCATCTGTAAGGATGTTTAAAATATTATTAAACCCTTAAACTGTATGTTGAAACCAGTTGCTAGCTAGTCAATGGTATTCTTGGGCAGGCATTTAGCGGTCATTTTATGTATTATTGATGTGTTACCACTGAAGCATATAAAATTTAAAGTGTGTATTTCCTCCTTTGGTTATTGCGTCAGACTCCAGCAATGTCAAAAGATGCTCCAAATGGCATTCACTTAAAAAAGTTACAACCATTTCATATTAATGTCTCAAGCAATATGGATAATACATATTTTAAAGTTAACATGACACATTGGAACCAACACGGTACAGCAATATTGTGTTTCTAAGAATACTCAATAAATACTTTAATAATGTCCACACCACTTTATTGGCTGAGGGTATTTATCTAAGTGAAGTCTTGTGTACATCAACTCAATACCCACCTATTATCTTCAAACAAAAGCTAAAATGACGAATAGACAGAACAATTTTTTGTTCATCTATCTCAATTATTATTGTGGACATTTATTTGTCAAATTTTGCCTGGGGAAATCTGTATAATGGAGTTAGTATCGAAATTAATGCTTTAATTTCTTGTTTGTAAAAATCAGCCTTGTGTCTTGCATATAATGGGCTTTGAATAATCAGCAATTTGTCTCACTGCCCATTTATTTACCATGTCATTCAAGATGCATGGTTATGCATTCGACTGTTAGGAAACTTTAAGGAATTAAAAATCCATTTTATGATTATGAATAATAATTTTGAACTTAGTGTCATAATGACATATGACCAGCCACAACAAATTAGGATATCACAACAACAAGATCAACATAAGGTTCAATACTTCTACACTATATTTAGATTCAAAGGCTTTTACTCCAGAAGTAGTTACTATATGAGCAGAACAAAAAATGTAATTTTTGTTCTAAATATTTTATAACTGTTTTATTTCTGGCTGTTTAAGGCATTAGAAGCTGAAACTAATGGAAACACTTTCCAATTATATCTATTTCAGTTGAATTATTAACTAGTTAACCCTGTCACTTTTACCTCTTGTGACAAAAGTTATGATAACCTCCAAAATTATATATATTAAATCCGATACAGTACATATTTTTTAATAGCAATGTTAACCCAGGTTTCTACCGCCATTTTTTGTGTTATTGGTGTGATAGGAATACATAATTTAAAGTAAAACTATTTTGTCCGTCAAATAAATTCATATCACCTGTAGAAAAGTTGTTACTTCTTGATTTATGAATATTCATGTGAAGTGTAATCCAAATGAAATATTTTACTTTTCCAGTCCAACACTGCTCCTGCGTCTATTTTTAGTTTGGGTGTCAACGAGAAAGATGCAAGTCTTGATCAGCAAAATACTAAACTTTATTTGGAAGAAAAGCCTCTTTGGCACGCTTTCGAAAATCCTTTTATTCTCGCTCCAAACTACCGGCCAAATGCGACGGTCAATCTCACATCAAAGATGGTGGAGAACTTGTGAAAAAAAAGAGTTTTTTCTCGTTTTTTCTGAAAACTTTCACCGAAATTCAATATTTGCACAAAATTTCTTCAGATCTCTGTGAAAATTTAACGGGAAATGAGATTTTACACAAAATGTTAGAAATGAATAGGGGGTGAATGTAATCGGTGTTTAAGGTGGTGATTTCGTTATTATGTTTGTAGTTTGTCAACGAATTATACAGATTCAGTTTCCTTAGCACGACAGCTGTAGAACGAACAGAATCCTTGATTTACAAAAGTGATTTTCTAATTTAGCTTTCATTTTCTATTATTGCATAAAAACAACAAGAATTTCAATTGCGTAACATTTTTCAACTTTTTCAAGGCTGTACCAGTAAAAATGCCAAACACTTAGTGACACAACATGCATTAGTTTATTTATTAGACATGCATGCAACTATTCGAATTTAAGTGTATATTTATGGACATAAATATGGTAAAGAATGAAATTGTAATTCATTTTTCGCGTTTAAACCTTCATTAACAGTTCATTAATTTATCGTATTATAATTACATTTCCTATTCTTACCTTATTTAATCTAACTTAATCATGGGAATGTTGTACATTGCACAGTTATAACCTGTTATATTATGAAATTGTGAAACCATTATGTGCCTTGTATACAACTTCTCCAAAAAAAACTAAATATTTCCTGTCACCAGTAGCTTTCGAATATTTACCGTTATAGATATTATATAGTGGTGTAGATGAGAATTTAATTGTGTTGTCAGATGTAACATTAAGTTGGTGGTGTGTTTTGTAAGAAGATATAAAGTGGTGTCAAAATTAAACTAGACATTTAAAAATTTTTCCAAAACCCCTTTTGTGAAACTATTAACAGAAAAACAGCACCAGGGACAGTATCCATAAACCCATTGTACCCTAGTTCTTCTGTCCAACTTTTCTTAAACCCTTTTGATCATTTCCATTACTTCACTTAGTTGGTGATTTGACCCTTGGTTTAACAGAATCAGTCACATTTTTTGCTGGGAACTTGGTAGCAGCCTTTACATTGTTGCATCACAATTGATGTGTTTAAACTACTTTGTTCAACCTGATTTCTAATTCTGTTCTTTGTTTTAATTGTGTTCATCATTTTATTGTGTATTGATGAGCTATTTGCACTGTGTGGTGTAGGACTTAAGTTACCAATTATTCATAAATGTAAATACATTTAAAGTGTCGGATTCTTGTTTCGTGATTCTATTGTACAGAAATAGGATTTTCAAGTTGCACCCCTGTGGTTAAGAAAAGTCGACAGGTAAAAATTAGGGTAGTGGAATTGTTAGGTATGTTAAAATGAAATTAGTAAATTTGCTCTTTTAGTGATCACAGTCAATTTCGTTCGTTATAAATGAATGTTTATGGCAGATTTTAAAAACGTATAGGCTCTTCTTGTGATGCATTTTATGTTGCCTAATGTGGACATGATGAGTTACTTTTCGCGGCACCTACTATAACAGAACTTCTCGCAATTCCAGCAGTACCAAAACGTTCCTAAAACTTTAGTTATCAACAAAATGTGCGGTTGTACACAGTAGAATATTTTAACTTGTGAACTTCATTATTATACACAATAAAAAGTAATATTAAAACATATGACAGAAGTCAAATTAACTGCGAAATATTACAAACATTCCTTTAAAAACTTAACAAGACCCAAGACATATATTTCGCAACTTGCTATGACAATGGCATTACTATGACTCCAAGGGTATGTTTTATAATCTTATATTATAATATCCAAAGTGTAAATATTTCAACGGGATGGCTTAATTTAGCTCCTATATGTTTTGTAGTCTATTTTTTTTTCAGAAATCAAACAAAAGTTCGTTAAACACTTTAAAACTCTAGCGAAATTTATATGTTGCCCGAAATAGCCATGTATTACCGGCTGTAAGCATGGTTTCAGACTGAATTGTGCAAGGTCTCCACGGGTCGTTTTAATTTTCCACGAAAGAATCCGTTTTCTCACGTTTTATGAGTTTAGTGATTTTGGGCCATTCTTCTTATATTATTCAATTATTTAGGTATAGGCCTAGTAAAGCTAAAGCAGTATAAGTTTATAGGAGAAACACAAAATTAGAATAGAATAGGATATTCATGTTTATCTCCGTGAATAGAAAAACCAAGGGAGTTAACACACAGGCAATCGTCAGATCACCTCATGCCCACCGTCGTGTTACCGGAGCTATTGCCGTGTGTAGTATATGAAGGACACGTTTCTTCAATTTGGTAGAACCCATTAATCTGCTGAGTTCAGGCAATGTCCGTAAAATGCATTGACACAACCGACTAGCTAGCGACCAGTTTCGAACCTGCAACGCGACGCGATTTAACCGCCAGACTAATCAGCCGGGTGTTCGCACACTAAGATAGCATATTCCTAAAATCATAACACTCGGGAGGCTGCAGTTTCGATCCCAATACCTTAATTAAAAGGTTATTGTAAATCGCCACGAAACTATTCATCCGTACAAATGATATCTATTCTACATCATTGAGATCATTCAATCACAATTACGATGATTGTTTATTATAAATAATTATTTTTTCGCACTTGAAGTATTACTATGTATACACTTTCGTTGCGCTTAGGATAGGATAGGATAGGATATTCATCTTTATCCCCGTGAATGGGAAAACCAAGGGGGTTATCACACGGGCAATCGTCAGATCACCCCGCGCCCGTCGTCGGGTTACCGGAGCTATTGCAGTGTGTTGTATATGATAGACTCCTTCCTTCAATTTGGTAGAACCCAATAATCCGCTGGGTTCAGGTAATGTCCGTTAAGTGCCTCGCCCAAAGACACAACCGACTAGCTAGCGACCAGTTTCGCACCGGAAACCGTTCGATTGAAAGGCGACGCACTTAACCGTTAGACCAACCGGCCGGACAATCGCTTCACTTCACCTTATCGTTATTTATAATAACACCAATTTAGTTTTCCCCATTTTTTATACAACCAGGATAGGTTAGAATAGGGTTTTCATGTTTATCCCGTGAATGGAAAAACCAAGGAATTTAACACACGGGCAATCATCAGACAACCTCCCGTTCATCGTCGGGTTACCGGAGCTATTGCAGCGTGTTGTGTATAATACAGACATTTCTTTGACTTGGTAGAACCGATTAATCACCTGGGTTTAAGTACATTGCCCAAGGCCACAACGGACTAGCTTAGCGCCAGTTTCGTGACTGAAACCTTTCTATTGAAAGACGCCACACTAAACTACCAGTCGGATAAAATATATATGAATAGGCTACATTTTTTGTTTTACATTCGAAATAGAAATGACGAATAGTTTGGAATATACGACTAAATATACCACAACATATTTATTACATAATAACTAGCATCCATAAAACTAAATTCCGTTCCAGTTCTGAGTTATCGAAAAACTTCGAAAATCGACTACAAAATGCGAAAAAATCTGTCATAGTTCGCATATTTTTATTCTCGGCCCTGTCAGGTGTTTCCCTGACCTGAAACAAGCATTTTTTCCGCTAGATATCAAATGCACATTAGTTAATACGCCTAAAAAGAATTAGTTTCTTTTATTCCTGTTATAATAAGTATATCCATTTCATTGTTACGTCATATTAGCCAACTGTACTAAAACATTTTTTTATTTACCGGGCTAGTTCGAAAAAAACTTTTGTTTCTAGAAACAAAAATTGTGTTCCCTAAATTAATTTACGGTTTTTATTTTTCGAAGTTCCATAATTATATGGCGCAATAGTATTGCGGCAATACCATATGTTGTAGGTTTATACATTTATGTTTATTTAAATAAAAAGAACAAATATATTATATTAGTATAAAAGGTCCAACTACATTTAAAAACTTCACACGCAATCTCTCTAACTCGAAATTGCCGTGGTATTGCGTATTCACACCACTATTGTCAGGTCTTTGTACGGTTAACTCCCGCGGCAATGTTCTGCATTACGTCACGGTGACGTTTTACCAATTTTAATTATAGGCTAGTTCACGTGATTAAAAATAAATTTTCCGTCATATACCAAATGGGGTAATGAAATCGCAATGCAAACCTTGTTATTTGTTAGGCAACATGGTCTAGATATGCGCACGTTTTACCTGTGTGTTGACGCCCCTTACGTTTTCCCATTCACGGGCATGAACATTAATATCTCATCCTGTCCTAAGGTCAATTGCATAAGGCCAACATTCCATGTTTCTTTATTTTATTGTGCATCACAATTATCAATCGGTGTACAACTTCAAATTATGGCCAATGCTGTTCGGCGTCCAATAACTCAGCAATATCTAAGGCATAAAATGTGGTTAGGTTTTCTAGATGCTTTATACGGAATAACAAGTCCGTTATCCGAAAATAAACAGTGATAAGTGGACATATATTCCGGCCTAGTTTATCTTATATATAAGGTCTACAAATCAACAATATATTGCTGTTATATCGTATAATATTCGAAATTAGAAACTAATAAACTGGTAAGAAAGCGATATATGATTGTGCTATAGTATGCGAGAACTAAACGGAAAACTTACCTTTTCTAAGCGCTTGGTATTTATTTCTGAAACAATAAAGAGCAATGAGATTAATTATTATCAAAATTATATGTAAATATTTACAGCATTGAAAGTATAAATATATTTCTTACAAAATACAAAATATTTTAAAACAATGTTACACTCACGTGTTCGTTTGGTCCCACCCCGAAGTAGCCCATACCTTCGAATTCATTGCTTGAACGTTGCTCATCTTATTCGCCATCATGAGAAGTATAAAGCAGAGAAGAAGTGCAATCTTGCGGTCCATGGTGATGTTTCTTGGTTCAGGATAGATCTGATATGCAATCGATGCAGTTTGGTTTGATATATACTCTTGTTAAAGACAGCTTTGTGATTAGATGACTTCCCTTTAGACGAACCAACAAGCTTGTTATTTCCGCCCAGACGAAACAGCAATAAGATCCAATGACTTCTCTATCAACGATCTCCTCGTTTGACCTCTTCCAGCAATAAGTGGATTACAAGTTTTCTGGTATTAAGTGGATTGCACATTCTTTGGTATTGTGTGGATTGCACGTTCTCTGGTATTGTGTGGATTGCACGTTCCCTGGTATTGAGTGGATTGCACGTTCTCTGGCATTGAGTGGATTGCACGTTCTCTTGCTTTGAGTGGATTATACGTTCTCTGGTATTGAGTGGATTGCACGTTCTCTGGCATTGAGTGGATTGCACGTTCTCTGGTATTGAGTGGATTGCACGCTCTCTGACATTGAGTGGATTACACGTTCTCTGATATTGTGTGGATTGCACGTTCTCTGGTATTGAGTGGATTGCACGTTCTCTGGCATTGAGTGGATTGCACGTTCTCTGATATTGTGTGGATTGCACGTTCTCTGATATTGAGTGGATTGCACGTTCTCTGGTATTGTGTGCATTGCACGTTCTCTGATATTGAGTATATTGCACGTTCTCTGATATTGAGTGGATTGCACGTTCTCTGGTATTGAGTGGATTGCACGCTCTCTGACATTGAGTGGATTACACGTTCTCTGATATTGTGTGGATTGCACGTTCTCTGGTATTAACTCTTTCACTCCCGGCCAAATGCATTAATTCAAACATGCTGTCCCGCAGTGTTTTTTACAATTTTTAGTCATTTTCAAATTAGCACAGTTTTTCTAAAGTTTATGCTATGATTTAATATTTAGTATGGTTGGAAAGATAATTTATCCCTCTTTTAAACAAGCTGCACATCTAAAATCTACCTCTAATAAAGAATATATTATGTAAACTTTAGTGAACACCACTTTTTATGCAAAGAAAATTCTGCTCGACTTTGAAAAATTTGAGGTGCACTGACAAACGAAATACTCACTTATTATTGGAATGCCCAAATGATATGAAAATTGGAATGTAGATTGTCTAATAGTTTTTGTACTCAGGAAAATTCGAACTGTATTTCTATCTTCAGTAGTTTTTTTACTATTTGTAATTGAAATTTCCCATTTTTCTGACTATATTATGAAAACCTGAACCAAAACGCATTGAAGTTTTTAGTTTTGTAGAACTAAAATAGTAAAAAGTATAAAAAAGAACAGTGAAGGAAGTGTAAAAAGGGCATACAAAACCAAACAAACGCAAATACTATATCCAATATTCTTCAAAGCAGGGCACACCGAACTAGCTAGTCTCGCCGCCTTTTTCTTTATCGTGCGCTCAGCAGGCCCAGCTGGATTCATGCTTTGGTGAACACGAAGCATAACCGCCTGCTGCGAAAACGTCACCAACGCTCTCCTTTTTATCTCAACGGCACGAAATTCACAGAGAATGTAAAGAAAGACTTGCTTGACAAAAAGAGCTTCTCTGCAAGTTAACACGACTCCTATTGGCTGAGTTAGTCACGTGTAAATTCGTGTAAAATCGATAGAAATAAGAGGCGAAGCCTTGAAAAAGAAAGGCTATCACTCCTCGCATTTTTAATATTTCTCCACGATAATCACAGAGAATAAAATATAGGGTTTCCTTGATCGAATGAGCCATAGCTGAGGTCTCTACCATTACGCATTGCGGAGAAATCGTTTTTTAGATTTGTATCCATTTATGGACAGACGGGATACCATGTTTTCCCACCAACTCGCCATATATGGCGAGTTGGAGAGGGAAAGAGTTAAGCTATATTGCACGTTCTCTGGTATTGAGTGGATTGCACGTTCTCTGGTATTGAGTGGATTGCACGTTCTCTTGCTTTGAGTGGATTGCACGTTCTCTGGTATTGAGTGGATTGCACGTTATCTGGTATTGAGTGGATTACACGCTCTCTGGCTTTGAGTGGATTGCACGCTCTCTGGCATTGATTGGACTGCACGTTCTCTTGTTTTGATTGGATTGCACGTTCTCTTGGTTTAATTGGATTGCACGTTCTCTTGCTTTGAGTGGATTGCACGTTCTCTGGCATTGATTGGACTGCACGTTCTCTTGTTTTGATTGGATTGCACGTTCTCTTGGTTTAATTGGATTGCACGTTCTCTTGCTTTGAGCGGATTGCACGTTCTCTGGTATTGAGTGGATTGCACGCTCTCTGGCATTGAGTGGACTGCACATTCCCTGGCTTTAAGTGGATTGCAAGTTCTTTGGTATTAAGTGGATTGCAAGTTCTTTGGTATTAAGTGGATTTTGCGTTCTCTGGCAATAAATTAGTTGCATATTCTGGTATTAAGTGGATTTTGCGTTCTCTGACAAAAAATTAGTTGCATATTCTGGCATTAAGTGATACCAGTGCCACTTTTCTACTAAAAAAACAGCTTAATTGTATACAACACACTGTAATAGCTCCGACAAACCCCACGGTGGACGCAAGGTAATCTGATGATTGCCCATGCATTAACGCCGTTTCCAAATCTTAAGGTTAAACTTGAATGATCTTTTCATTACAATTTTGCATTCAGTCACGTCGGGCATTCAATAACGTTATTGTGGTGTAATTTGGTCTGTACATTTTTCAATGAATCGCTTCCGTGTACAGGCATTTCGCAGACAAACGTTTTCGACTCCCTATGACCAATGTAAATACAATGAATGATATTAAACCAAGTAGACAACAGACCCACCACTGAATTCCAAGTAGATAACTTACTGTAGATAGGTAACATGGTGAATTATAACTCGCTAATAATGGGTTTCATAATGGGACACATATAGTCTTTGTCCGTTTTTTTAAAAAATTTTTTGTCAAAACGCTTGACAGGCATGCCAAGCAGAGAAGAATTGCAATCTTGCGGTTCATGGTGAGGTTTCTTGGTTCAGGATAGATTTGATATGCAATCGATGTGGGTTGTTTTGAAATATACTCTTGTTAAAGACAGCTTTGCGATTAGATGACTTCCCTTTACACAAAACAACATGGTAAAGATTTCCGCATAGACGCAACAGCAGGGAGATGAAATGACTTCCCCTTCAAAAATCTCATTGTTTGTCCCCCATGCACGTTCTATTGCATTGATTGTATTGTACGTTCTTTAGTGTAACCGCTGCCATTTACAGGCAGTTCACAGACAAACGTCTTCGACTCCCATATGTACACACACGGCGTAGAGCTAAACGGTTCTCTTGCATTGTCTGGATTGCACGTTCTCTGGCATAAAGTCGTGGATTGCACGTTCTCTCTCTCTGGCATTACTGGATTGCAGGTTCTCTGGTATTGAGTGGATTGCACGTTCTCTGGCATTTGATTGGATTGCAGGTATCACAAACACAGGTGCCATAGGAGCCCTCTAGTCGGGAAGTTACACTGACTAAACGGTTGCCACAATGCCACCGTCAACTAATCTCGTCTTTTCGATGATGTCATCATAGAGTACTAATATATTAGTACTCTATGATGTAATCATATAGTTTTAAAATCACTTCTACCCGGGTTCGCGGAGAACTTTTGAAATATGACTTTTTATTGTAAATTATAGTCGATTTATAAAATTATAAAATTGCGTGTTACTTGGCTAAAGAGTTGCGGGAATAGCAAAACTTGCTGATATCAGTTGTAAACAATCGGTAAAAAAAATAATCAAAATGATGCGACATGCGCAAAATTTGGTCTTAGAGAGTAGAGACCTCCTCGGCTCGGGTTAAGGTTGGGTGGTAGCGATAGTGATTTTGATTTTCTAGTGTAAAATAAGTATTCGAAGCAAGGTAATATCACAAATGATAACCTTAGTCAGAATTGTAATACAATTAAACGTTTTCTAAGAGTACCATTAAGTTATTTCCGCCGTTATGAACAAAGGCACCGTAAATGTTAAATAATTCAATTTATTTTTTCAAATAATAACATACATTCGGCGATAATTAATTAGCAAACAATTGAAACTAACGAATAATTAAATCTGACCAAATGCAGTGATAAAAATATCTATACCCTACATTTTCACTATATATATACTGTGGGTAATATTGCTTGAGGTTGTTTAATATGCTTTAAAATAATTGAGGGGCAAAGTTAGATGTGGAATGAATAAATATATATGAATATAGAGAGAAGAGAGAAAAAATAAATAAATCAAAAGAAAATAACAACGAGCAAATAGCTTCAGAAAAGTACAGTGGGTAATGGCAATTATACAATGGTCATTTATATATAAAAAATATGTACAATTTCGGCTAAATACAATATATATCAAAACACAGAATTCGTCATTTATATATATATATTTTTATATACTGTATTGACATATATGTACATAACACACTTTTTTGGAAACTGTTTTTGGAAAATATTATTATTTTATAGGAATCAGTTATTATGGAGATTGTAGAATATTAGTTAGTGTTGACTCTCTGGTTTACCATAGTTATTGCAATAAGTTGTACAGGATGTAGAGGGAGACAGTTTCCATCACTACCTAACCAATTAGGGTGCCCCTAAATACCACAAGGCCACTTGGATTGCTATGGAAAGTAATTTTAACCCTGTTTTAAACACTAATCTCAACCTCAGAACTAAAAAGAACTAATTTTAACTCCAACCCTAACATTAATATAATGGCTTTTGTAATTACGAATAATAGTAAGCGAATTAAGCGCTCCATGCGATCCAAGCGGTCCTGTAGTATTTAGAGGTACCGAACCATTGACAACATTGGAAACCTGTTACAACAAGAAGCTTTTTATAGCATAACATCTTTACAACAGAAACCCTTTACAAGTAACTAAACCCTTAATAAAACTTTATTTAAACTAGTTAAGACATAAATATTTGCTTGTCCATGTCTTCCATGGCTGTGCAAATAGTTACTTATTCAGGTTTATTAGTTGTTAAAAATTGTCAAATTAGAATGTTCTTTTTCTGTATGAATGAATGAATATGAACGAAATTACACAAGTGGGTGGCAACACTAAAAGGAGTTAAAGCAGGAAGTAGGGAAACTGCTCACCAAAACTATGGAAACTAATTTTTACCCTGCCCTAAACATTAATCTCAACCCCATAACTAACCCTAACTTTAACCCCATGTTTAAATTTAACTCTAATGCGCTAATCTTTATTATATTGTGCAGTTTCCTGCCTTCCCACTTTCCTTTTAATTTTCCCCCAATTGGGTGAAAGGAATAGCACAACAGCATGGTGTGAATAATGGACTTCATGGTAGTTGCTGTCTGGTTAGCTTATTGAATTAGAACTTAAGCTGAAAAGTTACCAGATCTAAGCCAACCGTTGAGGTAGTCAGTTGTGTACTTATTGGATAATGCTTAAAATTGTGATTTTATAAATGGAACTAAAGATGTTAACCAATTGTCGCATTTATATACAACACAGAATTGCTTCAATGGTCATTGTGCTAACATATCCTGCATTTTTTATTGATTGGAATTAACATGAACTCATTTAATTAAGTATATATCACCAAAACGTTTGCTTTTAGGCGTTAGCAAGTTTCCGGTCAGCTGCATTTATCCCCTGAAAAACATTCTTTTGAAAGTTTCAGAGGAATTTTATTTTATTACATTAAAATACCCACTAGGTTGGTTTATTACTTGCATTGTTGTTTTTTTAGAGTTTATCCGATACAGGCCCCGGCCTTTGTTGTACATGCTGTTAAGTTCGCGACCATCGGAATAATAATACTTCAAAATGGTTTTTACTGTGGGTGAACACAAAAGCAAAAATGTTTACGATGTGCAAAAATCCTTTCAATTCAAACAAGGGTGGGTACTGTGAATATCTAAAGTTAAAGTAGCTTATTTTGATAGGCTTTAAGCAATTACATTGAACATTTTTCATGGTTACATTTAACATGATAATGAAATTTTGCATTTTAATAAACGTTTATAAAACAGACTTATTATACCAACTTTTATGTTGCTGGAGCTATTGCAGTGTGTGGTATATTTGATTTGCCTTTTGTTGACGATTTTGGTTAACAACGCTATTTAAATACACTACATCTAGGCAACAGCTATTTAGTGTGTTACGTAAACAACAAGCAGCTAACCACTATGTAATTATCTTTGTCATTAACTAATAGACCACACCTCCATACATTTTTTCATTAACAAATAGACTATGTAACCAGGACCAATAACCCACACAAGTAATACTTGCATGACGCATGCCGTGCTAGTAAGAGTTTGCTTTGCATAAAATAAAAAAAAAGTAACGTTTACGACAACCATTTTGTATTTAACTGGAATATAACCTTTTATTATACACATGGCGCGTCTGAATACTGGAGTCTATAATATAATACTTACAGCAGCATCATAAAGTGAAATTGTTATAATATCAGATTTAATCAGTTGTTGTGTCATATAAAACACATTTGCGAGCCATGTTTACTCGTGTGACCCTACATGCGCAAGTGAATTCTTACTCACCCGAAATTTGATGGATTTTTGGCCCTGTGTAGCCATACACTTTAGTTATTAACAAATAGACCAGACAGTCATACACTTTGTGTTATGCAGTTTCAATAAATGATTATGGCACCTAAGGTTAAGCAATAACACCAAAATAATATTTTACTTCCAATTACAATAATAAAAGGTGGCAATAAATTGCAATGTTACCATTTTTTATTTGCCTGGCATTCATAAAATACAAAAACAAATCCTGATCATTTTATTTTGTAATCCAGTGGTTTAAAAAAGTATAAAATAAACTTCACATTATTTCAATAAATGCCAATATATGTTAAAAATTATTTTCCACGTTATTTTGAGAAATTAATTTCCACATTATTTAAAAAAATCCCACTCCCATGTTGAAAAAATAATTAAACATTCTTCTAAAAATTCCA
>CH002597.1:431454-448202 GCA_000149265.1 Ciona savignyi
CTTCATCTTATCTTCCATTCTTCAATCGGACACCTAGCGCGACTGACAGTTGGAGTTTGTGTGGTTGTGGAAGTCTTCATCCTGGTGTCAGTACTCAACAAGTATCTCCACTTCACATTAACTTTGAACATTTACAAAATTCTATTTGTTCGGAAAATTATTTTAACTCTCGTCGGCTTGATCTTGGCGATCGCGTCTGTTAAAGTTATCCAAATCACATTGAATGCTATTTCTATGGATGAATTTTTGTTGATAATTCTTCCCACTTTATTTATGGCATCACACTCACTTCAAATTTGGTTTCATTTAGGCAAGAATTCCTATGCAAAATATTTGCCTTCTGTAATGTTAGTTGCACTTTTGGGTGTTTATTGGTAGGTTTTCATAAACTTAAAAACAATTGATTTTTCAAACTTTAAAAAATCTTATGATGTGTTTAATTTTATACCATAAGATAAATAATAATATTTCAAGAAAATTTAATTTATATTAATATATTATGATTTATAACTTTTGCACCGTGTATAGTGAACTAATGCTGTTTGTTAACTTATTTTTTTAATTTTTCTAGGTAAGTTCTTTTATGAATTAAATTTTTTGATTAGATTTTGACCCTATAATATTGCAATTCCTATATTAGTTCCTGACACAAACATTTTTTTTATGTTAACAAAACAATACACAATAACTCTTTGATATATTTATTCATTTGTGAAAAATTTGAAATATTAATATTTTGCAGTAGGTACTGAATATTATGATTTCTTATTTATGTATTTTATCCTTCATTATTTTATGAAAATGAAAGTTTATCAAAGAATTAAATAAAGTTAAAAAGACTGGTGGGGGTATAAAAATAAATAAAAAAAATTTAATATTATAAAATAAATTTGTTATATGATGGAAATTATTCGTCGATAGGCTGTTACTGTAGCTGAAGAGTAGACACAATCATCCAGTGTCCAAATTAGGAGAGTCAACTGCTTACTGCACCATTGCCTAAAAATAGCACCCTTGGCAAAATTCTACACAACATAACACACAATGATTTGAACTTAAAAATAAACATTATAACCATTTCAACGCATTCTTCAACATAATGGATGCATAATGGACACCACCATTTGTTTTAAGAACTTTATAACGGTGGTCCAGTATTTATAATCCATCAATCGTTTTATGGTGTAAAATGTGATATTTTTGCTGGTGCACTAAGTGCTTACATTTACTTCCTGTTTTGTGAGGTGACATCATTCTGTTTATTCATCTGCCATGTCTCACAAAATGTGTCGTTTCTGCTTTTCTCAGCCTAAATATTTTTGTTTTCTACGATAAATGATTTACAGTTTCATACTGACACAAACAATTTGTCTCACAAAGTATGTTGTTTCTGCTTTTCTCATCTTAAATATTTTTGTTTTCTACAATAAATGATTAACGGTTTCATAATGACTATAAAACAAAATGTTATCTTTATGTTATATTTGCTATTAATCTCTCCACTGTTAACTTAAGATATTTAGGAAAAATAAGAATAATTAGGCATAACCATGGCATCAACTTCTGTGGGGGGTGGCGACGAAAGATTTAAAGTGGTGAGTTTTGCATCTGTGCCAAGTCGGCTATGGGCATAGGTTGGCTGACATTGACATTCACAAATCTTGACTTCTCACCCATGATTAAACCATACAAACTGTGTAATAGCTATGCAAATTTTGTTGTATTTAATGAATTGTAATGTAGCATTGGTCAAGAGCAAAAAACATCAGAACTGACTGTGTCATAGGTATAAGTGTAGGATAATTCGCTCAAGTCAATGTGTACTGTATACAATATGACGTCATTATTATTTTTCGGCCACAAGCCATATCCAGAAACAGAATAACTCTAGAAGTACGAATAACTTCCTTTTACACCATTGTTATTGAACCTCGGTGGTGTGAGACAAAACGTCTAACGCATATCGCTTAGAATTATGCGATGTGATCTTTCTTATGTTTCAAGACAAATGTGGTTCAATTGTAAAACCAAAGTAACTAAAAAAACAATCTGTAGGTGATCCACCACACGGTTGGTAAAATATGTAAGGATGTGGAAGAGGAAACAGGAGTTACATTCACCAAGGAGAGTATTGCAATGATAGCCGATTTGACCAACAGGTCAGTGTGCTGTGTTGTCTTATCAATATATTAGTGCAACCAGTTAGTCTGGTGATTTTGTGTCACCACTTTCAACTGAAATGTTGCCGGTTCGAAACTGGTGGCTATCTAGTCGGTTGTGTACTTACATTGCCTGAACCCAGCGGGTTAATGAGTTCTACTAAATTAAAAGAACATGTCTATCATACATAGCACACTGCAATAGCTCCAGTAACCTGGCGGTGTGTGCGAGGTTATCTGATGATTGCCGGTGTGTTAACCCCTTTGGTTTTCCCGTTTATTGGGCTAAACATGAATATCCTCTTCCCTCCTCCCCTATCTTTCTTCTTTTAGCTCTTTGTAATGCTATCCAGTAACCAGGCTAAAACTAGAAGATAGCAGGTTGTGCATGGCAGTGGGCAAGTTACTTATCAATATTTTTTTAGTACACTGAATCAACGGGTTAAACAAACCATAGCAAAGTGTCCAACATACACAACACTTGCTTTAATAAAGTGCAATTGCTTTAATAACCTGACAGGTATTCGGACACCTTGTATAGACTATGTTCATGTTTTCTCCTGAGCATGTATAAACTCAGGAACTTTTGGTCACCTGAGCAACTGCAATGTGCTGTAACTGATTGAGATTTTTTAGTTCAATCCAAAAATCGACTGGTTTGAGGCGACATCTGCATTGTGTTTTGATGTTAGACACGACCGACTAGCCAGGTTTTAATCCAACAACCTATTGGCTGTCTTTAACCGGCCAGACTTGACAGTGGATCGTTAGGTGTTTCTTCTACATTAACTAGGAGGGGGTGCAACGATGTATCGATAATCACGATACTACTCAGCTACAGTACTAATCAGTGTGTATCATGATTATCATACTAGACGCATTGTAGTACGATAATTGCGATACAAGACTCATCATTTTATCAGGGATACTTTGCCTAAAATGCTTCGTAAGGTATGCAAAAATAGCGTTTATGCAATCACAATGACAACACATTTTAACATTTGTTATTGTGATGTAATAATCGCAATAAACTGTAGTCCAACGCCTATTAACCATCCAAAAATTATGTTTCTATCTAGACAAGCAGCTTTATTCGCGAAAGACCTTGAGTTATTTGCGAAGCACGGGAAGCGAAAGCGCGTGAACACAGATGATGTTCTTCTGCTAACGAGGAAAACACCATCCCTTTGCAAACATCTGAGAGAAGGAATTTCAGAATCATGAACCAAAAGTAATTAGACCAGTATGGAATATGAACAAATTGTTTGAACAAGCCAGAGATGGGTAGCAGTGGTAATAGTTTTTGAATTGTAACTCACTTGTTGAAATCATGTGGATTGATTGCAATGCTTTTTTTTATTAAAATGAATGTATATTAAGTTACCAGTATGCTTGTTTTATAATATTACAAGTCGTAGTTTTGATAGGTCTGGTAACATCTCAAACAAAATCGAAATCAGGTAATAACTGGTTAGTTATGTCCTTGGGCAAAGCACTTCGGATACATCGCTTAAACGCAGCATATTAATTTGGTGAAGTTTAATAAAAACAATATAAATGTACAATTAATACTATGACAGCCCATTTAGACTAATTAAATAAAATAATATCCTATGTTATTCACAATAAAAAGGGAACCAATATTATAAATATCAAGCCAACAAAACTCCGCCATAATACCTAGAAGATCTCCAACAACATACGTATATATTCAACAGTAACCTGTATCCAAAAATCCAAACCTTTTCTATTTATTGAAAGATGTTTAAATTTTGGTGAAACATGGTGTAAGAATATCATGCAAATTTTAAACACAAATGTCACTTGATATTAATTGTTAAATTAGTTGCCTGTTTATTATGCGTGTATGACATCACAAACGTCATCTTCCCTTTTCTCGGAAATAATCAGTAAGTTTTTCCACGGCTTCCACGCAAACCGAGGGGAACATTTTCTCTGTGTAGCTCGCCACAATAAGCAATGATGCGGTTTGCGTGGCGATTAATCCTTCGTTGCTTTGTAACTGAGTGCACAAAACATGTTTAGCAACAGCGTTTATTATTAATTTAAAAAAAAAAAATTAACATTTTCTGAATTGACCTACCGATTGTAAGTAACAATACAAACACCTATTGTGTGTAGTGTTAAAATAAGAAGCAACCCAATTTTAATATAAATTACAATCAAAAAGGATATTTGCGTCTACATTTTAACACTAAAATTGAAAATAAACTAAACAACCGTTCTGTTTGCAACAATTTATCCACACCACAACTGCCCCAACAACCTAATTATAAGTAGTAATAATGTATCAATACATTTATCATTGTGTTACACTTCTGCCTATTATGTCAGGTTGTCAACACGTTTCTATTAAATCTAACGTTTTCTCCATATATAATGACAGTTGTTTGGTTTCTCCATTTAGACAAGAGATACAACAAGGATTTTTGGAAAAGACAGCAAAACATCAGTTGTTAAAACATGTTCCAAAATACTGGTAATATAAATAAGTGCCAGACACGGCTTCTAAACTCAATACTATGTTACTTAGTCAATGATCTCTCATTCATTATAAAAAGTGTGCTGTCAAAGTACTTCCTCAATTTGTGTGCAAACTTTATAGATTCAATATTTTCCACCCCTGTCATTCCTGCTAACCTAGGCACCATCATCATTCCTGTTAACCTGTTTTAGCAATTCTGAAATTTAACAAATACAAAACCCCGTGTCATTTTTGCTCTTATTTGTATCTACCTTTGTTGTTTTACCAGGGATGGTATAGTTTTAATGCAGTATATGAACTTTAATTTTGAGGTACCTGTTGTCAGGGGTTCAATTTTGAGAAAAATATTGCAGTTGACAGCCTTGGAGACCCTAAATTTTGTATTTATGTACCAACCCCTTTTGCATAAATCGAGTTCTTATCAGCGCGGGTGCATTTGTAGTTTTTTTCTTCAAAACAAATTCCTTCTTTTCGAATGATTGAACATTTTTTAAAAGCATCTTGCAACGCTACAATCTGTTCCTTTGAAATCTGAAAATAAAATAAATTGTATTTTTATAAAAATTAGAAATTTTGAAATTAAATGATTTCTAACACTGGCATAATAATGAATTTTACTTGGTAATCATTATTTATGTAATAAATACTTTCAAGCTGAGATAGATAACTGAACAGTGGATATAAGTTTAAAATGGAGTAGTTAAAAACATTGAAATATGTATTTATGCACCATAAATAGGATAAGGCAAAATTATTCGTAAAATAATAAGGTAAAGTATTAATGGTTTATTACGGTAACCGAAGAACAACAGATAAGAATGTCAGATATAAATAGGATAGGACACACATCAAACGCTAGTTTCAATCCTACAACCTTTCGGTTGAAAGTCGTCACACAAACCCTCCAAACTATTCTAGTGTTAAATTAATAGATGTGTTGGTAAATCTAATTAGTCACCAGGAAACCCGGTGAGCCAGCTCTTTGCTCTTTCTCCTTCCTATCAAGAATGGCACATTTTTCCACATGCTCTGTTGCTATCAATGCATCGTGGAGAAGATTGTTTAGTTGGTTCATTTTAACTCGATCCTGTTGACATGGATTGTTGAGTTATATGTACAGTGTTATAAAACCTAACTACCCCTGCTATGTGTGTCAAAAATATGACTTCAATCCTGTTATGCTCTGTAATTAAATTGTCTTCACCCACTATTATATGGGTTCTACCGAAAACTGAAGCAACATGTTAAACATGCACAACACACTGCTATAGTTCCTGAAGGTGGGCACGAGGTAATCTGACAATTACCATGTAAAAACGCTCCCTTAAATAATCATGACATATTTTGGTGTGTGATGATACCCCTTGTGTTTCCTATTCGTAGTATATATCCTATATCATTCGAGGGCATATATATTATTACACACGCAATCATTAAATGTTCTTGTCCCCACAGTTGGGTTGCTGGAGTTATTGCATTGTGTTGTATAGGATGGGACATTAATACACAATTTGTTTAACCAATTAACTGTTAAGGCATTTCACTGGCAGTGACTATAATCTTTACCGACCGTTTTAATTTTACACCTAATTGATAATGGACGGGGTGAAGTATCATCAGCCTGGCCAAACCACTCGGTGGATTTGTGCTTTGCTTTACAGCGGAATGGTTGAAGGATAGAATCGGGTCAGTGGCTAGTAGGTGTGTCATTAGACATATAACTTAACAGACATTGCCTTTTAACCATTGGATTAATGAATTAAATTGAAACAGTAGCAACAAAAAATAGCTTCGGGAACTGAATTGTGGTCCAGAGTTATCAGATGGACAGATGGTAACCATGGATAAATCCTTCAACAAAATTTCCCCATTTACCAGGGTGGAAATGATAAATCCAATAATCATAGCCTTTCATAGGGTAAAACCTCTGTTTACAATTACCTAACCTATTTATGAACATTATCAATTAAACACAGTGAACAAAATACTTACTCTCCAATACTCTTTTTCATCAAAGTTGAAATTAGATTTTGATAAACTCATTTTAACCCGTTTTATATTCACGTTATTTCACTCAAACCAGCGCTGTCCTATTTTAACTACCAACGAATTTAATCTGGTAACTACAACTTACCGGCACTCCTTTTATTTGGTAGCGGTCGGCCTCCATCCATAAATTAGCCATCTTTATTTACAGTAAACATGGGTTAAATGAAAAACAAAATACGATCTTTTCCAAATCACCCGGCTTCGCTTTGTTGCCATAGAGCTACAGAAACATTATAAAAAGTTTTTTTGGATGATACTAAATAATTTTTTTGCAATATTGTGTTACCAAAAAGTTAATACGGCGGATTCATATACCGATTTAATTAATAAAAACACGATATTTGTGATGAGACCATTACTGGTTCATTAAAACAATGCTTTTTTATCATAACTTTTATAATTATAAAATTTCAATATGGAAAATACCATTTGTAATAATAAAGTAACAAGACTAAAATAAAAATAAAAAAAATAAAATTAAAAAAATTATTCCTGATTTAAATTTAAGAAAGTAAAAAGTATATTTTTAATTATTTACACTTTGCCCTCTTGTCGCTGGCGCTAATGAGTCACAGCCGTATTTGTTTCCAAAGCAACGCAAGAGAAGCTCTTGAGTTGCGTGTTTTTATTTCTGGCCTCATTGAACCCTACAACAGTGCCATGGTGTGATTTGTTTTAAAAAATGGAAAGATCAAAATTAAATCAAAACTCACTTGGCTCCATAAAGTTTTATTCAACGGACGCAACAGAATTTGATAGGCAAATTGAAAAAGACGTGAGTAAAATATACTAAATTGAACTAATAATTGCACTATAGTTTAAATCATCTGATTTCTAACTTAAATACAAAGCTATCTGATATGCATATTAAATCTAGACATTTGTGTGATTTTTATATCTTTAAACACTTATCCAACCTATCAATACAAAACATATGCCAACACATGTGTAGGCAATATTTGTCCAACACAACTAAACTATTACAGCATTTGGCATGCATGAGATATCTTTCGAATTATCATGTTTCTTAAATGTAAAATTTACCTGACCATGTAGAAAGCATATTCGGCCATACTAACATTAATTTACACATGCATTAATACTAACATTAATTTGACCATGTAGAAGCATATTCGGCCATACAAACATTAATTTACACAATCATCCAATAGAAAGAATATAAATGTGGAATTAAATCTTCAACCCGGATACGCTCGGGCAAGCACATCAGTCAAACAAGCTCCAACACATCTAGCTCGGAGAACTCACAACATATAAGGGTTTGTTGGAGTTATCACTCACAGTATCAATTGATATTTTAAATATCTTCAGAATTGGATCAACCAGAAATCATTGCACCAACTCCAGGACAGGCACAGCACTGAGAACCATGACACCAAACAGATGTATTCCATTGTTTTGGACAATGAAGAAAATTTTGTAAAAGTGCGGTTTTTATAACTTTATATTAAATTGCATAATTGAAACCATATGCATAGTAAGGATACTTATGTTAGTTTTCAGATATGGGAAAACACTCATGTTATATGTCAGACAGTCGTTAGCTTACCTCATGCCCACAGTTGTTTACCTACTATTGTAGTTTTGCCTTTTTATAATGCCTTCTTAAAATAAAATACAGGTGCTATTCTTTTTAAATGTAATAAAGCAGCAAAAAAATATAAGAAAAAATTAAACTCAACTATAATGGTATTAGCAACTCTGCTTGTAAAGGAAAACAAATTATCTTACTACAGAGTAATTGTGGGTGAATTGTTTGATTCTGAACCGATTTAGCTTTTATTCGAACCCTTAATGCTAACACTTTTATTTTTATGACACAAATGAGAATTATTTAAGTAAATTTAACTTTACATATTTTAAAGGGGATTGATGAGTTTTTAAAGGACAACGATTTATTGAATCTGCGTAAAAAAGAACTTCTGTACAAGCGCTGGAATGAGCGGGTTTATGTCCCGGTTCGTAAACGAGTCGAACAAGCAATTGAAAGTGGATTCCAACCACTTGATGGTGCAAGACGAAAGGAGCACAGGAATTACCTCAATTACACAAACAAAAAGGTAAAATTTTGCTTTTTACTTTGTATAATTATCGTTGTTTTATGGAATTAGTTTTTACTCTTTAATAAATGAATTGAACCCACTTCAAACAAAAAAGGATAGGATATTTATGTTTAAATCTATGTGGATGAAAAACGCTGGTGATGTTATGGCAAAGACAAAGTCAGGTTACCGCGTTCAAGGGCTGTTACAGGTTTTTATATATAATTGAGAAGTGCCTTTATACTTCTACCCAACACACAAGGTTTACAACAAACTACCGAGCTTCGGGTTTTGTTCCAACAACCATGTGGTTGGAGACCAAACCAACTGAACAAACCAGCTCAATAATATCATTTAATTATGTTTGTATCAATCGCAGGGAGTTGTGTTTCTGGACACGATATCCCAGGAGGATTACAACCCCCTTGCATTGTACGGAGACAGGAGTTCAACATCTCTTAAAATCCGAACTGCGAGGTTGAAGGATCCTCTTCTTGCATCCGAGAGGCAGAGGGATGATGAGGACAAGGTGAGGTTAACATGAGTCTAAGCATAACACTTTAATATAAAATTTTGGAGACATTTTAAGTACTTCACCCTATTTTCGATTGATTAAAAATAGTTCACACTGTTTGTGCCATCCCTTTCACAAAAGTTAGTCGGTTTGCCTCACACTTTTCTTTAACTGTGTAATTTTTAATTAATAACTTGTTAACCTATTTGTTAGGTATGTCTTACTACAACTATTATAGATATATATTATTTAGTTAAATGATTAATATATTTCACCCGAAGTTGAAGAATAGTTTTTTTTATCTGTACCGATATATGTTAGTACTAGAGCAAGGACAGATTAATTACTGTCTATTTTATTTTACACTAACAATATTTTATGGCTTTTTTGCTCGCAAGGTCATATGGATGAAATTGTTAACATGTAACAACCTTAATCTATATTTGTTCAGTTCTTATATTGTTAATTTTTGAAATCTGAATTGCTGCTGTATCTGTTTCCACATAATTAGCATTGTCATGTAACAAGTGCTATTATGTACATACTGAAATCTTATTGTGACCAAACAATTGGATAGCTTAGCTGTAACAATGTATCATCAGTACATAGATATCAGATTTCTTTTGATTTGATTTTGGAATCATATTTCCATTATTTCATTTATTGTATAGATAACTTTTATAGATCAGTTTCAGTATGGAGTGTATACATAGGACATAGGAGTGTTGATTGTATATAACAAACGTTGGGGTATATGTTGGAAAAACATAAGTGGTTGTTGTCGAGATAAAACAAAAATAAAAATAACTAGAAAGTGGCAACCATGTGTTAACCACCATCATTTATAAAACAAATTATTTTTTTTTATTTTATTTTTTTAAGTTGTGTTTATTATCGCTTTCCTAGCTTTTAACCCTTTAACTGCCGGCTGTTTTTTAGATCATTTTTGATCAACAGAAAAGTTGTTCAGTAATAAATTTTCTTTTTTTAACATAAGTAAAATGTTGATGACGTCATGCATTGTGCAATGACGTCATGTGTTACTATTTAGATCAACAAAAACTATCTTTTTTTCTCATTTACAAACAAAACAGTATGTAGCAAAATTATTTATGATTATCTTTGAAACATTTTTGTACTACTCTTTTTGTGATGACGTCAAATACGCAAATCAAAAAAAGTTTTTTTTTTTTTACACTCTCCCAATGAAACACAAACACAAGGAAAACAAAACTGCTGCAAAACAGCTTCAAAAGGTTCTTCATGGCTAGAACTACTCGAAAATAAAGCACCTGCTTTCAGAATTATTATCAGCCAACAAAAGGGCAGCTTCTTCAACAGAATACCTGTTTTTACCCAAAAGCTCAAAAAATAGCCTAATCCAAAATGTACAAGCGAAAAACGAATGGCTTGTTTTCAAACTAAATAAGCGAACCATGACGACAATAGTTATAAACTAATCGGGGACTAGAATAATAATTAAAGCTAATTAGAAAAACTAAAACCACACATAAATGTATACATTTTTTAAAACTCAAATAACTAAAAAATATCAAATGCAAACCTATATATCATCTTATATTGGTAAACGCAGAAATTATTCAGCTCTCCAGCGCCATCTCACTGATCAAAATCGGCCGTATACTTTTCTACTTATGTAATTTTCGGCGCTGTCGACTCAAGTCGAGAGCGGCAGTTAAAGGGTTAAGGGTTTTTGGTTTGATGGAAAATCCCTTGGGACCAATGCACAAAAAATTATCTTGCAAACATTTGGGTCTTTTATGTTAACAGATGTAGCACTTAATAGTCTTGGTTATATTTTAATTGTACGAGTGCCTACATTAAAAATGTAAGTTTCATTTATAAATAATTTAAGTAAAATAGTAAAATCACTTGAATTAATATGAAAGTAAAATGCTAAAAGACCTGTTGTTATAAAATATGAAAATATGAGAAAATATGTAAATTAGTACTGGTTTATTAACACACCCTAACAAAGTTTAAGTTCAAAACTTCTAAATTACTGATTTTTTATTGATACCTTTTCCAGCGTATCCTCGCTGGGTAGTCACAGAAAATATTTAGTTATCACAGATTATTTACTTTCAGTTTTCCTCATTTATGCCTTTCTGTATAAATGTTTAATCATTATATACCGGTATAAAAAACAAAATATCAAAGTTACCCCCAAACTACAGATGATCCTCCAATGTGAGACCGGACTGATCTTCCCCGATCATCGGATCAGATCCCGACGTCTTCCTCCTCCTCCTCTTGTCCCCCTCGGTCGTCATGGCACCAGTTGTTCCACATGGCTGGCCATGCCTCTTCGAGATGTCGAAAGTCCACTGAGGATGCGAAGCAGGTTTGGGGTTTGATGTTCATTTGTTGGGGTTTAAATTCTAAGTCAGTAAGAGAATCAGCTTTCAGCCAAATGGTTGTTGAATTAAGATCGGCTACTAGCTAGCTGGATTTTGTCTCTAGACAAGGCAGTTTGCGGACAATGCATGAATCCCATGGATTGATAGATTAAAATAAAAACAGTAGAAACCTCTTGATTTTCTAAAAAGTCTTACTCATACACCTACAGCATGAAATAAGCTATGAGCCTTAGTAATCGACAATGGGTATAAAATGGGTACGATTACCTGTGTGTTGATGCCTCCTGCATTTTTCTATTTAGGAAATATAACAATATCGAATGTTATTTATATGTCAACCATGAATGATAAGACAGGTACCATACAAGATACAAGTCATACCTTGATTGACAGATTTACACATAGTTTCAACCTAGTTGTAATTTAAGAGCATAAACTATCCAATGTTCACTGGTCAACATACTGCAATACCAACCACAGGAATAAAAATGAGCATCTAATTGTTTGGATTTTTTAAGTCTTAATAATAGCATATTGGATGGCAGACGAAAGGCTGTCAAAGCTAGCTGGTGCGCCTTGGGTTATAACGGCTTTTGTGGCCCCACTGACTGGGATAAACATTGTCATACTTTTTCATACGTTATTTAATACCAACTTTTGATTAGGCATCGCATGAAGAAAAGTGTAAACAAGTCCATCATTGAGTTTGACGGTTGGAACGGCCACAAATATGGCCAGGAGGTGGTTGACAGTGAATTGGGGATCCAACGAAAGCGTCGATTTGACATCCCTTCCACAATGCCTTCCCCCGCCATCCTAGCAATGGCTGAGAAGAACACTCAGACTTCGAAAGATCCTGAGAAGCCAGCTAAAGTTCACTTTTTAATGCCGAATGAGAATGAGAAAAATTCGTTGATGCATGTCCACCAAATCACTGCCTAAATTGTTTTTCTATTTTTTTAATATTTTTATTTTAAAATTAACTCGTTTACACGCTTAACTTTTTATACACAATAAGCTCTTTATGGTTTAGTATTTTCCTTCGATATATTCACTAAAATTATTCTTGAAAAACTAATGGTTTTTAAATCAAGTATATGGCCTTTACTACAACAGGTATTGTTTCTCTGTCTAAAATCAGTGTTTTGTTGTTTAAAAGATGCGACATTTTAAATAATTATTTTTACATTCTAGTATTTTGTGTATTAGTCGCAATTACGTAACAATAGCGATCGCTAGTGCATAGTTAATTGACAACGTTAGAACAAACGTTCTTGTACCTCTGAATAATTTAGTTGCCAAACGTTTGTGCCAAAAATCGCAATAAATTAGTCCACTCAACTAAGTTTTTTTAGAATTTTAAATGGTTTGTTGTATATGTTGTTTTAAACAATAATGGTTAAGTTTAATCCAATGTAACCTTTGTTGGATCGAAACTAACCGCTGGCTATTCAATTGTTGTCACGCGGACAATCTTCCGTTACCTCTTCTCCCATCAGGTGACTAAAGCTTTTTCAAAGCATTGTATATAAATAAGCCGCTTTTCTACTTTAAGTTTAACGACTTTCCCATTAATATCAGTTCAGGCGATTTCCGCCAAATGACGTGCAAAAACAGCTTTGGTTAAAAATAATGGTCAGGACCTCAAAGCAAAATGTTTGAACCTTTTATGTTTGTTTTTGCCTAAAATTGCATCAATTGAAGTAAACGAAGAGAAGAACCATGACGTTGTTGCAAAAAATGATTTTACGGACGACAAGAAAACGTTTATTTATAATGTATGAATGTTAGTTTGTATGCTTTTGTGTAGGTTGTGAGGGTTGTGTGCATCTGTATGGGGTTTGACTGTGTATGTGCGTTAGTATAACCATTACAGTACACAATTCACAGGCGGAATTTTATTTGGCACTGTCATTTTGTACAATAAATTGTAAAAAAAGCGTTTTTTGTTGGAAAAATAAATAAGGAAAATATTGGGAGTGGCGATACCAATATTTTTGTTGTCATAGTTCCTTTAAGTATACACCTTTCCTCAATGCACGGGAATATTTCATGAATAGCTTATCCTATAACACGTGTTTGGAGATTTCTTCCATAATTTAAACTTGTTTCAAGAAACTAAATTATTTATGCGAAAATACTTCCTATATTAGCTTTAGAACGCACATAGGTCATTTTTTCGTTAGGGATAGGAAGTAAAATTTAAAGATTTTATTTTTAACGTGCAAATATATTTGACTCCGATGGTGCAACGGTTCAAGTAAATAGACTTGCTACTAAGTAAATAAATGGTGAATAGGTTATAACAGGGATGTCCAACCTGCGGCCCGCGGGCCGCAGTGCGGCCCACCTGAGATTTTTGTGCGGCCCGCTAGTCATTTTTATTCCAAGTAGTATTTTGAACTTTAAATCTTGGCCCAATTCAAATGTATCAGTCAGCTTTTAGGGACGCAGTAAACATCAAAACTGCAGAAAGAAACCGACGGACGACAAAAACTTATCTCATTGACTTTGTATTGCAGAAAAAAGATTTTGTTTCTTTCTATATGTGTGTTATTTGTTCCCTTTTGTAAAGATGAAATTAATGGCTTTTAATTGTTTCTTTATGTACCCATTCAGGTAGTTGGAATCTAAGGGGTCGCAAATCGCTATTAGCGAACCGTTTTCTTAAGCAGGGCCGGTTTTAGGCCGATTTGACCGATTAGATCAAAATTGGGCCCCGCACCCTTGGAAGGGGCCCCGCGCTAGCGGGGACGTCTTTCTGTATTACGAGGTTTAAAATACTACTGAAACGTAAAATAGAAAGTGAAATAATATTCTTTCTCATAATATCAATTTGTTATGCATCGTAACTAAGTCAAATTTATATTTTCTGTGTCTGCCTGTTACGTCATAATGAATATGGTTGCTAAACAATATATTATGTTTTGGAAGTAAAACAATATATCGTAAATAAGCATCCACATTACCTTTAATTTGTTGTATAGCAAGTATTAAATGTTTTTTTTGTAGTTTGTATGTACTGGTATGTATTTTATGATATATAAACACCCATAAATTTTGCTATGAAGAGTAGAGGCCCCGTCATCACATTTCTAATTGGCGCCCCGCGGTTCCTAGCACCGGGCCTGTTCTTAAGTTCACGAAATACAAAATTTAACAAAATCGCGAAAATATAAATTACCCGGTACTGATTTCGCGCACTTTTAATAATAAATCCTCAACACGTTAATATAACATCGTTTGCCTTTAACATCACATTTGACAATCACAATACTATTACATTTATTTACCTTGCCTTTACTTTGCATTATTGGCGTATAATAAGCATTGCTATCACAAGGCAATAATCGCCATTATGCGTTAATATACCACGATTCCCTTATTTATGATTGGCGAGATGCGACACACCCCTTTTGAATTTACGTTTATTGCAATTTATCATTACTGTAGCCTACTACTAAATAACGGTACTGTCTGCTTTATGAAATAAGTATCTTTCTGGACGTTTAAGGCAATTTATCACTACCAATTTTTTTTTCGCGCGCTCCTTATCCGCGCATTTCGCAAATCATTTCAAAACCATTAATTCGAACCCAGCCCTTTTTATTGAAATTTAATAGGTTCTGCGGCCCATTGAATTATTTTATGTGACAATGCGGCCCAGTACAATAAAAGGTTGGACATCCCTGGGTTATAACATTATGTGTGTCTCGAAAGTAGTGCTGTTGTCTGGACAACTATGTCTCTTTCGGAATGTGGAGTAGATCGTTATTTTAACCGTTGGTAATGAAGAAAATGCAATATATGATTTCTAAACGGGAACAATATATGTTGTTTAGACGTGGAAGTAGAAAGCAATATTTTGTTGTCGTTATTTGCATCATAAATTGGAAAATGCCAGTCGTTAGATTCACATTTAGTACGGGAGCCCGTAGGGGTCAACATAGCTGAAAAAGTAACCAATTTTCTTCTATATAGCAATTTTCTATGTATATTTCCATGAAAGAAAATGGACGTCTGCCGGGCACATTGTGGTGGATGTGGTCAGGGGGGCGTAAAGAGGAGACCCACAAATTGAGCTAGATTAGCTTGTAAGGTAACCCGACGAAACATATTGGAAAATGCTCGGCATATCCCATGGTATCATGAATGGCTATTGCCAGACATTTCAAGTGGTGGGAAGTGCCCGCCAGACCCATATAACTAGTACCCCAAAATTGAGCTAGATTAGCTCATGAGGTAACCCGTTGAAACTAATTGAAAAATGTTCGTCATGGTCTACGGTATCGTAAATCGCCAATGCCAGACGATTTAAGTGGTGGACCGTGCCTGCCAGACGCCCTCAAATGCCCCATGTTCCAAAAATTGAGCTAGATTAGCTTGTAAGGTAACCTCACGAAACATATTGGAAAATGCTCGGCATATCCCATGGTATCATGAATGGCTATTGCCAGACATTTCTAGTGGTGGGAGTGCCCGCCAGACCCCACATAACTAGTACCCCATAATTGAGCTAGATTAGCTCATGAGGTAACCCGATGAAACTAAATGAAAAATGTTCGTCATGGTTTACGGTAACGTAAATCGCCAATGCCAGACGATTTAAGTGGTGGACTGTGCCTGCCAGACGCCCCCAAATGCCCCACGTTCCAAAAATTGAGCTAGATTAGCTTAAAAGGTAACCTCACGAAACATACTAGAAAATGATCGGCACAGCCGAGTGTATCATGAATTGATATAGCCAGATATATCTGGTGGTGGGTAGTGCCCGCCAGATCCCTATAACTAGTAGACTACCCCAAAATTAAGCTAGATTTGCACATGCGGTAACCCGATGAAACCAAATAAAAAATGTTGGGCAGGTTTTAAGGAATCGTAAATCGCAAAAGTGATATGTGAATTTAATAATTTGATAGCCAAACAGCGTAACGAAGTATTTATTAATGTTCACAAAACAACGAAGGCTAATGTTCCGTCATTGACTAAATCATTCCTGTTCTTCTTCCTCATCCGCATCTGAGTCCGAGTCTTCGCTCCACGCTTCGTCAGTTATTTCTATTATTAACTGACTGT
>CH002597.1:460216-475951 GCA_000149265.1 Ciona savignyi
TCCCAAATCATGCGGTCCGCAACTTTGGAGCGATTGTTCGTGGTCGGTTGGAAGTGCCGTATATGTCGGCTCACCGACACATTCTTTCGCCAACTGCATTTCGGCCCCTTCGTCGAGAAGCGACACTGCGGCCCCGCAATCAATTATAAGGTTACGCGGTTTCTCCCCCACGCCACACTGCAAAGTCAATTCCCTTACGACTGAGTTTTCTCCAGCCATATTATCGCTCGCAGCGGTTGCATCGGTTGCATCGCTCACATCGGTTGCATCGCTCACATCGGTTGCATCGCTCACATCGGTTGCATCGCTCACATCGGTTGCATCGCTCACATCGGTTGCATCGCTCACATCGGTTGCATCGCTCACATCGGTTGCAACGCTCACATCGGTTGCAACGCTCACATCGGTTGCAACGCTCACATCGGTGTTTAACCGACTCTTCTCAGCAGAGTTTCTAAATCTTTCACGGCAGTGTGCTTCTCCGTGGCCGTAGCGCGCAAAATAATTACCAGCGCTTTGTTGCCCCTCGTTTCTCGCCTCATTTCTATGTCCCTGCTCCGTTCTCCTTGCGTACCGGTATATCCGATCAAATACACTCACCAAGGCTTCGTATGTTGTGTTGCATCGATGGGTCGAGGCTCGCTTGAATGTCCAAGGCGTAGTTCGTTAAGGCGGCCGCTAATTGAAGGCCACGCTCCTCTTGATCCCATTGTTTAAGTTCTGCCACGTTGTTAAAACGTTGCCGAAATTCCCACCAATTGTCTTCGCCGTTAAACGCTTTCGTCATAAGATATAGCATTCGCTTCAACAATCTTCTCGTTTAACTGCTCTATTTTTGACATTAACTCCGCGACTTGTCGGGATAAATATTCTGTATTCTCTTCAGTCATCATATACTTTTACGCGATATATAGGTCCCTGGCAGGATCGCCAATTGTAACGAATCAACTACGGTAGGGTTCGATAACCTCTTTACTCGACCGTGTATTCTAACTGCCTCCATACAACATTGACAACATAGGAAAAACACGTAATCAACCAAATCAACCAATCACGAAGCGCCAACAAAACGGGAAACTAAAAAGAGAACAACGTCACAAATAAATAGAATTAAAGAAAAGGCACGGAGGGTAATACGTAAACTCCCATACGCCACACAACCCCCTTTGCCCAAAACAAAATTTTCGCCCTCGAAAATAATATTGCGGTAAAAAAAAAGCTCCCAAATATGCAGGTACATTCTAGTCCGGCCATACCGAAAACACGTAGGCTTGGACTTTCCAGTCCTTTTCACATTTTTTCTGTACCGGTCGCCAGATTGGGCACCAGCACGTAACAAGATTCTCGATGTAAGCGAGCCCATCCTTCCACAAATACGTCGTCCTTCAACGGTTTGACTGACGACGACCACAAACCCTTCAACTACTACCTTCTGCAGCATTCGCTTAAATAAACTTTCGGCAAGGCTCCGCTTTCCCAAACCTATACTACGTTGGACCTGACGAATAGGTCTGGCCTCTTCAGTGTCGCCTTGATTTTTAATTATAGACGTTTGTCCCAAATCATGCGGTCCGCAACTTTGGAGCGATTGTTCGTGGTCGGTTTGGAAGTGCCGTATATGTCGGCTCACCGACACATTCTTTCGCCAACTGCATTTCGGCCCCTTCGTCGAGAAGCGACACTGCGGCCCCGCAATCAATTATAAGGTTACGCGGTTTCTCCCCCACGCCACACTGCAAAGTCAATTCCCTTACGACTGAGTTTTCTCCAGCCATATTATCGCTCGCAGCGGTTGCATCGGTTGCATCGCTCACATCGGTTGCATCGCTCACATCGGTTGCATCGCTCACATCGGTTGCATCGCTCACATCGGTTGCATCGCTCACATCGGTTGCATCGCTCACATCGGTTGCATCGCTCACATCGGTTGCAACGCTCACATCGGTTGCAACGCTCACATCGGTTGCAACGCTCACATCGGTGTTTAACCGACTCTTCTCAGCAGAGTTTCTAAATCTTTCACGGCAGTGTGCTTCTCCGTGGCCGTAGCGCGCAAAATAATTACCAGCGCTTTGTTGCCCCTCGTTTCTCGCCTCATTTCTATGTCCCTGCTCCGTTCTCCTTGCGTACCGGTATATCCGATCAAATACACTCACCAAGGCTTCGTAGTTGTGTTGCATCGATGGGTCGAGGCTCGCTTGAATGTCCAAGGCGTAGTTCGTTAAGGCGGCCGCTAATTGAAGGCCACGCTCCTCTTGATCCCATTGTTTAAGTTCTGCCACGTTGTTAAAACGTTGCCGAAATTCCCACCAATTGTCTTCGCCGTTAAACGTTTCGTCATAAGATATAGCATTCGCTTCAACAATCTTCTCGTTTAACTGCTCTATTTTTGACATTAACTCCGCGACTTGTCGGGATAAATATTCTGTATTCTCTTCAGTCATCATATACTTTTACGCGATATATAGGTCCTGGCAGGATCGCCAATTGTAACGAATCAACTACGGTAGGGTTCGATAACCTCTTTACTCGACCGTGTATTCTAACTGCCTCCATACAAATTGACAACATAGGAAAACACGTAATCAACCAAATCAACCAATCACGAAGCGCCAACAAAACGGGAAACTAAAAAGAGAACAACGTCACAAATAAATAGAATTAAAGAAAAAGGCACGGAGGGTAATACGTAAACTCCATACGCCACACACGTCATGGTAAATAAATTAACACAACATTAAACCCAAACGTGAACACTGGTAATTAGTTAGGTTAAAACTTTTTGTTAAAGTGCAGTTTCTAAAATACTGCGATTGCATTAATGAGAATTACCAGTTAAGATGTGCCCTTTTTAGCACAGAATACCCTGTTTCATGCTTAAGCAGCAGTAAATGGGTCCTTTATTTTGTACAGATCCGCTAGGTCTGCTAGATCCAGTACTAGGTAGCGGACCTTTACAAAATAGAGGGACCGGCCGAAAATGTTGGTTTAGAAGTGATAAAAAATTTTAACGTTGGTTAAGAAGTAATAGAAAATTCTAATTTCGCAATACTAATATTGTACCTCATGCTTAAACAACACACTAACCATTTCTTTTAAAACTGTAGTGACAATATCACTAGTATTCCCTCCCCGAATAAACATCGATTTTTTATCATTCTCATGAATTTTTGAAGATCTTTCCTTTAAAACACGTCGGTGACGTTGGCTTTTCGGTTTTCTAGAATAAAATAAACAGTTAAAAAATAAACAACCAAAACCATTACTTCAACACTTTCAATTCAATTTCAATTTATTTTTCAAATAATAACATACATTCGGCAATAATTAATAAACAAACAATTGAAACCAACAAATAATTAAATCCAACCAAATGCAGTGATGGAAATATCTATACCGTACATTTACACTTCATGCAGTGAAACTACATTAAGTTTATATATATATATATATATATATATATTAATATATATATATATATATATAGATTATTTCAAAGGCCAAAACGACTTACACAATTTCATTTTCCATTTTTCTTCGGTTTTGACACTAAATACCACCAATATATATAAACTGTTTAATATGTATCAAAAACGAAGCTGCAGTTTCACCGGATTTTACCATACACCAAAAATGAAACAAACCGGATTTTAAAGTAAAAATAATAACACATGTGTACCACTCATCGAAATAGTATAAAACTCGTAACAATATAAAAATATAAACTTCCCCCAGAGCAAACTGGGCTATATTACGTTAATTTTATATAAAATTTATTATTTTATGTTTTTTATAAGAGTTTTTTATTTTATATCCGAGATAGCAGTTAATATAGAATAACGCCGAAAATGCCATAAACGTACATTTTAGGTTGTTTGGTATTTTACAGTTGGTAGGGAATTCCCCTTGGTTTTCCCGTAAAATATTTCTACAAAAATCGATAAATGAGCTATCACTATTAAATACAGTTCGATTAAATAACCCCTTCTTGGGATTTTGCCTAATTGCTTGCGACACGACGTACCTGTTCGACAGATTAGCTTGGTGGGTTTTGCGAATTTCATCCGATGGGATGCACGTTCGAAACAGATCGTCACCTAGTCGGTTGTACCCTTGGGCAATGTTTAAATAACATTATCTAAACCGAGTGGATTGATGAACGAAAGTCTGAGCCATACACAACACACTCGAATAGCTCCGGTAACCCGACGTATTCGCGAGGTGCTCTGACGATTGCCCGTGTGTTAAACATTCATTGCGTTATCAATTTACAAGGATAAACATGAATATCCTATTCCATTCTGTCATTACGCAAAAAAGAAATAAAGAAAAAAATGTGGGTAAAGGCAATGTTAATAACACTCGCCAAAAAATACCATTACGAGGTGAAAGAAATTGCTTATCTGGTTGTAATTATTATAACGTCATTTAAATAAAGGGATTTTGCCATTTAAGATTTAAAGACAAATAATTATTCAGAACATAACAGATGGTTTCATGGGTAGGCTAGTGGTTCCTTCCAATGTTCGTGACAGGCTTGCCCGGTTGCCAGGTGGTCGGTAAGATGGAATTATCCAATCAGACAAAAACTTTCAGTTATTCTAACTGACATGGTGGTTATTTGTATTGATTCTTCAGAAACCCCAAGGTGACTTCTCGACAGTACAGAATAGGTAAAACAATAAGCCTGTTTTGGTCATTATTGACCTATAGATAATATTTGATATCCTATATATTTTAGGACTGGAAAGTCCTATTTATACTGGAAGTTGTAGATATATAAAATAAATTCTAAAAACACAATTGCAACTAAAACAACCGACTTTACCATGGCAATTAACCCATACATGCATATATTATGCACTATTATCGCGTGTATTGAACAGCTGGACACTGAAAATTAACTGACAGCACAATAACAGAGATTGCGGCGGATCATGCATCGGACGGCAACAATATCTTGACAATATTTTCAACATATTACATCACTAGAATACCACACTAAATAAATGTCCATACAAGGGAATCGAACCGAAACAGAACCCTAACTTGTTTCCTAAACCGAAACCTAAGTGTAAGAGCCCCTGCACAACCGGCGCAAAATTATTAAATTGATATTGGAGTGAACCTGAACTGAACATGAATTTAGTTATATAATTTGTTAAATGTTGTGGGAATAAAAAATAAAGCTGATTAATTATTTACATATAAGCTGGCCAACTGTAAAATGCGGATATTTAAATGTTTACTTTGTTGACCTTTGTACTTTCTACCAATCCAGCACTGCCAACATTTGTTTCACTTGCAGTGTCCGGTTAAAGTTTAGTTTCCTGAATGGGTAAAAAGGCTTTCTGTTGCAACTTCCATTCGGAATTATACATAAATTACAAATTAAATTTTTGGGGGTTGTTTGCTAAAATGTGTAATTAAGATAAGAAATGTCGAAATCAATTTCGTTTACATGCTCATAGTAATATTTTTTCGCGACATTTGTGCTATAAAAGCATCTTCATTCTATCACGAATTATACAATCATCTTTAGAGACTTGTGACAGAGAAATATTAATTTGAAGTGAATAAATAAGAAGTGAAAATAATGGAAAAAATACTAGTAAGTAAAGAGTTCCATTACGGTCGGATTGAAGTTCATTTTAAATGCGACCCGGTATATGGAGACATTGGGGCTTTGGGCATAGACTATGCCTAACTGTTTCATACGTAATGCTTAGTCTTACTTCATTCTGTATATTTATAGGTCTATTCAGAACTTGTTAACAAATTCTCGGATGATAGAAATTCCACAGAATCAATACGTTATCTTGGTTTTGTTAACGTTGGTTTTCACACAACAAATTTCCTACATGTATTGTGCAAATAAATAATTACAAACAGTAAAAACCCAAAAATCTAATCTCCTCTGGTCATTTAAAATTAGAAACAACTGCAGTATCAATTTACTATGAAGATTTACTTTGTGAAGTTGACTCTTTCGACCTTCCAAGCGCATATAGATTCGTCGCAGATTACCATATTCTTCGATTGATTTTTTAACTGTCCGAATTCAATCTTTAAAACCCATTTCAGATAATCACGATTTTTCTGCTCGTGAGCGGAGTGGCCGACGCGTTCAGAGAAGCTGCAAGCAGTAGATGGGTGAAAAGGAACAGCATAACGCCTGCAGAAGAAAGGTTAGCATCTCATTTGCCAATAACTGTTTAACAGCGCAGACTTTTTTGCTTGTTTACTAAGTACATCAATTATAATGATGTATAACATAGTTAATAAAATGTTTTAGATGTTCTTATTTTTCTTGACAGGTTCTTGTTCGGTCCTTCCCATAACTGCGCGGTGACTTACGGCCCAGAGAGGACTATCGTAACCAGATACAAGCGTGTGCAGCTCAAGTGTTCAAACCTGAAGCAGGGAAGTGTGTTGAGGAGTGTTGTGTGTGGAAGATGTACCGATAATGGACGACCCTTCGGTCGTGCCAGCGTTCACAAGGTTGATCACTGGTTATCAAGCAGACACGGACATTCGACAACGGTTGCATTGCCAACTAGTTGTCACTGTTAATCGATATATTTTCTATTTTCGTGTTTTTTTAGTTGAATATTGTGTTTTTTTTTGTATTTTAATTTACTAATAAATTTAAATCATTGAATTTTCTTCGTGTAATGAGAGATATTAAGTCTTACCCAAAGACCTTTTCTAAAGAATGTCCAGACACGTTACTTCATTTTTACAGCTATACTGGTAGGCAATTAAAACATACGCCGGTTTTCGTTATACTAAAATTTAAATATTTTCCCCGATATTTATTAAATTGTTGCTTGCGATTCGTTGCGCCGAGGATAGGACATGGCGCCACCTATGTTTTTGCCACTTGTGTCTACTCGTTTATAACGATCGGGGTCAAATTTCTGTAACCCCTTTGCCCACCATTAAATCACCGGTTTGTAACTAAGCAAAATCCACAGTGGCGACATGGAAATCTTAAAAGATGGCAGTTTTGTACGAAAGCTTCCATGAATCGGGGAAATATTTGGATGAAGAAAGGTTTCTGGATAACGAGTAGCCTAAAAGGTTTATTTTCTATATGGGGAGAACACGGTTCACCTTTCTTTACTCCTTGCTTAAACTTCTAGTTCCATTCCTACCTCTAACTACTTCTTCTAGTTCTGTTATGGATTGGTTAATGTAATAGTTCTAAGTTTTAATGCTGTCTTTTTTCTTTGGTAAGTCCGATAAATTGTCGCACTTGTTTTGTGTTTTTGGTTGCTGGCCATTCTCTTACGGCAGCAACCTTTGCCGGGTCACAACATACACCATCCTTTGAGATGATATGTACCAAAAAGCCACCTTTTCTCCAAAGAGATTACACTTTGACGGTTTACGTGTTAGCTCCACTTTCTTTATGCGACAAAATACGTCATCTAAACGTTGAAGATGCTTTTCAAACTTTCGTCCATAGACAATTGTGTCATCCAAATATGCTAATACCTCGTTTCATTCTACCCCATTGAGCACAGTGCGCATTAGGTTCTGGAATGTAGCAGCAGAATTCGAAAGGCCCATTGGCACGGCATGACTTGCAAAGGCGGGTTTTCTCCCTAGATTCTATATCCATCAGGATTTGTCAATAACCCGATTTTAAATCAACGGTTAAAAGAATACTGACCTAGACATATCATCCAAACTGTCGTCAAATCGTGGTATAGGATAGCTATTCTTTTTCGAAAGCTCGTTGAGCCGCCTATAATCACCAGAAAATCTCGGCTAGCCTGTTTTCTTGCAAACCAAAACAATTGAACTAGACCATGGTGACGTACATGTCCGAATGAAGTCCTGTTCTTTTATCTCTAATATGACCTTTTATATCTCTTGTTTGGTGTTGTATAAAAGCCATACGACGCGGATATCTGAGTATGGGTTCGGCGTTCCCGGTATCGATATAGTATGTTTTATCAAATTAGTTTGACCAAGGTCAAATGACGAAGTGGAGAATGCCCGCTCGTGCTCCCGTAAGAGTTGGAACACTCGTTCCTTTTGTGGCGATGTCAATGATCCACCCAGCTTAACATTTAATTCACCGACGGTGAGCATAATATACGCAGTTCCCAATACTCCTACCGGTTTATCGTTGGCGCCAACAAACCGGACATTTTGAGAATTCCGACAGTCGTGTACCTGGCTGTACTTTGTCCATAACGTCCTTGCGTATCAGCGTGATTGTCGAACCAGTATCAACAAGCACTAATTGTAACATCATTCACGAGTATATTAGAAAATCGAACTCAATCGGCTTAGTACAGCATACTTTATCAAGTTTAGCTGGGACATCAATTTTGTGTTTTGATTATTCTTCAAAACAAACGCTTCTTCGATCACTTTGTCGCCTGTGGGTTATTTCACGTTCAGTAAAAGTTTTACTCTTGGCAGGAACACGTACTTTCTGGTTTATCCTCTCAACTTGTGGCTGAACATTAGGAAAGAATCGCCTAATATGTCCGCGTCGACCACAACTAACATAGCACTTACGGTCGTCAATAGTTGAGCCGTATTCTCTTGTTCGATTTAATATCGGCTGGTATTGTTGTCTTGCGCCGCGCTCGCCGAATTCTACGAATGTGCGTTGTAGGCCTTCGATATTAGTTTTCATCGCCTGTAACCCTTGCACGATTTCGTTTTGGTCTGCGAGACGTTCTGCCGATCCTGCCGGATTCGTGGTGGAGAGTAATGGAGGTAAAATAGGAGCTACCTCTAGCAAATGTGATGTTGACACTTGCAAAATTAACTGTGCAGCTGACCAGAATTTACGAGAATAATCAATTTTAGCCGGGATTGTTTTTGACAATCGCGGTCAAGTAGCCTATGGCCCTATGCCATTCGTTAACACCATATATTCACGAGCGGTAGGCCTACTCAGCGTACTCAATACGTATAATACTCAATAGAATTACAGAGCTTAATCGATACGCAACAACCAATAAAAATATGATCCTTGAGAAGTACAACGAGGACTGACTTTTGCCAATACATTCAGCTCGGACAACCGTAAAGGCGCGAAAATCAATTAGTGCCGAAAACCAATAATTTGTGCGTGTGAGAAAAATCCGCGTAAACGCCTGAAGGAGTTCAACTTGGAGTAACAGTGAACATAGATAACGTGGTAGAAAAGTAACAGAAAAGTGAAAAAGGTCAAAACAAATACATTTAATAATATATCACACGAAGAAAAACGCCATGCCATGCTTGTTACACTCATGATTTGAGAACCGAAATCTAATTTTTTTAGGGTATTTCCCTGGATAATTTTTCTATTTCCTTTAAGCGTTAAATCAGTGTATAATGTTGGTTTCCCCATATCTAGACCCTGTTGTCCAACAAATGACAGAGTTTTGGTGCGATTTTATTACTTATTCTGGTAGATGTCGGGGCGTCATGCCATGCCTGTCACAATCATGCTTTGAGGAAAAAATCTTATTTTTAGGGTATTTTTTATTTCAAGTGTTACATAAAAAAGATAATGTTTTTTAAAAAAATACCGTCTTGGTTGTTAACGTCCCAGGGAATTTCCCCTGGATTTATCACCCAAAAATATGTTTTAGAAATATTGGTGGTTAAACACGTGGTTGACATAGTTTTAATTAATTTTCCCGGTTTATTTTCTACTTTAAAATTTGGAGCGTATTCTCTTAATCAGTCCCAAAACTGGCTAACAAAGAGTCAAAAATAACACCTTGTTTGTAATCTTCGAGCTTTCGGGAAATGACTTTTTTATTTCCAATAAACCATACAAAAATATCGGAAACAAAAATAGGGCCTAATGTGAGAGTCGGTAAACTTCAAATGCAAAAATAAACGACGAAAAAACACAAAATATTTAGGACATAGAATAAATTAAAATAAATATAGATTATACGAAATGCTACATATTTAACTAAAAAAATATCATATTTAACGAAAATATAAAATATTTCGATTAACAGTGACAACTAGTCGGCAATGCAACCGTTGTCAATTGTCCGTGTCTGCTTGATAACCATTGATCAACCTTGTGATTACTGGCACGTCTGAAGGGTCACCTATCTAAACCTAAAATCCATGTTTTCTGAATAAATTAGTCAAGTTATAAATTTTATCTTTTATCCGTGGTGCTGCTTGTAGAACCCTTTGGCACTTTTCTCAATTTACCTCTTATAACTTTCTTTACAATATAAAGTGAATAATCCTCAACAGTGTCGAAATAATGCCGAACATTCGCAAAACGGCAGTCGTGGTCTTATTCTTGGGCCTCTCCGTAATTTTCATGAAGCAATATACCTAGAATTTGCCACTGTAGATCGAAACCATATTAACTAACACCACTAGAAGATATAACTCGACTGGACACTTTCTTCCTTATTATATAAAGCGTAAAAGTGACTGAAATCTATAGGTCCATATAATTGGGGATTTCCCAGAAAAGGGTTAAATATAGGTTTAGGGCATACCTATCTTTCATTTTAGTATTTACTTTATATTTATTATTATTTATCATAGTTTTGTGTTTCCACCTCATTTATACGCGATTTAAGATTGTATTTATTATTGGTTAGGCATATTCTATTTTGGGGCATTTTCCGGGGTAGGCCTTTATTGGGTAAATTACATTTTATTTATGTTTTTCTGATTCGCGTTGTAATTTTCTAATTTTAGTAGAAATTTAAACTAAATATTTCTTTCCAATTTAAAGGTATCCGCGATAACGCCTGAAATTCTTTAAAATTGGCATTTTTTTACATTTTCCCCGAGAGCGGGAATTCCCATTGTTTTTTAGATCAAAAGTCTAGGATAGGCAAACTATGGTCATGCCAGTTAGGATTCCTGAAAGTTTCAACCTGATTTGATAACGAGTTTTGCGCAATGACCTGGCGGCCAGACATGCCTGTCACCAGCGTAACGCAGTAAAAAATTGTGTTCCTTTGGAATCGAAGGAAACCCATATTAATTTAACACTGACTGCTAAATATTGGATGTTACAATGATTAGAAATTAACCTAAATAAGACAAACCATATTATTGAATTCATTTTTGGATATTGTTAAAGCAATGCAAGTATAACGTTGCAAGCAAATTTAATTTTGTATTTATTTTACCTATCATATCGTTATGACATGACAATATATGGGTATTTCCTGTGGTTTTGATTAATGCCCTTTGTGCCGATTACTGTCAAATACAATTACTTTCTTATTTAAACACATTTGTTGAGTAGTTCAAATTAAATCAGCTGTGGTTAAACAGTATGGAATTTCCCGGCTTGGAATTTTATTGATAAATCAGCCTAAATGGTAAAAATAACATACACCAAAGCAGATTCACAAAGTTGTTTATTTGCAAATATTTACACCAGCTCACGCTATTGGCACTCTGGAACCATGGCAGGATGGTCGCACACTTTTATCACAGGATTAAACACGGTTCCAGGTTGACAATGTATCATGCTCAGTTCTCCGTTAGAGCACTATATTGATATAAGGATAAGATAATATTAAAAGTACCCATGTCCATGTTTTATGGACAAACATTAAATAAAGTTCCCGCTAAGGCAAAATAACTGACATGACCTGAAACACATTTCGTTTATCTAGTGAAAGGATAACATATTCATGTCTTATACTAGTGAATGGAAAACCCTGGAGGGTTATAACAAGGGCAATGGTTTTGCTGAAAGGCGACGCAATAACTCACCAATCTATTTGGCCAGATCAATACAAAATCATGCATACATTTACATAAAATGGCACATATATTTAGCCTTAATGAGTTCAGATATGCCACAGGATTTTTATCCAATTTCCAATCAATTACAAAAATATTGAACAGAAAGTACTAGTATAGTAAACTTACTTGGTAAAAATCATCACAATCGTCAGGTTTTTTAAATGGCTCCCCAGAGTAAGGATAACCATAATCATCAATGCATCCAATTGCAGGAGGTTTGATGAACAAATTGATAACGGCTATGTTGGAAGGCGCTGCGGTGTTATCAACATCATCCTTTGCTCGAATTGCAAACCCAATCCTATAGTTGTAAATTTTAATAGATTAGTTTCTGGACAGTACATTTTATTAAACTAATACCTGTCTGACTGCATTAGTTGTGGATTAGTGTGTTGCCGATAGCCAAAAAACGGTAACTAGCGAGCCAGATGTTTTTTTGGGTAAGTCACTCAACGCTGGATCCAGTAGATTAATAGAATCTACTTTAACTGAAAGTTTGTCTTAATCATACACATCACACTGCATCAGCTCTGGTAACTTTACGGGGACGGTGTAGTTATGTTCCCTTGCGTATTCTTTGGCAAGCGTCAGTGTAGTAACACTTCCACGTTTCCTATTCACAGGAATATACAAAAATATCCCACCGTAACAAAAAATTTAAATTTGTTAAACAAATGTCTTACACCACGTTATCTTTATCCGCTGGAATGTTGGGCAAGAAGACTGTAATCGATTCTGCAGTTCCAGCTGTTTTGGGCTGCATCAAATTCCCCGATGTTATCATACTTTGGTCAACTTGAAAGGCATTTTCAAACGATGTGGATAAAGTATCAAAGTTGTCGAATAAGTAGCGCAGTTCGTATTCTGAAGCTGCAACAAATGATAAATTAAGATGCTTATTAAAGCCAAAAGTGTCTGACAGATTAGTCTAATGGTTTAGTGCGTCGTCTTTTACCCGGTGGGTTATAGGTACGTAACTGGTCGCTAGCTAGTCTGTTGTGTCCTTGGGCAAGGCACTTAATGAACATTGCCTAAACCTAGCGGAATAATGGGTTCTACCAAATTGAATAAACGTGTGTATAGCTTCGGTAATCCGACGATGGGTGCGAGGTGATCAATTGCCCGTGTGTTAACCCCCTTGGTTTTCCCATTCACGGGGATAAACATGAAGATCCTATCCTATCCTAAGTTCAATTTGTCGAACCTGTGCCCTGGTCCTCATCATCTCCCGGAGAAGTAAAAGAAAACACAATTCCCTTGAGCCCGTCTAAAGGATCCACTTGAATAGCGCCAAGGTCTAAAACTTTAGCAGGTGCATATATATCATTGTAAGTGGTGACAATAGGTCTGTAAAATTACGATAGGTCTGTGAAATTATGTCCATTCGATCATGACTTATTATACATATCATGAAATCAGATTGTGCTGTACCCTGAATAGGTAAAACCACCGGCATCAGAAATTCTGGAGAATTGTACAAGTGCTGGCAGCGGCTGTCCTTGGGTATTGTCGCCGTTTGGATTCAGAACAACCACATCTAAAGTCAAAACAATGAACATAAAATAAAATTTTGATAATTGCAAAGAGCAGCAGGTAAATATATGGTCATTAAACAGAAACAAAAAAAACAGCAAAACGAGAAAACAGTAAAACATGTCATTAACAAAAGGGTGTATATAAGATATCCAGCTATAAAGGCACCTGCAGAATTAATATATCCAAAGTTGTATTGCACTGGGGATACAATAGAAGGTGCTATCACAGCAGGGTCCGCAGCAGTTCCAGTAACATTTACCTATAAATGGGTAAAACAGTTTAAAACGTCGTTTAACATGTATAACTGTATTTGCATACCGAAACTGTATATTGCCCATTACCAACAAAACTGGAGAAGTACCTTGTGTACACACCATCTGATTTCCGCACATCTGGCGCTGTAATGAAATATAAATAATTATATGTTCTTATTGATCTTGTAAAGTTATCACCTGATCCATTATCGTTTAAATCTAAAAATGCTGTTGTTCCATCAGGGCAATTAATGATAGCTTGTACCTTTGCTCCAAGGACTGCATTGTAACCTTGGCTTACCTTGTGTTAGGTAAAGAGTGATAAGAATTTTCCAATAAATATATAATCTAGCCTTCTACATACCTTACTGTAGATAATGATATTTTCTCCATACGCGACAGATTTTCCTGATACACTTGACTCCACTATAATAGGAGGTACATCACTGCTCACTGGTTTAGAAGTAATTTTCATATCTACATACTGATAATGAACTGTCGTGGTGATTTGGTATTCCCACTTGCCCTGGAGAAGTTAAAACATTCGGTTTTTATGTAGGATAGGATAGGATATTCATCTTTATCCACGTGAATGGAAAAACCAAGGGGGTTAACACACCGGCAATCGTCAGATCACCTCGCGCCCACCGTCGGGTTACCGGAGCTATTGCAGTGTGTTGTATATGATAGAAACGTTCCTTCAGATTGGTAGAAACCATTAATCCGCTGGGTTCGAGATATATAATCTTATACATAGATTACGTGTTTTGGTGAGATATATCTAATAAACTACACACACTATATGATATTTTTACACTCATAACTAAACCATGAACATTGATTAATTAAAATTGTTTTACTATAGTGTAACGTTTCTCGCATTCCTTTGCTGATTATTTGATTGCCTTTAATTTGATGACGCACGGACGCATTTGCCAATTCGGTGCACAGTATAAAAGTTGGGTTTAATGTGAGACCGGCGAATAAAAACTGCTACTATACGATTCGCTACACTAGTTACATAAATGTTATTGTACTAGTTTTTAAAAAGAGTTGTAAAACCTGGACAGCGGATGGGATTTCGAAGACTGCAAGATTGCGATGAGTGTCAACATTGAACAGCTCATTTGAACAATCAGCTGTTGCAGTTGTGCAGTATTTCTCCCCGAAGGGACTTGTCAGTTGAATCATAGGCTCCCCTCCAACCCAACTCTCTGACCATTCAAACTGAAACACTGTATCTTTTCCCAGACTTTCATCAATCGTTGCGCTGCCCGTTTGACGATCGTTGATTGACATTTTGTAAAAAGCTTTATCAACCTTTAATTAAATTAGATAATTATTTAAAAGAATCTGGAAAAAATTCACCATACCAAACTGACTCACCAAAACTGTTCTCTCAGACTGATTGCCATCTATGCCGTCGGTATATGTTTGGAAAAGACTCTTGAGTAACGAAAAGTCATTCACGTTAAAAGCAAAAACTCCATCAGTCTCCTCTGCTAGTGCCTCCAAGTCAGCATTTCGATTCTCTCCAAATATTAATGTGCTCAGCAACACTCCCTAGGATTAATCTCAACATTGCTTATTTAGTATAGAAAAGTTTTCTTTTAATAGATTGGCACAGTACACACGGTTGCTTACTTAAAAACACTTTTAATGCGCAATTGGTTCTAAACGGGAATTAAAACGGTAAAGATAAAACAAAGTGTAGGCACATTGTGAATATTTACCTTTGAGATAACTTCATCGTGGACATCGGCAACATATGGATGATAAGTCTCAGCCCCACTGGTCAACAGAACTATGTGGCTGCCAGTCGTAGAACCTTTGCTCTCTAAAGTCTAAACAGGGAAAGAAAAACTATATAAACTTATTAATAATGAGCAATTTTGTAGAATCTTGCGGAGATATATGTAATTTTGTGACATTACAAAACTGTACAAGTTTCAGCAATATCAACAGGTGAAGTACTTACAGAAATTGCCATATTAATTCCATCTCCAATGCTACCAAGACCACGTATTCCATCAGGTAATGAAGCAATCAATTCTGCTTTGTCTGCTTTCACATGTATTTCCACAAAATCATGCACAAGAGTCGCTTCAGTGTAAAACTGCACAATTGCCACTTCACTGCCCTCACTGATGTAGTTGGCAATGATGTCATTGGCAACAGA
>CH002597.1:483920-504505 GCA_000149265.1 Ciona savignyi
GTGGATATTGGTGTGAAGGAATTGTGTGCAAGCATCGCTGTAGTGATCATACAGACTGCGGTAACAGGGGCGCCCATGGAAATGATGGCTTACCTGGAAATGATGGGTTTTCTCTTTATGGAGTGCCAACACAGGTTCCATAGTTCATGTTACATTAAAACAAATAGTTAAACATATGGGTCCGTAGGGTTTCATCTTCTAAAGTTTATATCAGTGCCTATGTATGGCACTTGATCTGTCCTGACGATTCTCTAGCTTACAGTACTCGGTTAAGCTCTTGCAATACAACAAAATCACAGAATGGTTCTTTTAACCTTGGTTAATTTAAACACAGCAAAATACACAGTTTTTTTTTAAAACTGTCTCCAAAAAGGCGCAGCCTGAAGCGCCAAGATTTTAGACTATTTAGTGTCTTACACTAAAGCCATATTTTGACACTAAAAAATAAGACATCTACTAAACAACCAAGCCAGCATAGCACCAAATGATAGTATGGTGAGCAAGGCAGATTAGACAAGAAACATCAAACCTTGAACTTCACTACAAGTCTAATAGAAATGAAAAAATAATGTTAAATTTTAAAATGGCTAATATACTGTTATATATACCAAGTCTTTGTAATTACCAGTCATACTTTTGTACCAATCTTCGGCAGTGGTTATATTGTGCAATCAACAAAATAACACCAGTTGTTTTTAGGGGCAAATGGGAGGTGTTGGAAATTCTGATCTGAGGACTGTTCGTTCTGTTAAACAATGGTTTGAATCAGAAACTGATCTACTGGAAGTTATGCGGAGACATGCGGAAACACTTTATCAGAGAAACAACCTCGGCGAAGCTTCGAACATTTTTGAGTTTTTATTGTCGGTGACAAATGAAAATTCATTGTTGCATAAAAATGTAGGTTATACTTGGGATGAACAAACTATAACACAGATTGGCTTACGATTTGAATACATCTGGAATTTTTACCCTAATAATTGTAATACTCTAATAAAAAACTGAAGAGTTCCTGTTTAGCTAAACACATTAAGTTGCATTTGATTCAATTTGAAATAATAATTTCAAAATGTTTAAGTATAAGAAGTAGTGTATTGACTTTTTTTGATAAGATTATCTTGCATTCTTATGCATTATGCTTCCAGGACAATAATTTCCAAACTTTCAGATAGAAGTTCGGCTACAATGGATAAAGGCTGGTTTTGACTATTATGGTCACACTAAAAACTATGCTCCGGTTAAAAGTTTTCCTTACTGGGACAGTAAAACAAATAAATTACTTTCTGCTGGAGAGAAAGTAGAAGACTCATTTAACAGTGTTTCAGACCAGGTAAACTACTTTGATTCCATGTTTTATTTGGGATTTTGTTAATCATAAACAATGTACTTTTTGTCCGATTGGTTAGTCTGGTGGTTTAATGCGGCACCTTTCCACCGAAAGGTTGCAGATTCGAAACTGGTGGCTAGCTAGACGGTTGTGTTCTTGAGCAAGGCATTTAGCGGACATTGCCTAAACCCAGCGGATTAATGCTTGAAGCAACGTCTCTATCATACACAACACACTGCAATAGCTTCAGTAACCCGACAGTGGGCAGGGGTAATCAGACGTTTGCCCGTGTGTTAACACTCTTGGTTTGTAAATACCATATTTTTAGTCTTCTTTGTTAACAGTATTGGCAAAGTTTAAAATTGTGATCATATAGGCCTTTATATAACATTATCTTTTTTAAAGAATTTGTCTAACCAATCTGAATTTCAGGTTAGCGACATCATATTAGTTTGTGAAACTATTCAGCATGTAGTAACTGAAACAGTAACTGAAGTGGTTGATGATTTGGAAGAAAATTATGAAAGATTAACAGATGACAAACAAAGGATGGTCAATGGTCTTAGTGAAATAGATGAAGCTATGGCATTTGAAATGAGTCGAATTGAAGACCTGATTCCTCGAGCTATGACACAGGTACGTTTGTGCAACTGTATTTTCAAAACAATAGGTTACCAGAAAAAACAAGCACATGGTATATTTTTGTTGGGACACTAGGTACTTTAGATAAGTATGATGCCCTAAAACCAAAAATTCTCTAGGGTGTAGTTAAGTTTAGTTTAGTTTTTTGCTCCTTCTTTACAATAAAGAAGAATAAAACAATTATTTTAAATTAAGGATACAGGATAAAACAACAAAACTACAGTAGTTAAAACATGTCGGTGGATAGACACATTACAAATTAAGGGAAAAAACGACGTGGCTGTTAAACCTTACATTAATAAAAATAAATATCAACGAAACTAATTAAATCAAAATTAACTAATTAAATTTGATGTTATTTAAGTCTTGAGTAAAAGTGTAACTTTTGTAAGTGTTAACTTAACTACATAGGTGGTATTTACTGTCGCTTTCAATTTTTTATAGAAATCCTGTTTTCCAGGCACAGGGTGCAATGCAGGATCAGATGGGAGGACTCATTAAAGGACTTATTGGAGTGACTGTTAACATCATTAAAGGAGAAGTTATAAAAGCTTCAGTAAATTATGTTAAGGTAATTGTATAATGCATATGCTTCCATTCGCTAATTTACAGTTAAGATTGTATTATAGGTGTGATACCAACACTGATACACAACTTATTGATAATACAACCTAAATTCGATGTCAGTTTGCTTGTTCCTCTTCTTTTTACTCATGTTCAGAGAACATATTATTTTCAACAAGCAAGAGTAGTCTGGAACAGCAATTCCCAATTAATACTTTAATTGGCGGCAGTATTAGCAAACTGCATATAGCCCATATGTTGTAGGATCAAAACTAGCCACTAGCTAGTTGTGTCCTTGGGTACAACACTTAGTGGCTATCACAGTAATTTCCTAAACCCAGTGAATAAATGGGTTGTTCCAACACTAAAGGGACATCTTAATCACATACAACACTCTGAAATGGCTCCAGTAACCTGTCTGTGTGGGGTAATCTTATGTTTTCCTGTGTTATTGGCTCTCTTGGGTTTTTGCCAAGGAATGTGATGATTGCCTGTAGTGAACTCTTCTATTTTCCGGGAGATAGATCATGGATATTCTATAGTTATTTGACTTCTATGCTTTTTGCTTGACTGAAATAAATATCGGACAATATTTATTATATTAAATTTTATTGGTCTTCGTATAAATACGATTTTCAAAATGCCACAAACTTTAACAAAATTGTTGGAAAAGGGGTAAAGTTAATTTTCATATGTTATGGTTTCAAAATAGAACTTAATTAAGATTGCTCTTTTTAGTGAATTATGCTGGATTGTAACCAGAACACTTAGTAATAATAATAAGGCTAACACATTACAAACATTATACACACTAGCAACAAGTTTGTTAAAATATTGCAATCCAACATAAAAAATATGTGTATTATTATACTCAGCGATATGATTAAAAATTGAAATTTTTTTCTAGCTTATCTATGATATTGCCAGCATGCCAGGTTGTGATGCACCTGAACTAGAATCAACTGCTGAAACAATGGAAGACCGGTATGGTCCAAGTCATTAATGACACATTTATGCTATAGTTTTTGTGAAAGCAATCATTTATTTGTATTATATGTATTACACACGGTACTAGTGTGGTGGTTAGCTTAACCTGTAAGCATGCAGGCAGGCAGTGGAAACATGGTAGGAATAAAACAAGCTGCTGTTTAGACAGTTGTGCCCTTGTTAAGCTAATTAGTGGAAATTTTCTAAAACCATAGCATTGACTCAATCATATACAACACACTGCAATGGCTTTCTGGTAACCCAACAGTTAACACAAAATAATATGACAATTACTCATGTGATAATTCCCCCTGTGTTTATCCATTTATAGGGATAAGTCATGAATATCATATTCTTTTTTATTCTATCATATCCATGTGAACTGTGTATTTTTTTGTATCCTTGCAGTGTGTTGTATTTTTGTAACTGTCCGGCCGGTTAGTCTGGCGGTTAAGTGCATCGCCTTTTAATCGATAGGTTGAAGGTGAGAAACTGGTCGCTAGCTAGTCAGTTGTGTTTTTAGGCAAGGCACTTTACAGACATTGCCTGAATCTAGCGGATTAATGCGTTCTACCAAATTGAAGAACTGTGTCTGTTATACATAACACACTTTAATAGCTCCGGCAACCCGACAATGGGCGCGAGGTGATCTGACGATTGCATGTGTGTTAACCCCCTTGGTTTTTCCATTTACGGGGATAAACATGAATATCCTATCCTATCCGATTGAGAAGGCAAAGCAAAAGTTTTTGCATCTTTATAAAGCTTTATTTGTGTTTTTTACCTACAATCTTAATAGTCTAGAAGTCTATACAACCGTTAATTCATTTAACCGTTACAAGGTTATGTAGTGCTGTAATTTTTAGGTTGGACTTTGGGTATGATTATGAAAACTTAAATCCGGAAGATATGGACTTTTCCTCAATAAAATTGGACATAGCGTTACGAATTTTAAATGACCTGTCAAAAAGTAAAAATGAACTCATTAGCCAACTTTCTTGTGCATACGACTATGCCCAATCAGATATGGTAAATATTGATTTGTTATTATAACAATGTTTAAAAGTTTGTTTGTATACAATTATGTTTTAAAACAACAACTTTGTAGGTTGGAAATTTAACAGAAGCGATAAATAACTATTTTAACGATGGGGAGATAAGGGTGAATGATATTACTGGTCTTATGAACACTGACATACAACGGAAGGTGTGTTTATTGTTATAAGCTATCTGCTTGTACATTGATTTAACTATCTGCCTGTTTTTTTGTCTTTTTCAGGAAATTGAGGAATCAATTTGCTCTCTGGAAACAGTAAAACAGCAAGTAGATACCTTGGTCAATGGAATTGAAAACAGTGAATTTGTTCAAGCGAAAATCAATATGGCAGATGGTTTGTTTAGGTTAGAATGTTTTTATTTAAAAGAAAATTTGTTACTATAAATCACTACCGTTTTAGCTTTTATCAGAAAATGGAAAACATTATGATGCGTTCAATATACGAACTGTCAAAGGCTTTTGAGTTTTCCTGTCTTTGGGAGTTTGACGCTTTGAGCAAGTACTCCAGCTTATTCAGTGACCAGGTTTGAATATGGAACATAATATTATGCATTGATTTTTTTAACATCCCAATTAAAGGTGATTGTGTCCAACACTGGATCTTTAGAGGGAATGTTCCAATTAAATCGAATTCGACAACAATTAGAAACTCAAAAAAGTAATTTTCTTGAAGCTGTTCAATCCTCACAAACATTTATGTACACCAAGCGCTGGGAATTTAACAATGTAGGTAGTGACATGAACTGTAGTTACAACTTTATACCATATCTACCATCCAATAAAGGTGCAACATAAAGAGGTTTTCGACCAACTTATGAAATCAGGTATTGCATCAGTTTCCCTGAAGCTTGATCCCAATGATGTTAGCACCACTGGCTGCAGCAACTGCTACAATACCCGACTCTCTTCACTTTATGTGGAAGTTATGGGAAGCTCACAATCAGCTACAGTTCCTAATGAGTGATTTTTTTTTAATTATTTATATATGTTTAATACTGGAAGATTTCTTTTGTTAAATAAGACACATTTTGTTTTTTTCTGCTTGTTGAACAGAGTTGTCCGAATGAAGTTTAGTTAAAACTTCCAAAGCTGTACCGTAATAGTAAAAAGTGTGCAGTGGAAAGTTTTTTGTAAATCACTCCAGAAGAATTCTCAGATACTTAAAAATACAAAAATGCACCTAATTAGGACTCTGAATACTAAATTGATTAATTTGAGCATGTACTCCAGCTTCTTCCAGTATAGTCACATTTGTTTTTAACTGTTTTTTTTGCCTACCACATAAAAAAGTCATTACTGTTCATTGGCTCCGATTGGTTAAATAACCATGATCTTATGATTACACAAGAACTAGAAATTTATATTACAAAATTAAAATTGTTATAGAAATGTAACCATTTTAGCTTAGTTCAAAAACCACAATATGCTACTAACAGAAAATTTCTTACAGGTTGTACGTGAGAGTTGCTCACAAGGGAGACTCCTACTTTTTAATTCCTGGTAACAATACAACGGTAAAAATGCTTCAACAAACACCAGAAAATGCACATGAGGGAACAATATTATCTTTTGATCGATCAAACTACATTTCCTCTATCACAGATCCAGCATTGGCTGATAAATTTACAGAAACGGTATTTTCTTTTATAACCAAATTTGCACAGCTGATAACTATGACTAACTACCCCACTGCGCTTTACAGAGTTTGTGTGGCGACAGCACAGAGTTTTTTGGTAATAGTCCATGTAAAAGTCCTTTTGCAAGTTACATGATATATGTACCACGAGATGATGGCCTAGACTGCTCTACTGATCCCAACGATAAAGTATATGGAACAAACTGCAAAGATTTGGATTATTCCAAGTAAGCCATCCTTTGTATTTATATTTACGATTCTAAATGTGTTTACCTTATATTGCAGGTTTACATCAATTCGAATATATGCCAATATACGGGCTTGGGGAGACTATCCAGTGCAGCGGATGCCGATAGTATAATGTATACCCATCATTTTAAACTGCTGAATAAATGCTTATGCGTAAGTTGTATTTTAAATTCCGAGCACCTGAGGATGCTGGTTGTACCAAGATTTATTCAAAGGTACCCCCAGCCAGCCTAGAAATGCAGGGTTAAAAGATAGAATAGCAAGGGGCATGTCGGACCGACATAATTGGCCGCTGACGACATCGTTATCTGAATTCCAAGAAACAAAGGATTCGCTAAATGACGAACCGTAGTCTAAATTTACGATGCGATCAACGCGACTTGAGAAAACTTCTAAATTCAACGTGCGGAGATATTGTATTGTACATAGCTTAATCTATTGTGCGTGTTTTAGATATTCTGCATCGCATTTTTCCCTTGTTGCCAAATCACATATAAAAGACCTCATTTCATCAGAGAGCTACACAGACAGAGATGTCTACGCTTACAGCACTGTGTTTCCAAATCCACAGTCTGTATAGCCTAGGCTCTGGTGCTCTCGAGGGCGGGTATACGCTTAACATACCCTACAGCCCGTCCCCATTTATAAAACTAAGTAGCCGGGTATGCTTATCTATTATGGTAATTGTACCGTTGCGTTATCGGACCCAATTTAATATTAAAGCTAAAACTGCTACTCGTCTACAGTGTAAAGAATAATAGATAATTAATTAATTATTTATTCAATAAGCAGCCGCTACACGGCGTTATCGCAGATACCTTCAGATAAGAAAGTATTTACTTTAAATTTCTACTAAATTTTGAGAATTAAACACGCATGAGAAAAACATAAACAGAATTTAATTTAAAGGGGAACTGAAGTCGATTTTAAGAATATCTTAATAAATGGAAAAAAATACGCTGATTTCAAAAATCAAATCAGTTTCTTCCAATATTTTTTTGTTAAAAAGTTATGATCAGATATGTATTTCGTTTTATGTTAGAGGATTTCCTGTATTACGTCATTGACGTTGTTGAGATTTCGTGCCTATATGCATTGTACACAATCATGTGCCAGTTTAGAGGTGAATGAGTAACAGAAGCGCCTGCAGGAGCGTTGTATTTTCGTTTTTATTTTAGAGACTTAGCATAACACTTGTCATATAGCCTTACTGAACCAATGTACATGGTGACAGCTTACTTTAATCGCGGTCATTAAGGCCTGCACGATCCTGGACCTAAGCTGAATGCTGAGGTATACAGGTCTCGTATTTAAATGACTTTAGAATAATAAGTCTTAGCAATTTATATCATAAATCATAAAAGTAAAGACAGAACAAAAAAAATAGAACAGGAGGCAGTAAACTGTAACTGCCAGCAATTTATAGAAATAGATACTAACAAGGAAGAAGATGTCCAGTCGGGTTATATCTTCTAGTGATGTTAATTAATATGGTTTCGATCTACAGTGGCAAATTCTAGGTATATTGCTTCGGGGAAAATACGAAAAGACCCAAGGATAAGACCACGACTGCCGTTTTGCGAATGTTCGGCATTATTTCGACACTGTTGAGGATTATTCACTTTATTATGAAAGGATAATTGTAGGAGAATAAAATAAATTGACAAAGCTCCAAAAGGTCCCTACAAGCAGCACCACGGGAAAAATATTAAATTCATAACTTGACTACTTTATTTAGAAAACATGGATTTTAAGTTTAGATTGGTAACTCTTTTAAGTTTAGATGGGTGACCCTTCAGACGTGTCAGTAATCACAAGGTTGATCGCTGGTTATTAAGCAGACACGGACATTCGACAACGGTTGTTAATCGAAATAATTTCTATTTTCGTTGAATATGATGTTTTTTAGTTAAATATGCTGTTTTTTGTATTTTAATTTACTAATAAAATTTAAATCATTGAATTTTCTTTGTGTAATGATAGATAATAAGTATTACCCAAAGGAATTAAGTGGATGAAGAAAACCTGCTTCAAAGAAATTTTTACCAGTGGGTGTTGACCGGTTAGGATTCATGTCTCTTTACCGACCTTCCATCCAATTGGCCGACTGGTGAGCAAACATGCTACCGAACAATAGTTCAGAGACGAAACTACAAAACGTGGTATCTCTCGAGCTTGTTCCATTGCAAATAACTCGTAGCCCTGATGGCAGACCTTTCAACATATAACTTAAAATATGTTCACAGCACATTGCATGATTGACATTGCACCAGGAATCCACGAACTTTTCCGAGACCCGTATAGACGCTGCAATCTTCCGACTGCTGTGCAAACATACTACAGATTAATTGTTTTGCAAAGTGTAGATACGCTTTGGCCACCGCGTTAATCCTTTATGCTTCTCTTCAAACACTGGATTGTGGGCAAAGGCGTTGTTTTCGATACTAGTAATACACAATTTACGTTTTACGTTGTTTGCTTCCACTTAACATATCATTTCAAAGAGACGAAAATAAGTCCAAGTATCGCGTTCTGAAATGTATAGGAAAAATGTCCAAGTATCTCTCGTACTTGCTTTTTTAAATAATTAGTACTTGGTAAAAATAGCGAGGAAGCCAGTAGGCCATGAGTTCGAAACAATATCAGGTGAAAAAAAAAGAAAATTGCTTCGATCAATTAAACAGTTGGCAGTTACTATATATTCACTCATATGGTAACTGCCAATGCAGGAAACACGTTCTTAGAATTCACTTAGAAGCAACGAACCGAATATACGCAAAGTGAATCCGGTTCATTCTGAGACATTAAGAGCAAAGAAAGGCTAGAAAAGGGAAAGAATATAAAGCAGATATTACGCGCATGAAAGCTCTTTGATTCAATCAACTCTTTGAATGCAAATCATGGATCGCAAAGTTCTTCTTCTTGTCGTTCTAGTTTTCTGCTGCATAACAAGCTCCAATGCTTTCTGGCCCACGCAAGACAGTCTGAATGATGAGTTAGACGCTACTCATACCAATGGCTGGGGAGGATATGAAGAAATTAGAAACGAGATTGAGCAAAGACTGAATTTTCAATGAGATTCTGGCATTTCAAACTTCATCCTCTGGAGTAGTTTTAACATTGGACACCGGTAATCCGTAATCGGAATAAAATGTTAATTTTAATCATTTGCATTTTTATCGATTGAGCCTTCTCGCGGACTTTGGTGATTTAAATGTGACATCGTTACTAGAATTGCTAAAAATAAAATTGTAAAACATATATTGCTAGGTGTGTGAGCCAGTTCTACTGTTGATTGTAACCCCGACGCAATGTGTAAGTACAGAATACGTGATGTTTCAGGTTCTAATATTTCATTTTTTCAAATTATTTTATCTAAACTTATAAAATTCAGTACTTGGTCCAATAGCTCTATGATTCAATTTAATCTATAGTTAATAATTTTACATTGTGGTACATTGATTAGCATAGATCATCGTATCAACGCATTTAAAGTTACACTTTGTTTCCAATCAAAAGTGTTGTTGGGTAGGAGTCGTTATAGTTATGATTGCAAAGGGAACACATTTTTATTTTAACGCTCGTGACTACCATGTCCCCGGACGCCAGGTCATTGAGTCGAGCGCGCTATCAAATTATAGGCTGAAACTTTTCAGGAATCATATGAGAACACCGATAGTTTACCTCGACCTTAAATTTCACAAAAAAAAACACGAATAGAATTTCCATTAGGAAGGATAGGTTAAATAGAGCCTTATCCAGTTTAGGCCTACACCATGTAATGTCCAAAATAAAATATACATAAGCAATCATGAGTAGCCTACACTATTATTTACCATATGAAAGAACTCAAAAACAAAAAAACAAATTAAGTAAATTCAATCTCACTTTAAACTAGTGACCCATCCTTTTTAAGCCTTAAATAAAATGGAAGGAAATGTCCAATCGAAAATAATCTTGTGGAAGCGTCAGAAAATATGTTTTGGATATGAAGTGGCAGATTCTAAGTAAATTACTCCATTGGGCAGATTATTCTTTGACATTCGATTTTTCTAAACTGGTAAATTGGACTGAGAAATTGATTAAAGGTGCTAATGTTTTTATAACGAACTGAAATGTCGGAAAAATGGAATGCAAACACCCTACCTTACGATGCGTAAAGGCTAAACGCATGCTATATTTTTGGTCGTAAAGGCTAAACGCATAATATTTTTGGTGGTAACGTTGGCTAATATCCTTCCTTTAGGCTCTGCTGTTATGTTGCAATCATTACGATTTTAATATTTTGGAAAAAATAGAGCTACCCTAGTTTTAGTTTATTCATTTTTTGCCACAGTACTAATTATTGGCACATAAGAAAAAACACGGCAAAGGAGCAGAAAAAAACGATAAAACGAACAGTCGTTAAAACCAGTTATTTAAAATAACTTCTAGCCTATTTGTTGGTCCCATTTGCAAATACTGTATTAGTTTGCCTTCCCATTTCATTCTTACTCATTTAAATACTAGGATGGAATGGAATAATTAATCCCGTGATAAAAAACGCAAGGTTTGTTATCACACGAGAAGCCCGCCAGGTTACCAGACCTATTGTCGTTTTATTGTGTACGATTGAAGCGGTCCTTTAATTTCGTGAAACTCATTATTGCCTGCGTTCAGGTAATGTCCGCTATGTATTGCTCACTGACACAAACGACTAGCTAGCGACCAGTTTCGAATCTAAAACCACTCGGTTGAAACGTATCGCAGTAACCCATTCAACTGCTTGATAGTGCTACACTAAATGTGTCACCTAATCGGTTAACAATCATTAGATGAAATTTATTCTAAGAAGGTTTTCTTTATCCACTGACATATTTTACCGGGCACTGTTTCAAACCCCATAATTGGCTAGAACTGTTTTTTTTTTGTAAATAATTTGGTATATGTATCGGTCGCTTTAATCGTTCGATGAAACGACCGGTGGCCGAATGGTTAGCGCGACCGATTCATATACCGACTTCTATTCAAAAAAACGGTCCATGTTTCCAGCCCATAATAGGTTCGAAACTTGGCTCGGTAAAAAAAAAAAACAAAAAAAAACACAAAATAAAAAAAAATACTTCATACGGCTGTCTTCCCTATTAAGAATACGATGTCGCCACTGTGGGGATTGACTTGCTTCATAGTCATGATATGAAAATATGAATGGGGAACAAGTGTTTTTGTGGAGCAACTCTTTTTATTGAGCAAAACGGCACAAGCATTAGAATCAAAACAACTGGCAGTTGGATTTGAATATGAAACCGCGCTTTGCTAATTTGAAAGTATTATGCCAATACCACTAGCATGAATGCTCCACTAATCACAACGCATTATATCGCTGTGCACTTATAAAGGTTCACAAATCGAAGTGTTTACTACGCTCAAGGCGTCCGGTTGATTTCCTCCAACCCAGCGGCTTTCAAAGCTTGCGACAAAGTCGTCCAGGTGGCCGAACTTCCCACTAGATCTTGCCACGTGACCAACGTCTGACGAGCCTGTGGTGGAATGCATGGGTTGGTAAATGAAGACTTTTCAGAATATTAACAAAAACCTAATTCCAATAGGGTGTATTTTACATCGGGGTGTTTTAATAGGTCAATTTTTTTTAAAGGCCATCATATTTGACTGTTCAAGAGTCTTAACAAAAACGTAATTCCAATAGGGTGGATTTTACATTGGGGTGCTTAATAGGTCAATTTTTTAAAGGTCACTATATTTGACTGTTCAAGAGTCTTAACAAAAACATAATTCCAATAGGGTGTATTTTACATCGGGGTGGTTTAATATGTCATTTTATCAAAGGCCACTATATTTGGGTAAATATATGATTAAAACGGATTAAAGCATTAAGTTTAATAGAAGTAATATATTTCATTTGAATTTACCTGGTCAGTGTTAAAAGTGTTTTTAAAAGACATAATCTACCCACAGTACATATGCCATATCCACCCACTGTAACATAAACTTCCAGAGCTAGTACTTTGACCATCAGCAAGGTTTTAATATTAAAACAAGCAGCAAACTGGTTGGGTGTTTCCCCTAAAACCCACCTGCAGAATGGGATCTTCCGAATCTTCATTAATCTCTTTCACATCCTTTGTTTTCATATTTAAATGAGGAGCAAGTTTCGACCAATCAGATCCAATCTTGGTTGCTAGCATTGTGATGTCATCAGTCGACAACGAATCACCAGCCACGACAACTAAAAAAAAATCACAAATGCTTTGTATCATGTGTTAATATTAATTCTCTTATATGCCCTAGATTAGGGTTTACTAACTAGAAGAGATTTACTATGATAAACCTTGTATCCATTTTGGCCATTTCACCACAGTTTGCATTGCCTAGCCCACAGAATTCATTTAGTTAACAGCCACATAAAAGCAGCAGCAAAAACTAAATTTTGTCAATTATTAAACAACTTTTTTCCGCCAAATATTGGGATCTTTGAATCGCACAAACAAGTAGAAATCCAAGCACTGATAACTTAATATGTGGTGTAAATAGCTCCAGTAACCAGACCGTGGTATTGCCCTAATACGAAGATTGCTCCTGTGATAACGTTCCCTGCATTTTTCCATCCAGTGGGATATTCATAATATATACATGGAACCTCCCTTTAGCCATGCAAGATTAATCCAACCTTGTCGATCCGCATCAGTTTCATCCTGACTTGCATCCAGGAGGTTGCTGTCATCATCTTCCATCTCTTCATCATCCGGATCATTGAGAACCGCATCCTCATCTACTGGAATATATGGATGCTGCTGAAACTAATCACAGAGTTGGTAAACCTGGTTTAATCCGGTTTTAACCAGTTTAACCGTGAATAGGTTGTGGGATGTAAAAGTATGGAACCATAGGCGTAACATAAGGGGTTCAAGAGATGCAAGCTGCACCCTTGCCCCTCAAATTGCACTTCTTATGTAAACTCAAATAAATATCTTACCAATCATTCCAATATGCCTTACCAATATGGCACCCAAGGAAAATATAGTTTTTTACTGTGCATTGGACTGCACCTCTAACATGACTACCAAGAAAGACATAATGGACATTGCCCTCATGATGTTTGCTTCATTTTAATATATATTTTGCATTATCATTATTTTATTCAAAGAGATTTTTTTTTATTTAAATATCTAATCGATTAAACATTGAGCTGGAGGATTGAAATCAGTATCTAAACCCTTTTATGCTAAGCAAGTTAAGTTGGCAATTTTATTTGCACTCTCATTGCAATATTTGTGTTCCGAGAACATTAGATACCTTCATCTTCTTTTTCATTGACATCCTCGTCATTATTTGTTATTTCTGTGGTTTCCGAGTCAGCGATTTCATCCCCGTTAGTTTCTTCAGATTTGGTTGCCTCCGTGTTTGATGTCTGTGGGGTTTTGGGGGTGAGATGTTTATGGGGTAAGATAGGTAAAATGCCTAATGTGTTGGAGAGAGTTAACCATCTCTGTAATACACATGGCTGTACCCAAGGGTATTTAATGGGTTGTACAACGAACAAATTGACAACCACAATTGTGATTGTCAAAGAACCAAAGCCACCCACTATAGGCATAGATGTTCATAAAAAAATATTTTAATCTTCATAAGATCTTCATAAAAAAATATTAAAAAAAATATTTTTTTAAATATCTTTATAAAAAAATATTTTTTTGCTAAAAAAATATTTTGGTACAAAATGTGTAAACTAACAAAGTAGTGCATACTAACCGGGAACTCTTTCGCTAATTTTCCAACGACGGTGGAAAGGTAGTCGGGAACTGTCTTGAACTGGAGGTTCGCTGGTTGACTCGTGAAGAACAATTGGCTTCTGTTCGATAACAATCGCAAGGCTTTCCATTGAAAATTTGAATTCTTTATCAACCTGGGATGAATCAGAGATTAGAACCAGTGCACAGTAACACCAAAAAAGTAACATCAAAAAAGAAAAGACCGTAACACCAAAAAAATTGAAAAATCAAACATAAAATGACCGGAAATAGCGGTGCATCAGCTTAATTTGTGGAACTAAACAAATGTGCTAAATTTAACGTAGGAGAAAAACAAATTATTAGGCTTTTGACAAAAAGCGAATTTTTTCTGCGCATCTGATTTGTTAAATGGTTATCCAATTTGTTATCAAGCAAATTAAGAGTAAAAGAAAAGTTTTTATTTACCAAAGTGACATCAGCCCAAACAGCTTTAACAACTGTATATTTTTAAATAAAACATGGGTAAATAAAAACTTTATTACTATTTTTACCAAAATTAGCTTTAAGAGCTCTATATATATATATATATCTGTTTAAACTAGGTCTGGTGGTATGAAAAAATCTTATCAACAGTAAAAAATCCCAAGAATTTACTTATATTGGTCTTCAATTTGATTGGCTGGGTCCTCCTGTTCAATGGGCTCTGCGAAATAATCTTGAATCGAAGGTAGAAACTCTCGAGCGCTGGACCGACATGCAGCCAGATTGTCCGGGCATAAGTTCCACAGTCGAGTCAGCTCAGGACTGTAGGTAGGGATGTATGAAGTAGATTAATTGACTATTTTAGAATTTTGGAAATATATTTTCAAATCTAGAATTTTGAATCATATTCCAAAATATAAAATTTTGAATCATATATTCTTTTTTTACTAAAATTACAATGCTTTTAAAAAAAGTTTATTTAAAAGGTATTTAGTATTAAAAGCTTTTTGAGTGTATTTAGTATTAAAAGCTTTTTGAGTGGCAGTTTTCTAGTGTTAATTTTTTTCATACTAGACGTCATTTTAGGAAAATTTATAGTTTAAACCAGTGGTTCTTGATCTATTTGACCTCGTGGCGCACCCAAGACCAATTACTTTGCATGGGAAGTCAAAACAATTGAGATAATTTTATCACCGAATTTTCCACATAACAAAATTACTGTTTATTTAGTGCTCTTGCTTTTTGGAAAGTTAATGCAGAACTAACGTAACAATGGAAAATAAAGAACTAGACACTATAACCATTTCTCTGTCGTAAATTTACGAAATGCAAGTGTGGCTCACCTAACTAACCCCTAGCTAACGATGATTAGATATGCAAGTCATCTGGTCTGCAATCCCCCCAAAATAATCCGCCAACATTATCCCACAATATCCCCCACCCTCCCAATACTCCCAGCTCCAATCCACCCACCTCCCCATCCCGAGGGATTTCCCGGAAGCAAAATCCTCCGCAACCGTGTTTTTCTTCGGATCAATCTTCCTCTTCTTGGATGCGGGAGAATGCTCCTCCGTTTTCGGCCGCATCTTCATGAAGCTCGGACAACCAGAGTTTTTCCACGAGATCCAAAACTCTTCTCGCTCCAAAAGATGCTGGTGGAAGATTAAATTTTAACCCCCGTTTACCCCTTATGGGGTCATATCCACTTCATGGAAAAAAATGGAAATTCTTGATACCAACATTGATATTAAAACAAAAAAAGAAAACTTAGCCGATTATGACAGAGACCTGTAGCATTGTTAACTCGACTTTGGGCAAGTGGTGTGTGATGGTTGTCAGTAATAAGATTTACCCAGCCCCTGCCTTACCCATTCCCAAACCTGACCCAGCCGATATAATAACTACTCAATCACCCCCGAATCACATACTTTTGTGTATTTTGCGAATTTATTTCCATTTGGAGGAGTTTCCTGGAGTAACTTGTAGATCTTTCCTTCTGTGGAGCCAATCCACGTCTTTTGTGCTTCCGTCAGCACCAAGCTAGCTCTGAAATATTGTTTCTATGGTCATATCTAGCATTGGTATGTTGTTTCTATGGTCATATCTAGCATTGGTAGCCTATGTATAATAGAATAGACATGAGTAGGTATAGACATTACAATTGCTACAAAACTACATTAAACCTGGCTTCCTACCAAGACTATAAAAGATACAATATTCATACACATTTTAGTCAGTTGGGCAATTTACTTAATGCTGTTTATCCTTAGTGGTTTATATAGGCTGAATTAAACAGCAGGAATGTCCTAATGATAAACACAATACACCACACTCCAAAATTGTAAAACTCAAGATAGCCTTATGAGTAACCATGTGGTAACAAACCTTTGACTTGTAAAACAACACACAAGTATCCCGATCCTATATATACTTTGCTCTATAACAGGGGTTCTTAAACTGGGGGGCGTGAAAGATTCTCAAGGGGGGCTCGAGCATAGCAGTGACATATTGATGAAAAACAGCTCTAAATTACAGTCAAACCTTGTATTTCTCGTTAACACTAAGCCAATAGATTAATCTGTGACCTAGTTTTAAAAACAATTTTGTCTAGGCTATAATTCGTTACTGTTTCAATTTTCGCTGTCTCATTTAATATCGACACATCGTTATATGCTTCGCCTTCCTTCTCCCTGGGAATTGTCAACCTGTTTTCACTTTAACACGTCGTTTTTGTACTTTTTCTTTTATTCGCTCTTTTCTTTCCCATGCTGTTACAGCGTATTTTCCAAACTTAAAACAGTTGCATCCTTCACGCTAAGCAGGGTGATGGCAAATAAATTATTGTTCTATTTTTCGCAAATTTGATTGTTGAGTAGGTGAGGCGTAAGCATGAATCACAAATCTCAAGGGGGGCGCGACTGAAAAAGTTTAAGAACCACTGCTCTATAATAATGTAATATTTTGTTTAAAGTTTCAGACTGAACTAAAGTTCATTCTACTCACTCACCCTTTAAACTTGACAGTTGCTGCTAAATATCGAAACAGAATGAGAAACTGGGTGAGAATTTGCCTTCGAAACAATCCATCGCTGAGTTGAAGCTCTGTCAGTTTCTCTGATGTCAAGAATTTGGAAAAATACGACCTGTGAATGAGGTTATTTGAGGCGCGGCAGGTGTGATTTTGAAAGACTCCTTGCCAAAATTCAGACGTAAAGGAGTATTGCTTGTGCAGGTGTGCTCCTATCCCAATCAAGAGGAAAATTAAACCAAACTTTACATATAATAATACACTCTAAGACTCTCAAGAATCACTCCCTCATTTTTTTATGCATAGAACATTACCTATCAGATTCCATGATTTTTAAAGTTTTGAGCAAAAAATTTAAGTGCAAAAAACGAATTTAAGTGCCAAAAAACGAAATTTCCATTTTCAGACATTTCAGAATGAAAACATCAATGTCAGCTTTTTGTTTTTTTGCTCAGATGTAGACCATACTTGTTATGAGTTGTATGAGTTGTTTTATTCCCACTGACTTCATCAAGTTTGAAGCTTTCGAACACTCGGAAGATATTGTCTGCGTTCTGGAATAACAGTGCTCGTTATAATTAGTGACAACCTTAACTAAATTACAAATAACAAAATCATCATATTCTACCATTCCTTTTGATGTGTGCATTATATTTAAACTAGATCACTTTACAGCAGACGTCAAAATAAAAAAGGTCTTTTTTACAGCGAGTGTGTCATGAAAATGATGAATGTTCTGAGGTACAGGTTGTACTTTGTTTGATTGTGCCCAAACACCTGGTTTCTATGTGAAACAATGATTAAAATTGTACACTAAACTTATTTCTGATATTTCTCATAAAAATAATCATAATATTGGTTTTTATATTCTTCTTGCCAAATTGACAATGGGGGTGAATTAAGGATAATTAAATTTTACCCACCTGGGTAAACTTGTCCCACGCCTCCTTCTGGTAACATTGTGTGGGATTACGGAAGATATCTTGGATGCCCCAAATGTTCAAATACAACTTGTAATCCACCAGGCTTGTTTCACTGCGGAGTGTTATAGAATCTAATGAGGATATTGATTATGGGTCGCATGCTTAGTTAACTCATACCATGTCGAACCATTAGCCAAAAGGTGGTAGGATAGAAACCAGCTGTTTGCTAGTTATTGACTGTGTGCTTTGTCAAGGCGAGTGGCAGACATCGCCTGGACAACTGAAACAGATCCAATATTTATCGTATTTAATACACTGCTGGAGTTTCAATAACAGAACTTTGTATTTAAGGTACTCTTGATCTGTTAGTGTGTCTGCTAAATTTATTTAAACCTTTGATAATCGTAATATCCTATACTATTTTGGCCTGATAGCTAAATCGATAAAACTATAAACTCTACAGGCAGCGCAAAGGTTGCGGATTGAAACTAGCTGCTGCCTTAAATGGATGTGTCCTTGGAAAAGGCAGTTAGTTGATATTGCCGATCCCAGTGAAATAATCTGTTCTTCTAAACTGAAGGAATGTGTGAAATGTATACAACACACCACAATAGATGTGGCAACCTGATGGTGTGTACGAGGTAATCTAACAATTGCCTGTGTGATAATGACCCAACGAACAAAACAAATGCATATATGATATAAAGTTGATTTTAAGACTATAATATATAGAGGGAATGTAGAGTCTATATCAGTGTTTCTTGAATGTTGCGCCACAGGGGTTAGCTAGGTGCGCCACACATGCATTTCGTAAATTTACGACACAGTGTGCATAGATCATAAACTACAAAATGGTTAGTGTCTAGTTTGTTTCTTTTCCATTGTAACGTTTTGAGTATGTAGCATATTGTTTTAACTTCCCATGCAAGGTGCGCCCGTTCGCGTTTGTAAAAAAAAAGATTGAGAACCACTGGTCTATATAAACAATATAGAGTTTATATATAGTGGATAAATTTTGAACCTTTCAGCTTTGATTTCATCTGTTTCCATCTGATCCTCTCTGTCGACATCAAGTGTCGACTTGGTTGGTTCATTGTTGAATATTGTTACATTGTCCAGGTTGAATTGGCTAACCTAGAAACCATCGTTTTAGTTATGATCTTTTAAATTCACTTGTAATCTTTTTTAACCAGATTTGCCAATGCCACTAAAAGGAGTGTTTTAGGTAAAACATTAATTACTGAAACACATGTTTCCCTTAACAATTATATTTTGTTCAGATGCCCCACTCGTTAAACATCTATATCATAAGTCAATTTGTAAAAAAAGGTACCAGTGCTACGTGGGCATATACGCAACAATTAACATTTTTATTATAAAATATAAAAGATGTAAACGGATTGATGTTGTTAGAAATAGCTTTTTTTCCAGCAATAGACAAGTCCTTTAAGTGCGCAAAAAGTCCGATAGACATCAACTTACCAAGTTAAGCGCCGACTTCTCTGACAAGGGGAATAACCTTGCCAAGAAAAGTTGGATCCTGCCGCAGAAAACGGTGTTTTGTGACTGGGACAATCTCCTTAACAAGTCGTTGCACATTCGAAGAAGGTAGTTCTTTCCTGATAAACATCAATATTGGGAGTAAATATTGGATAGGGAAACTGCTCATAAGGACAGAAAATATGGGAGTGCTAGCATAAAGTTAGGGACAAATTCTAATGTTGTAAAGTTGGTTGCAATTCTAACCCCAGGTATCTCGGCTTGTATGGACTTCTAAGTCAGTCTTCTTCTTGAATTTTTTATCACAGGCAGGGCCCGATAAAAATTCTGGCCGTACTGGAACCGATCTTTTTGACTAAGAATGGTACCGTGACAAAAATCAACAATAAAAGATAGCCCTGCCATATTCCCACGTGTGTAGGATTGTTAAATTAACTTTGCGCGGCTTAAAATTCGGATAAGACGCACTAACGGTAACATTAAAATTAATTAGACCGAACCGCGTCTTTTCGATATCGAATGGTTGTTCTTTTTTAAAGACTGCGCAGTTAACTTGCAGTAGGCCTAAGTGATGGTACGAGTAACGTTAGAGGCCTTGAGATCGTATCGACTTGGTATTATATTGTAGGTCTTAGCGTTGTAAACCGCACCGCCGCTTTTCTAATGATTTGTCGCAGTGTTTATTGCTTTGATCGGCGGTTTGACCTAGGGTTACGTTGACCTAAATTCAATACAGGACCGCTGACTTACTCCTGCGAGCGTTTTTCCCATGTTCTTTCCATTGCTAAGTACTAGCGACAGAGAACACTAGGCTAAACATCAGTTAACCGTTTTTTTCTCTGATCGGTTAACCGTTATAAAAATCTATGCTCTTGCACAGCCCTATTTATCGCAGGTCGCGCACAAGTATCGGCGTAATCCGCGTAAAAATAAATGAAAACTTTGCGTTTTTTTTCGGCGG
>CH002597.1:521443-551876 GCA_000149265.1 Ciona savignyi
TAACACAATCGACTAGCAAATGACCAGTTTAATCTAACACCTCAATGTCATGTTCAAGGCTGAAAAAGGGAGATTTTTTGAGAAAACTCATTCCATGTGGAAATCATTTCATTTAGAATGAGATATTTCATCAACTTAGATGGGAAAATAATTTCATCGATCCTTAAACCCCATTTTCACCTCACGATACCCATACAGACAGTGGTGATGAGAGTGGTATAAACTACATCCAAGCTGCTATGAGGGGACATATTGCACGGGAAGAATATATATCATCCGATAAACAGCCCACACGGCCTAGGTAAGATCGGGTTTGATTTCTATAATTGACATGCGTGGGTGGGCAACGTTACAACCGAAACACAGAGGATTTTTAGTCCCCATCTCTGACTATATTAAACTTATATATATATAAAAAATCAATGTATAATTTTTGTAAGATTTAACTACCACGGCATTTTTTTTTATTTGGTATTTACTGTGGTGTTGTCGTTTTATCTAGTCTTCTTATGCTAAGAAAATTCTTTTTAGGTTAAGATAATTTTGCTTCTTTATTGTAATAAAGGAACAAAAAAAAAAACAATTTAAAAACTAAACAATATAAAAACCATTGCTACACAATACAATAGAGTAGGGATGGTAGCACCAGGACAAGGGGTTAAGGCCATAGAAGGCAAGGCCTGTTTAAACATTATTTATAAAGTATAGGATTACATAATATGATATGATGTCATATTTAACAACCTTTGTTATTTGTCATAATATGTATTGTTATTACATGTTTTGTACCAGATAACCACAGTCAGGTTGGAAAACTAATGTTCATGTTATTATATCTTGAACAAAGCACTTAGCTAAAATTGCTTGGACCCAGTAGATTATTGAGTTATAAAAAAGAGCATTTCAATCATACACATCACACTGCAATAACTCTTCTGGACTGATGATTGCCTGTGTGATAACGCTTATTTTATAATCAGTGTAATAAAACATAAATATCCTTTAACCCATTCAGTTCAAGGGCTTCAGCGGCTGGGAGCACAGCTAGTGGTCGAAGATGGTCGTCACAGAAGTCACATGACTACATGCATGATTGATCAATCATGTGATCCCATGCATGATTAAACAGTCTTGTGACTACCACCTTTTTTCAGCGGTCATATGACTAAATACATCATTAAGAATTTCCATTGCAGTTTATCATGTATATTCCCACATAGAACTACTATGCATGGCTCAATCATTCAAGGAGCACTATTACTTTAACGTTCTGTGGTGTCATAACTAAGTTCAAGGCCTTTTTTACTTATTTTACTGTGTTAGGTTTCGAACCTCTGATAGGCTTGTCAATAATTTTTATTTTTAGATCGCTCTTGCGATTTCCCAATATTGAGGATAAAACATGAATATCATATATCCTTTTTTAAGTCTGTTAACCTGCTACCTATTTACATGGTCTTGGTGCTGTACGATACCTAGCGGCGACTAACACTGTATTTTAATGTTTACGCAATCCATCCAACGATTTTATTCTGTAAATTTTCATAAAACTCATTGTTGCACCTGTGCCTACTATTCCGTCCAATTTTTGACTGTTCTGTCCCATTCTCACAGATAACTCAAGTTATGCACTTGAATGTAAGAAGCTATGTTTGATGCAATAAAATGAATTTTTACTTGTGTACATACATATTGCGTGTTGAACTTATTACTGTGTACAATTGCAAAATTATGATGTACTTTTAGACATTTTCTACCTGTGTATTATATCTTAATCAATGTTATAATTAATAATAAACCGTGGAATGATTATTTGTGTTATATATTTTGAGGGGTAACAGGTTAATAAAGTGTTAAAGTTAAGCTGTATAGCTAAGTCAGTAAGAGTGACGTTGGTCTGCAGACAGCTGAAAGATTGTGGAATCGGAACAAGGCATGTTAAGGAGATCGTATTATATTTCCTGCGTTTTCCTATTTGAAAGAATAAAACAGGCCTACACTACGCTTTTTTGTTACAACTCCAGTACCACACACCCATCAGAAAAATATATGTGGTTTTAAATACAGATGCGACAGATTAGTCTAGTGGGTTAGTGTGACGCCTTTGAGCCGAACGGTTGCAGGAAACTGGACGCTAGCTGATCGACTGTTTTTGGACAAGGCACCTAACGGGTATTGCCGGAAGCCAGTCGAAGGGTTCTACTTAATTGAAGGAACGTGCGAATCATACACAACACACGGCAATAGCTCAGATAAACCTACGGTGTGCGCGAGGTGATCTGACGATTGCCCGTGTGCTAATCTCCATTCACGTTGATAAACATGTTTATTATATTCTTGAAATATCCTTCTCCTATTCTCCTAAATATACCCCTTTCCTTTGATGTTTTAACGTTAGGATAGGAGGATAGGATAGGATATTCATGTTGCGTTTCATTTTTTATTGCCTTTTTACCAGGGAAAGTTTTGAATCCGCATTGGTTTTACACTAATACCGTTTTTGTAGAATTTTGTATCTAAGTCGCCTTACCCCATACCCACTTGGCCACACAGCCAGCCCGTTACAATATATTATATGTTTATCGACGTGTACTTCGTATATACGCTACGTGACGTCATTAGAATTAGTGATGCGTGAAGGCTACGTAGCTTTGTTTTTGTTATGATGCTTTTGGTGAAGTTTTGCCTCTTTAGTTAAGGTTGAAACAAAATCTGTTGAAGATGGAACGATCGTATAACCTTAGGAGTCCAGGTTTGTCATGGAGCCGCTAAGACTAGTAACCGTTGGGTTTTATTGGTGCCTTCTTAACTCATAAGTTAAAAAAAGTTTTCTTTTTATTTAATTTCGAGTTATTGCCTTTCCAATGTACATATATTGGTGCATAAAATTGCAACAATAAGATAAATTAAATCTAGAAGTTTTGAGTATTTATTATTCATTATTGGCTTCATTTTATCATTTAATACAAAGGCAACACTATAGAAAGCTAAAAAGGAAAATACTTAATAAAATTTAAAAAAATCAATTTTAACTCTGCCCCAAACAGTAATTTAATCTCCAAACTACAACCCCATATTTATATTACAGTTTTATTACCTCCCTCTTTCCCTCCTTTTAGTTTCCCCATAATCTGACACTTGATCTTTCAGCTGTAAAGCGTTTGATGAAAGAGGCTCAAGAATTGTCATCGGCAACTTACGAATATGCAGCGAGACCACTAGAGGATAATTTGTTTGAGTGGCATTTCACGTTCCGAGGTCCGAAAGAATCAGATTTCGACGGTGGCGTTTATCATGGGAGGATTATCTTACCACCGGAATACCCCATGAAGCCACCCAGTATAATGCTCTTGAATGTAAGTGCAACTGTCATGGCATTGCAAAAGGATAGAAATTTGGAACTAAATTTAGACTTATTTCTTAACCCTATATTGGCCTTGAGTTTAAACTAGAGGGATGTAGATATTTATGGTAATCATGAAAACCTCTAATGTCATTGGGTTTTTTTAAGGATTTAATTTCTAATAAGACATAAATAAGTTCTGAAATGTTAAATGTTTCAACCCCCATATGGCCACGTTCACAGAAAATTAAGGTTATTTATAGAATAGGACATTATTGTTTTACCACATGTGGGAAAACACAAGCGAATTTACACTTGGGCAAGAGTCAGATTACCTCGTGTCCACTATCGGGTAACCTGAGCTATTACAGTGTGTTATGTATAATTAAAAAGTTTTTGTCTCTCAATGTGATTACTAAAGAACACAAATGAAAAGATAATTACAGGTTTTGATCCAACAACCTTTCGGATGCCTGCAGGGGGGCAATGTCCTTATAAAAATCAGTTTGCAATCTAGAATCTGTAATTTTAAACTGAAAGTAGGTTAGTACATTACATTTGGGTTCATGTAGGATTTAATTACCAATTATCCGCACATTACCTGTATTACAAGGTGCTACTGTGGACCGCCCATTCTATTGTAACATTGTATATAATACAAATGAACTGGAAATCCATTAGTCATACTACTTTTGTATCTAAGTTATTATTAAAATAAAAACATTCAATGTAGCTTATTCTAAATCATTTTCTGTCCAAATCTACATTCGTAAATAGACTGATAGAATGAGCAATCACCAGATAAAATACTAAAATTATCCCGTTTAGGCAAACGGTCGATTTGAGTTGAACAAGAAGATTTGCCTCAGCATCTCAGGCTACCACCCGGAGTCATGGCAACCCAGCTGGAGCAGTAAGTGCTTACCATATTAAGTTGTTCACATTACTCCAATAATCCTGTTTTCCAATGAAATTATGGGCTGAATGAACCCAAGCAATTAGGTCCAGATATGAGCTTTTCCCAACATCTTAGTTTTGAAATCTCGGTTATTTTTTTATTTCGAAATTTATTTTTCCTTTTATTTAAATTCGCTGCCCAGTACTGTAACCCTTTTGCATAGGTCCATTGGTGGATATAACTGGCTGGTTGGCATATATTTGTAGAAACAAGGTAATCTAATAATTTCCCATATTATAAGGTCTCCTGGGAAAAAAAGTAATAAATAAAAAAATGTAATATTAAATAAATATAATACTTTTTTTATATTTGAGAGTTTCATAAGGGAATTTGAATGGCACAGTAAACTTTTAAATATCTAGGAATTATTCTTTCAACTTAATACATTATACTAGGAAGAGCATTTCTTCTCTCCCTGAATAACCAAGTTATTACAAACTATCATTTTTCAACCCTGTGATTAACATTTTGCAACAAACAGTGTTACCCTAAGCCCGCGGTCTGCTTTTTAAACATTCAATCTTCACTAATGTATTTCTATCCCATGCACACAGTCCGGACAGCCATTCTGGCAATAATTGGGTTCATGCCAACGAAAGGAGAGGGGGCCATCGGTGCGCTGGATTACACGGCAGATGAGAGAAAAGTCCTCGCTAGAAAGTGAGATACTCTAGATATTTATTTAATTTTTTTATTTTCCCGTCACATTATTTCTATTTTTCCGATTTTTCAAGGAGCATATAGGAGGCGTTCAACTAATTATTTTCCCTATCTCTCCAATGCAAACTGACCTCACAAAAACGACTGTCACTCAAAATCCTGACATAGGAAGTCTTAGATTTTTTCACAATTCAAAATTGAAGCTTGGATCTGCAACCTAAACTCAAAACCCTACAAAATTTTGTTTAAAAATTTTGAGCCCATACCCCTTCGTACATCGGCAACTTTTTTCCAACAAAACAGCTAGCAGATGCACATTCAACACCTTTATTTTACAAAGCACTGCTCCACGATTACAAAACTTTACAGCTAAACGAGAACACCGGCGCGCAGCCTAGCACATGCTGCTTTCAACAAAACAAACATTGGGGAATCACCACCATTGTTACTCAGCAAAACACTAGTTTAAAAACAATGACTCATGGAGGGTACCACTCGTCACATCCTGCCGTTCATAGAGGTCTTAATTGGTTATACGCCATCTATAGCGCGGGGCATACTTACTGTAATGCATCTATTTATTGAAGACCCTAATTTCATTTTTATGTTATATGTTGCAGTGTGCATACAACCAACCAGTTCAAAGTGAACAAAAGATATTGTTGATTTTATCTTGTTAAGTAAAATAAAATAATTGTACACCTGGTATTTATCAAAGATGATAATTTAAAATGTAATAAATATTTTTCGAAGCGTCTCATCAAGATTTTCCTGGATCTATGTTGTACTCAAATAGTTGTGTGTCAGACATTTTTTTGTTCTTTTTTCATCTTGTTGGGTTTATGCCATGTCCTTTTTTTCATATTTTTAAATTGTTGTAAATAGGTGTGCGAAAAATTAACGTCAAATTTTAACTGTTTAACCGTTTTTATAGTCGGCTGCCCGACCTTTAACTTTCTGTGCCAAAAACGGTGCCGATTTGATGGTAGCTTAAGAAAATCGGTTAACGGTTAACCAATTATTGTTACATCAGTTAACCATTTTTTAAATTAACTGTTAATTCGCAGTCCTAGTTGTAGTTGGTTTTGTTATTCATAAAACTGATCGAAGAACTAAAAATTAAAATAAGAATTGCGCTTGAAATGAAAACCATCTCGTTTGATAAGGATTAATAGATATTATGACATCACAGGTCACACGCTTTTACATGCAACACATGTGGATTGGTCAAGGATCTTCTACCAAGTGAAGCGGAACATCCAGAAATCACTGATGCGGAAAGCAAGGATTTGGAACTAGCCAAGCAAATCACGTTCGGTTCACCGAAGAATGAAAAGAAAAAGTCGGAAGAAAGTGACGAAAAAATCCCCGAAACGAACCCCGATGTCACCCCTGGGGTTTCTAACCCCTCAGAACAGGATGGGGTGCGAATGCGCTCAACTGTGACAGCCCCGTCCACCACGCCCCCACCGCCACGCCGCCGACAAATCAACCAATCAAACGATTCCTCAACAATGCTGATTGTCTTACTAGCCGTGGCGATCGCCATTTTGTTTCTACGTCGATTGGACAAATCCTACAACGTATCATCGCTGCTCGCAGATTACCTATGATGGTGGTGTGGCTGCGTCACTTGGTTAATGTCGGTGGGAACCTCTAATAGCCATAACAACTAACAGACACTACAAAGTGCAAGGTCCTTACTGTATGCAGAGCATTGTAAAACCTTCACCAACCGGTGGGCTCGATTTTCTTGCCATCACACTAATAAACCCAGGGTTTTCGCTCACAAATTATCCATTGAAAACTGTGTATAAATCCTATTTGTAACTTATTCCAAGTTTAACCACCGCCGCTTATACCATTTAACAATTCACCTATTTATACGTACTACGCAGCTCTTTTTATAACCTTAAAATTGTACGATAAGCAATTATGGTTCAACCCCAATTTAAATTTAAATTCTGTAAAAATGCTTTTATATAATTTAATCAGTTTGGATATTAAATTACATAACTGTAAAATTAGTATAAAAATGAAAGCGTTGTCCAATTATATATATTTATTGTCTATAATAGTCAATCTAGTTATTTTAGTTTATGTTGGTGATTTTTGCTGGTGCATAGAATATTAGTTGACAAGGCCGTTCTGCAGTATTACAACCATAAGCAATTGTATGTGTATTCAGTACATAATATTCGAAAATAAAAGGTCGGCGGGAGATCTGCTTGTTGTACGGTTTGTGATACATCTGAACAAAGAATTGTGTTTTATTGTGAGTGGGAAAACACAAGACAGGTTAGCATATGAGCAATCGTCAGATTCCTTTGCGCCCACAGTCGGTTACCAGAGCTATCGCATGCAGTCTGTTATGTATGATTCAGACCCTCCTTTAGGTTTAGAAGTCCTTAACCCCCCGATTACAAGCAAAGTTTGCTAAGTGGCTTCCCCAAAGACACATCGCTGAATACAATGGACCCATTGCTACTGTTTTTTGTTTGACCAGTGAATCCAGTGCGTTCATGCAAGGTCCTTAAACTAGCTTACCCAAGGACGCACCCACACACAGGCCAGGTTTTGTACCAGCTACCAAACGGTTCACGGCCCGACGTGATTCGAAGGAGCTAACCATTAGGACTTGACCAGTCAGGAATACTAGAAATCTTGAGAAATTTGTCCGGCCGGTTAGCTTGGCGGTTAAGTGCGTCGCCTTTTAATCGAAAGTTGCAGGTCCGAAACTGGTCACTAGCTAGTCGTTGTGTCCAGGCCCGGTGCTAGGAACCGCGGGGCCCAATTAGAAATGTGATGGCGGGGCCCCTACTCTTCATAGCAAAAGTTATGGGCCTTTATAAATCATAAAATACATACCAGTACATAGCCTACAAACTACAAAAATCGACATTTACAGTAATACTTGCTATAAAACAAATTAAAGGTAATGTGGATGCTTATTTACGATATATTATTTTACTTCCAAACATATATATATATATATTTTAGCAACCATATTCATTATGACGTAACAGGCAGACACAGAAATATAGATTTAACTTAGTTACGATGCATAACAAATTGATAATATGAGAAGAATATTATTTCACATTTTATTTTACGTTTCAGTAGTATTTTAAACCTGGTAATACAGAAAGACCCACGCTAGCGCGGGGCCCCTTCAAGGTGCGGGGCCCAATTTGATCTAATCGGTCAAATCGGCCTAAAACCGGCCCTGGTTGTGTCCATGGGCAAGGCACTTTTCAGACATTGCCTGGACCCAGCGGATTAATGGGTTCTACCAAATTGAAGGAACGTGTAAATCACAAACAACACACTGCAAAAGCTCCGGTAACCCGACGGTGGGCGCAAGGTAATCTGACGATTTCCCGTGTGTTAACCACCTTGGTTTTCCCACTCACGAGGATAAACATGAATATTCTATCTTATCCTATTCTAGAATATATAACGGATTTAAATCCAAAACTTGAAACCTAGATTGGTCTTTTAACATTGCTAGAATGACCAAATATGATGTTTTGTGCTGAATGAGCATCATGACCTTTTCGTTTTATCAAGTCATTTCGTTGTGTCTATGCCTTTCGCCCTTCTTAAAAGGTCAGGAAAAATGGGAAAGGTAAGGCGCTTATCACATTGCCAATCTTTAGATTACCTTCCGCCACCAGGTTATCGGACCTATTGCAGTTTTTGTGTGTGATTTAGACGTTCCTTCAGTATTAGTACAATCCATTAAACTACTGGACATTTCAGGCGATGTCTGCTAAGTTCATTGCCCAAGTACAGAGTTAACCAGCGAATAGTATCGAGTCCGAAACCTTTTGGTCCAAAGGAGACGCACTAACCAAATATTTAACAAAAACAACTACGTGGTTCGTCGCTTGCAACCGTAGAGAACAATCCTCCAAAACAGTCAGATGCGGTTGGATTCAAAACAACAACTTAACAGATATTTCCTGAACCAAGTGAAATGGTTGGTTCTACTAACTTTAAGGAACGTCTGAATCATGCACAACACACTGCAATAGCTCCGGTAGCCAGACGGTGGGCGCGAGGCGATCTGACGATTTCTCGTGTGTTAACCTCATTGGATTTCCCATTCACGGGGATGAACATGAATATCCTATCCTTCTATCCTAACTGAACGACGACGCTCGAACCGAAACGACTGAACTATGCGGTTGAGCATTGACGTAGTTATGTGGTTGCGGTGGAAGCTGTCGACTTAATAAACTTCCCGTCGCAGCTTGAGCGATTAACGAGATGTATTCAGAGCCGCGGAAAGTCGTAAAACACCAACCGCGTTTCGTGTGAAAGCGGTTTTGCGCATTTGCAAGCATTGTTTGGTTTTAATGACTCCTCACCTACGTCAGCATATTTCGACGGAGGCAACACCACAGGAGGGAAGAAAGGGATAAAACTAATCACCCAAAGTTGGACAACACTAAACGCAGGGAATCAGGAAAGAGGAAAACTACTTATTAAAATTATGGAAAATAACTCTAACCCTGTTAACTCTAACAACACCAATCTTTACCCCAGAACTAACGCTAACTTTAACACCAACTCTTACGATGTAATCTTCATTTTGAAAATCCAATCTTCATTTTATTGAGTGGTTTTCCTCCTTTATGTTAGAAAACGCATCATCAGCTACCCCTAACACCGATATCACATCCAGAACTTACTCCAACTCTGACCCCATACAAAACTTACACCCAATCCAATAATTTGAGCGTGCAATCCAAAACTAACCGAAACAAAATGCACCCTATATGCACAACTACATTTTAGAGCCATATTTTTTTTCTATTAGTATTTACATCGCCTGCTGTGCAAGTTTAAACCATACGTGCCCGGTTCTCCGTTCTAACCCAAGAAATAAACCTATCTTGATATACAACTGTCGTGTTAAACGAGGTCAAATTAAGATTCGGGTTTTCGACAAAACGTTTTTTATTTTCGCTACTCATAGCGTATAAAAATAATACTGGGAAATACGCGAGAGAATAAAAGTGAAAAAGCCGGTGATCTTGGGCGCCACACGTGGTGGGTTAGGCTGCAGCGCCCAAGTCACGTGACCTTTGAAGAAATGACGAACACAGTATTTCATCCGCTGGCACTAAGGGGCGCCAGAGGGTACGAACCACAAGCTTGGAAGAACGGCATAATAGGCAGAACAATGAGTATGATTTGTGACGTCACAGCCATGATTCGTGACATAACAAACGTGATTCTTGACTTCAAAACCACTTTTCATGACGTCACAAACATGGATAGTGACATCACAACCATGTTTCAAGCGCGGAAACCAAGGTGCTAGCAAATAGCGAAACTCGCCCGAGATATCGAATATTGCACCGAACTTTTTAATTTTGATTTTCTAATTGCTACGTTTGAGGGTACAAGTCCGGGTAAAACAGGGATAAAACATAAAACGGAAACTTCAGTAAAATTTACAATAAACTGCACCATGGTGATAACTTCATCGATGATCGCATGTACGAATTTTTCGAATGGGTGCTTCGCGAAGCAGATGACGTCACGCTCGATGACGTCACAAGACCTAACTCTCACGCACGCACTGTGTAAGGGCGCGCAGGCCGTAGAGAAGGCCGACTTGCATGCGCGCCTCGAGCAGCATAATGTTGACGTGGACTTTCTCGGAATGGCGGAATTGCTTCCAGAATCCGTCGTACACAGCTCGGGTGGTCTGTTCCGGGAAACACGACACCGTCTTGATGTAGAGCTTCAACGGACGCTCCAAAAGCTGGTTAACCTCGCTGTAGTTGTAATCGTCATACCTGGGTTAAGGGTGGGGGTTAGATTGTTGATTTCAACAGGGTGTGAGTAGGGCTGCGAAAAATTAACGGTTAACCACGGTTAACCGTTTTTATGGTTAACCGTCACGTCAAATTTTAACCGTTTAACCGTTTTTTAACGTTACTTTACCGCCCACATTTAATTTGGCGTAATTGCGTTTTAATAATCTTCAAATATACATAACTCCATTCACACGTTGATTGTTTCATTATTACGTAATATAAGCAACCATTCACACGCCGATTGTTTGATTGTCAACGTAATATAAGCAACCATTCAGACGCTGATTGTTTGATTTTTAACTCAATATTACGCATTACAATCAAAGTTATACTATGTGTCTTAAGGTGACGTTTAAAAACTATAAAGTAACACATAAATAAGACCCGATAATGCCGGTAATCACGCGCGTTATTTCTTTGCTGCCCTTTACGGCTGTCTGAACTTTTTTTTGCCAAAAACGGTGCCGAATTGATGGTAGTTTAAAGAAAATCGGTTAACGGTTAACCGATTATGTTTACATCAGTTAACCGTTTTTTTAAATTAACCGTTAATTCGTCGCCCTGGGTGTGAGGCATTTTTGTGCCGGAGGAAATTAATGAGGGGATAAAAGGGTGTTTGGGAAACTGAACACAAGAATAAAGATTTGGGTGTTACAATAAGAGCTTGGATTTGAGTTAAAATTAAGCTAAATTCTGGGGTTAAGAATAGTGTTGGGCCAGAGTTAAAGTTAGTGTTCATTGTTTTAGTGAACAGGTTCTTTCTTTACTCAATTGAGAGTTGCGGGTTGTTCTTTAACATTATTGTGTAGAATTTTTGAGAATTTTACACTGAAAGATATAAGTCAATATGGGATTTGCATCCTGGCAACCTGGCAGTCGCGATTTTGGCCAAGTGTGCCAAGCTAACGTTATAATGTAACTTGGTACTACTTACATGATTCCGTACATGCAATGAACGTACATCCATATCGCCCTTCGTAACGAAGTGGTGTCCACGTTGTCTCGCGTTGCCAACCTGTTTTGGGAAGAAAATTAATCACACGGCGACACAGGCACCAAAGATAACTTAAATCTCTACACACACAAAAATTAAACGATGGAATCGGGCGTGATTTCGTATACCCGACCAGCTGACACGTGGCAGCTAGTCGTTGTGATTTCTATATTGAGTAAGAGTACAACCCGCTAGGTTTATTATGGATCTAGTTTTTTCGTTATTTCTGATAACCAATATGACTTTTGTTTTAAAAAAAAATTCTTACAAAATCAAAACTACATATTTCACAAAACTCGTTGGTTATCACAATGGATGATCACGAATTCTTAAGTTTCGCGTATGATATCGGCGATTGTACTCACGTTTTGTACGTGAGGTTGTACGCTGTTTGATACTTCTCGTCCAACAGTTCGGCGACCCCGTTGTAGTAGCTGCTCATTACTGTGAACGCGTGGTCCCAGCTGTAATCCTGCACAACAATGGTTAAGCTACACTTTGGATGTTGCTCAACAAAGCCTAAAACTAAACTTTGAAAAGTGTGCGACAAATCTTAAAAAACACTTAGAATGGTGCAAATCAATTCTAAAGAAATGCCTTAGATGGTGGCTTGGAGCATGGCAAGAAATACTTTGTATCTAACACAACAATGCATATAAAATACTTGAGGATATTAGGCAGAACTGCACAATGTTAAAATAACGGTGAATGGAGCCAAGCTCAGTATTGACATTACAACACAACCCTGGCCCCAACAGAGGTACAAATGGGTCAGAATTCCAATCAGCCTACCAACCTGGGCTCGGTAAGTTGGAATCTCAGCGTGCGCGTCCCGTTTCGCGAAGTCCTGGTAGCTGAAGTCGGGTTCTTGGACGTAACGAGCGAAGTAAGCAGCCCCTCCCACTGGCCCCGACACTCCTGAGGGGGAAATGGGGTTAGAGACCAAAATAACTTAAAAACTTGATTCAAAAAGGGGGAAAATGGAGTTTGGACTAAAATAACTTAAAAACTTGATTCAAAAAGGGGGAAATGGGGTTAGAGACCAAAAAAACTTAAAAACTTGATTCAAAAAGGGGGAAAATGGAGTTTGGACTAAAATAACTTAAAAACTTGATTCAAAAAGGGGAAAATGGAGTTTGGACTAAAATAACTTAAAAACTTGATTCAAAAAGGGGGAAATGGATTGAACTAAAACAACTTAAAACTTAGATTCAAAATGATTTAAAATATGGGATTAGAGACCAAATAAATAAAAACTAGATTTATCATATGGCAAAAATGGGGTTAGGATAAAAAAAAAACAACAGATTCAAAGTATGGGTTGGCCAAAGTATAACTAGTGAAAAAACAACAAGATATTCAGCTATAAGTGACCACATCACACCTGGGAGGAGTCCGTGGGAAGCTTCTTCCTTCTCTATCTCAAACCTTCTGCTCCTCTCCTCCGTAGTGACATCCTCCTCTTCCTCCTGTAGCTTCCTCATCCGCTCCATCAGAACCTCCACATCACCAATCTCCGCGATCTGGATTCAGATCAAGATAAGCAAATTTTTTTTTTGTTTTTTTTTCTTTGATTTTTAGGAGACTTTAAGGACTAAAATTGTACTGAAAGTGTTGCAATGTTTCATTTTCGGCGTGTGAGTGTATTTTTTAATTTGTGATTTTCTAAAGCACTGCTCTTAACTTATACTCTTAAACCCAGAAAATAACCCTAGCCCCTACTTCGCACGGCAAAAATCTGACCGCAGTATGAACACAAACCTTGAAGCTAAGGGGCAAAACACTTTTAGTGAAAAATTTTCATCTATTTCCAAGTTAAGAGGTTTGCCCCTTGACTAAAATTTCTTCCGTTTCCTAATTTAAGCACATTACCCTATGTTTTCAAGTTAAACAGGAAAACTTGATATCTTACCGGAGATGCGGGTGACTTCCGGCCGGATTTCGCATCAACCTTCGGGGTAGCAGCTCCCGACGAAGTGTTGCTCCTCGGGGAGGTGGATGTGGTTGTGTGGAAGGCGTGTGCGCGTGGGTGGTCCAACTCCAAGTTCACCCCGGCTCCATGGCAGAATATGGCAATACTGTGGAAGTGACAGAGCAGAACGACGACTTGAACGAGGTGGGAGTGTTGCCATCGTGTGCTCGGCTCCCCTTCTGTTAGATCCTGATCATAGAAACGAGATTTTAATTTGAAAACACTGTTTAAACTGTAATAAATTTAGAAAACCTTCCAGAAACGAATATTAAAATTTGAAAAAACTGCTTCAACCTAGAATAAATTTGGAAACACTTATGGAAAGTAGTATTTATATTTGGAAACACGGCTAGAAACTAGAATTGACAGGACTCATTAATAGTTATTTTCAGCATATTTTAAAATAAAAATTTATTGTTGAGAAATATCCGCAGGAATCCAGGTTGAGGGAAGTTGTAGCTGAAATATTCTTTTGTGTTCCAGCTGTCCAAGCCTCCTAATCTCATTGTGTCGCACAATATTATGATTGAGGTCACGCTAAGTTGGAAATCAACGCAACCCGCGGTGCGGTTGGGTCATTGAGAAGCACCTACCTTGAAGTGCTGGGCGGTGACCAGCCATGGTCGGTGGGCGAGCAACTTGTTGAGCTCGGAAAGCGCTCGGAGTTTGGCCGGCACGTGGTCCAGCCCTCGCAACCACTCTCTGTCGCCACCTTGCAAAAGAAACTGCACCTCCATTAAATGGACCAAATACGTGCATTGGTGGCGTGCTGCTGCCTGCAAAGGTCAGATCATTGGGTTAGTATTTCCGTAGCTAATTGTTGGAAATTATTAATTCCTGGACTGACATAGAATAACAAACATTTTTATTGTTGTGTCTTTAAACAAAACAATAAATAAAGTTTTTATTTTAAATTCAAAATTGCCTCTATATTGTTACACATACATACATAGGTATAACACACATAAACAATATGCATTAATAAATAATATGCAAGTATTACAAAGGCCTAATAATTCTCATAAATATGTTGAGCAAATAAAAATCAATTCAACCAAACAAATGTGGTTAAGCCAGTGCCAAGTAATCTATAAATCCTTTCCAAAACCAAAAGTCGCAACATTCAGCTGTGACAAACAAGCGGTTCTGTGACGTCAAATCGTGCCACGCATTTAAAAGGCCAATCAGATAAGCGGATTTTGGAGGCGTGGCTCACCATTATGGCAATGTAGCTCCGGTACTCGTATGGCAGGGCGCCCGAGGAACGCAGCAAATGGTCGTTCGTTTCGAGAAATTGCTGCAAATACTGCGGGTGGAGACCCATTACCATCACCATATGTTCCAACCGACAGTTTTGCACGAAGCTTTCCGAGTATAGAGAATGGGCCTGGAAATGTAACGACGTAGGTTAAAAAAAGGCGACAGCATTGTAAACATGGGACAATGTATGCAAGGGTAAACAAGGGACAATAGATTAAACATCACGCGTATGAAAGTGCAATGAAAGTTAATGAGTTCAACCATAAAATTAGATATTGTTGGAATTTTGTTTTACTGGACCAAGTTTCGAACCCATGATAAGCACTAAGGCCGTTCTTTATAGGGAGTGGTAGATATAAACCGGTCACATTAACCATTCAGTCACACAACTCATATGTTGGATATCACTCGTTCTGCAGGCGGTTTAGTGGCAACAAACACTCCCAGTGGGCGTGTTGGCCGCAAAAAGTAAAATGCTTCGGGCAATTGTCCGCGATTTTGCATTTACGGACAAATTAATGAAACGAGCCACCGAGTCGTGCTTGTGTTTATGCTGCGGTGCCTTGCGGTGGGCTGGTGTGGTGAAAATGCACAACATTGCATCTTGAACGGCTTGGTTGTAATTTGTAACCAAATGTTTTAAGCCGAAGGCAAAATATGACTAAGGGTTGTTTTTAAGATCATGACTGGATATCTTATGCACGAAATAACTGCAACATTGCAAATAATAACGCAAATTTGACACAAAATTGATAAAAAGTAAAATTATCATAAAAAACTAGTTGTTCGTTATGCATACAGCGACTGAAAACTGGTTTAACTTACAGGGTCAAAAGTTAACCGGCAAATACCAAACAGCTTAATCTTAAATTAACCCTGAAATTGTTAAACTAAGTGTCCCATATAAGTTGAAAGGTTGCGTACCTGTTCGTCGTCGGTGTCGACTGGGTGGATCTGCAATGCAAATAAACAAGTTAAGAGCTTTCACGATTCGGGAATCGCTGACGCGGTAAAATATAAGAGTCGTTATCAGCTCTGTCGGCGACAACGGGCGAATGGGAGTTTGCGGTGAAGTTCGGTTATCGGTTCTTCATCTCCGGGGAGGGAACGCGTGCCGCTGTTTAGTGCGGGGGTGGGTATTATGGAAGCTTGCTGATAATGATAACGCTCGCGGTAGGAAAACGATATTGCTTCGAAATTACAACTTGGATAAGCGCCACTTAATCGCGCCTGACCAAAATTCCGACGTTAATGCTACGCAAATACAGCCTGGATAAGCGCCACTTATTCGCGCCCGTCCAATTTTCGACGTTATTACTTCGCAAATGTAGCCTGGGCAAGCGCCATTTGGTTAAGAAAGGCTACTCTTCGTTAACTACATTTTCGTTCGGTTTTAATTTATGGCCGATGGTGCTTACTGGCTGGGAGTGGCACTGCACGGCTTAACGGACTGTCAATCCCGATCGACCACTCGTGATTTCGTAGAAGTGTTGAACATTAAATGCCCCACATGAGTAAGGTATCAGGGTCTGAGTGGGCTAAAGACTTGTTGTCTACGGTGAGGTATTCGATAAAGGGCTGGGATTATTGACCTACAAGTGTTCAATTGGCGCGTACATAAAAGACACTGCATAACTAATATAGAGTTGAAACAATTAAGCATCAGCGACGGAGAATTTGCGCCGCCATATGCTGCGCCATACAAAACACCGAATTCGACACCGGAACGGACAATACGAGGCGTAACTTTATACTGAAGTACCACAGAAACAGCTGACTGGCCTACTTACAGGTTTAAAGAGTCGGTTTTCAATACACACCGTCCTCTTACAGACGACTCGTTTTTTGAAAAGAGTTGTGTTTAGAAACGCAGACTTCTCATGGTGGGCCGTTTTAATTAAAGTAGTCTGGCACCGGTTAGTGTAAGAAGACACCAGTTTATGAAAACTGCGGTCTGATTGTAAAAACATTTTAATTTTAAACCTGACTGTACACACTAACATTCCTGCGACATATATCCGACGATTTAGCGCAATAACGAATAATTAAAACGTCCGAGTTAGGTAAATTACCTAAGCAACACAACAACGTAAATTGTGTTGTACAATTTCGATGCTTATTCTTTTTCTGACAATATTATTATCAATGTTTACAATAACTGTGTTTTATTCGACAGGTGATCATACCAACCTACCATGGCTGTCATCATTACCGGCGTTATATCAGTGACACGTTACATATTTCATAACATAACGTGTCGTGTTTCATTGCTATCAAGAAGCATTCATTATTCACATAAAAAATGCTTTTGTTCTTATAAAACTTAACGGTGTCCCATTACAAAAAATAAACAAAATTCGGAAATTTGGATTTAAAAAAAATAATCTTAAAAACTCAAGCGACTTTTGCAGAACACATGTGCCAAGTTTCGAGAAAATTCTGTCAAACACCTGATTCAGCGATCCAGGCTCGCATATGAAGGTAGTAACATCATTTGCCATTAAACTCGACCTAATCCCTACCGACGCCGGTTTATCTTATTCACACATCCGTATTACATGCGTTTGGAGAAAACACGGATTTTCGGCGGATAAGCAAGCGATGGGTTGCGAGGTCTGGTGCAATACGGGCAGGTCCAGACTTGCCCGGCGATGTTTTCGTTGTAAAAAATGACCGAATTCATCTTCTTGTTTTCGTCGAAAAACCAATCGAAATTATTTAACTAGGTTTTACACAAAATTTATAGATTTTTTGCACGAACTTCAAACAATAAAATCGCGATTTGCGTAACAATTGCGGTAACACGAGTTCACGAATTTTACGACGTATCGGCCATTTTATTTCAATAGATCAACCGATGTTTTAAGCAATAAAGGAAATGCGTTTAGATATTTTGTGCAAGAGATACTTCTAAAAAAAATCCATATATTACATTTAAAGTTACTGATTTGCTAACTTGTATTGCATTGTTGGTGGTCCATAAAAAGCAATTTTGGCATCGAGCACAGTATGTGACCGGTTGTATAATTGTTGATTGTGTGTTTATAAATAGTATGAATATTACATTGGACATTATACTGTTTATTGGCTGTGCTATGAACTCATCTAACCTGAATGCGAGAGAATGCTAGAAAAAGGTAGCAAAACGAGAGAGGGAATGGAAAAATACAGAGAACTACTTCCCGTGTTACGTCATGTCCTGTGACGTAATTGCCAGTTAGCCAATAGCAAACAAGGTTGAACAATGCACCGACTTGATCGTTTGATTTTCACAAGCGCAGTAGCAAACAACCTTGTATATACATAGGATGCTGGACAACTATATGACATCGGGGTTATCGAAACTCGGACAGTACACGTATCATTATGCGGCTTGATGGACATACAACGCGTAGTGCGATAACGCATAAAATCGGAGGCAAACGGGCCGAATTTTCATACGCATACTTCGTTCACGAAACCTGAATGGCGTATTTGCAAGTTTCGTACTAAATCAGTGGTTCCCAACCTTTTTCCCTTGGTGACCCCCTTAAAAATTTTCGAAGATTCCGTGACCCACACTTATATTCTATCCTAAATGCAAAATTAGAAGGTTAGCACAAAAATGCTTTACTTGCATTTATTAACAAATCAGCGCGATCGTTGACCTTGTAGATCTGCAGCTAAACGCATATGATGCTCCCCTTAACTATCTTTACCAATTCCAAGTCTTGACTGATTTCTGTTGTATAATATACTAGGCTACTTCCTTAATAAAGTTCCAATTTGCAGCTATTGTACGTTTACAGTCAAGTGGTCATAGTTTATGACATCACAGTGGACGATATGACATCACAGTGGACGCATACTGATGCAATAATATTGTGCTACTAAGCAATCCGAATGAAATGTCTCAATGAAAAATTATGCACGGGATAGCACCATAGAGTACTAATATATGTTAGTACTCTATGATAGCACATACTACGAGCGTACCGGTGCACCCAGTCCTATTGACATTGACCTTTGTTCTTACATTAGCAACAGCTTCGCGACCCCCTTTAACATGCTTTGCGACCCCTTTGGGGGTCGCGACCCCCAGGTTGGGAACCACTGTACTAAATGAATGAAAACGCTTTTTTGCGTAATAACGTTTGCGTATTCGTACTTTTTCCATCAACGTTGTAAGCAGTCCGATTTTTACGCGCGCCAACCCAATCTACGTATCATCCAAACGATTACGCATACTGTGTGGAGCATTGTGAGATTAGCTACCGATGGTATATGGTTATGACGATCGGAGAATCACTACATCAGCACAAGTGCAATATCAGACGGAGGGCGATGGCGGTGAGATGACTGATAATAATTACCGGGAAATCCAATCGACAAATCCATTGGATTTCTAGGATTCAAAATCGGTTGCTCTCTTTACGTGTGTTATAGTGGCTAAGATAATCCAACTGGTTTTTAAAGTTTATGAGTAAAATATAAATTTAATTCGAGCGAATACCTTTCCATAGACAGTTTTTATTACATTCGATTCGAATGTATTTCAAATCAAATTGAAACATCGTCAAACTACAAAAGTGGCTTGCAGAAGCAGCTGTAGGCCGGTGCTATTGCGTTATAACATAATACTCGGAACAAGAGGGATGAAAAACGAAATCGCCTCCCTAATATCTGCGATAAATGTCGTGAAATTTTAATTAAATACACGTGTGTTTTGCAAATGATTCGTCAATTTGAATTTGCACCTAAGTTTTGTAGATTAAACGTCTACAAAAAGCACGTTTATTCAATTATATTGGATTTGTTGTTTTTAATCAAATAAATTTGTCCCATGATAAATTTGTGTGTTCTAACTGTAAAGTTAAGAAGTATTTATTTTTAAGTTTAATTTAAAGTTTTTTTATTTCAAATTAAAGTTTAGCATTGAATTTATATTTTAATTTAAAGTTAAGCATTAATTTAAAAAAAAAAATTGGCGATAAAGGGCCACAAAAGTGTAGATTAAACGCAGCGTTTCGAGGAAATTCGCTTCTTGGTTTTCCCGGGTGGTTCTTCAGGGAGATATGGAACCTGCACCCCCTGGTTTATCCACCCGATAACCACGCGGGGAAGCTACGACTTACAGAGTCAACGCGGTCCAAGTGATTACCTGGAACCAATATTTGCCGATAAACATAACCACGCACTTCAAATATTGCTACATCGGCGAAATTTGCCCAACAAACAGGTTAGACTGATAGCGTCGACGCCGATTATTTTATGAGCTCTGCATGACATCTGCCCAGGTCGGCTTGAATATATCGTCGCTAAATAGGTCAAACGTGACCCGGTTCCTTTCACTCGTCGCGGATAAAACCACACCCAAGAAACTAATAATACTGGCGCGGGTGAACAAGGAAAATAAATAGTGGCGCGGATGAACAAGACAAGTAGATAGTGGGGCAAATGAACAAGACAAGTAGATAGTGGCGTAAATGAATAAGACAAGTAGATAGTGGCGCAAATAAACAGGTATTTAAGTCGATTTTCGCAAACGATATTAAAGAGAAAATCAGTGACACAGTTTCTCGACATGCGATATCTGATTACAGTAAAAAAATGGTGAGATCGTTGAAGAAAATTATTAAAACCAGCGATCACAACGGCCGATCTACACTCGCGCTGTTTACGACGAACTTTCGACTTTAATCGCTGCGGGCGGGTTGCAGACGTGCCAAACTGCCATCACTAGTTTCAACGGCCTCTACCTTACCCTGCTTTCAGCATTAACGCCGCTACCGAAATTCATCTCTGATTTTTAATTAAAACGACCGAAGCAAATTTTAGGGAAAATACTCTTGGACGTATCGTTGAAAGATTACGTTATAAGAATCGAACGTATCGTGGCATATGTGTCCGTAAGAATATCCTTATTCGAGTATTAGTTTATATTCTAAAATGAGAAATTCAAAAACTAACATGTTTCGAGTTAATTCTACACAAATATGAAATAAAATCTGATACAATAATGGCAATTTTTATTAATCATTAATTGTATTTATTTTAACTTAAAAATATTTTTTCTTCGAATTCGCTAATTTGCTCCACTGTGAGTATTAGTTTTACCTTTGAAAAAGCGCATCATTTTTAGAAAGCCCAAGAGGCGTTTTAACACGGACAATCGTCATATCAACTTCGCGAATACATCAGAGAGCGTTATCACACGGGCATTTATCTCGTGTTCGCCGTCGGGTTACCGGAGTTATTTCACAGCGTTAATTATGAATAAGACATTTCCATTTTTTTAGGTTGCGTTACAGAAATAGAAACTGCCCCAAGTCTAGTGGCGGAATAACCCATGTACCCAGTTTACTGTCTTATGACTTGTATGTGAAGACCAGCAAACTTTATAAGTGTTGCTTCTTCCAATAGACATGAATAAAACAGAACTCAACCAATTTTAATTTCACATCGACTCACCTGATCGGTAGGGATAAATCTGCTCACATCCACACGAATCGGTGTCGGCATATCGACGTTACCATCCTGCAAACAAAGAACTTGAATGACATGTTCGCCGCTAGAGGTCACTGTGCAAAACAGTTGTGCGGTAAACATGAGTCGGCAGAAAATAATGCCGAATCATGGAATGTGATGTTGAAAGGTAAAACTAATATTTTTGTAAATCACGATTTTAGTGCAAACCCGCTATTAATAGTCGGGTATTCGGAGTAGTGCTTAGCTCGAGAACTAGCACTGTCATGCGTATGTGACATCATAGTAGAAGAGAGTACAATGATGCGCCTATAATCATTTCCTGTGCAGTGATTGGCTGCATATGTGGGTGGTGCAGCGCGTGCATTGTTACCTCATAAAGGCTCGAGTACTAATCTGGACTTCCGTATAAAATGGGAACGAACGATGACCACTCGTTTATGACATCATAATGGTATTTGGAAGTGGGAGGATTGTGAGGCGTTTGTGAGGTCATTAAGCTGAATTAAACGACCTGCGCTATTAACACACAAATGAGGAACTGACGATTTCCACGTGTAGATAGCTCTATGCGAATAACGTGAATGACGTCATGAAAAGCCGGTCGATAAACGGAGGGTAGAGATAGAGGCCATTGTTGAGAAACAAACCTTGGAATTGCAGGATTTCGGTGGCGTCCGAGGACGATTTAATAGATTGCACGCTGGGCATGTGTCCACGGGCGAATTCCCCGATTTTTTGCTCTCAATTATACTATCTAAGGCGGGTGATGAAATAGGCGGTAATGACGTAGGAAAGCGGTCTTGGGCGACGCAGTGTTCTTGAGATCGCTTGGCAGGTTTGACGGGTATGGTGCTCGCACAATCGGCGTCCCCACACCGGGAGCACTGTTCCTCGCACGGGGTGGGTTTCGAACCCACGACCTTCTCCACCTGAAACCCGGTGGTCACTTTCACGGTCGAGCGTCTTCGCCGTCGGGATTGTGACGTGGTGTCGAACGTCACGCGCTTGACGACTTTCTCAGGTTGCTGTCGTGGAATTTGTTCGTTGCTTTTGCTTTCTGACGATCGCCGCAGCGCGTGCGATAAATCGTTCAAACTGACTTCTGGATCGCTGAGCGATGGTGACGTCACAATACGTATTCTTCCTTGGATATTAAGTGGCGGGCTGGGGAGGTGGGTGTTTCGATGGAGGTTCAATGACCCAGGAGAGGACGAAGGGGATGGCATATACGTCATGTTACGTAACATTATTACGTCACAAAAACTGTTAAACTCCCTATTTTCCAATATACCTGGCAACAAAACAGGGTTAATCCGATCTGTCTTTTTGTTTATCGATTGTACAAAATAGGTGTTGAATCATATACTGTCCTATCGCTATTTACCATAAAACGTGTCTGAGTATTATTGCTATTTGTCTAGCTATTAGGTTATGGTTTAATATCAAGTATGTTTAGCTGAGTGTTACCTGGTAACGGGTTAGTAAACTGTACTGCTATTACTACTGACTTGCCTGTATATCACTGTGCGCCCACTGTATTTGCACATTGCTGCTTCTAAATTTATATGAAGGTAATTGCTTTAATTACTTGCTCACTGATTACAGTAACTCGGATAACTGCTGTTCTACATGTTCCTTCTATAACCGGCGCCGAGACCTTCATAATGTAAAGTGGTTTTCAGTTTCTCTCCGGTGACGTCGGCTCTTTTTTCTTTTAATCTCTCGAATTAATAAAGAGAGAGTCAAGCGGAGGATGCTATTGTTTACTCTTGCTCCTGTGAGAAAATGAGGACGGCAGGAGAAAGGAAAGAGAAAGAAGGAGGCGCCATGAAAGATTGCATCAGACAAACTCAATATGACGAAATCATTACAGTTCCCGAATCTTCTGAATTCCACGATTTTAAAGGAAAAAAACAACAAACTTTCCAGATTTGGATAATAAAATACAACACAAACACCCATATTTTTTATATCAGTTAAATTTAAAACATAGCCTAACAAAACAAAAACTTTCGTTTTTGACTCGGAACATTTCGCAATTCCCATATTTCGCAACTCTTCTTTAAAACTTTATCTTTTTTAAAACCGGGTTGCGAAATCCCAGTTTCGTTTGTTTAAAATTAAAAATAATCAGTAAACGAAAGCTTAACAAAAACGAAAAGTACTAAAATTTTCACCGAGCGTGATCAATAAATATCATTAGCTCAAAAAAACTGACATGTCACACTGTAGGCTGTAACAGATACCTAGTTTCAATGACACTGGTTGTGACGTGATACGCGGCACGTATTTCAATCCGAGATATGACCGATAGTTACCTTTGACACGCCAATGCGTTCTACTGTGACGTTACAATATAGAAAATAAAAACACGCCAGTATTTTTTGGCCAATGAGCATTTTAAGGTATGGCAGGGACTGATCATTGGAAGGGTAACATACGATAATGATGACATGGCTCGATCAGGTGACGGAAAAATCAAAATTTGCCAATACATCGACGGATCAACGTGCAATAAAACGGATTTACGACCGCAAACAAAACGCACCGAAACCCAGGGCATTTCCCGGGTTTAAAACCGGGGCAATTTGGTGCGGTAGTTTTAGGTTTTACTTCTCAAGTCAGTAATCTGCAATCAGCGTTTTAGAACTTAGTTTCGTGCGAAATTTATGACGCAACGCTTACACATTACAAATTGTATGTCTACCCTGAAACTATGACGTAAATGAAACTATTTCAACTGTAACACCAAAATTTCATCATCATTTTTTAAAGGTTGATGCGTTGAGAGATATTCTTCACCGTGAAATCCATAGGTTTACATCTAATTCACAATTCGTCTCCTTAATTAGAGCGAGAGCTAATTCGCCGCCGCAATGTGCGTTATGCGACCTGCGGTTTATCCTATTACGTATAATGGCGGGTCTAGAAAGTACACATGGTTGTCTAGCCCACTCGGGGACCCCTGCTGTGATTCCAAATTAGATTTGCGGGCCAAGCGAGATGCTCCAGTTACCATTGCTCGATCCACGGGGTCGTAGGTAAAATGGGGTTTGACTGACGCGGTAAACGAGCTGAAAAGTTGTTGTTTTCTGCATAAAACATTCGTCTCGCGCATCATTGCTGTATACCTAGCGCCCGCTATACGTAGCATATTGTGAATTGTGGGTTGTTGTGAGTGTGGCTAAAATCTTAGTGGGCATGGATATACAGAGGTGGTGGTAAATTCGACAAAAAATTAACGTTTTTAAATAATCCAAATCGATATACTCATCATTTACACATCATTAACAGAACAGTAACTACTCTACGCAATTACCAAAATACGAATTCTTTACATAACAATCAAAAGGCGTCATCGGTAGGAGTCGTTTCACAATTCCATAAAAGCCATATTTTGTGACAAATAATTTGGTGGAATCTATTTCAATAGACCATGTGGTTTCGCGCTGTGCGCTAACTATGACTTGGTTAGCGTAGACGGATGCGTCATTCCTATCCAAACGGAAGGGGAACAATAGGACAATTATACCGAATAGATTGTCCACGGTGTATAGACTGGTAAGGACTTGTGATCAAGGTCGAGTCGCCGAATGCTTTAAACGCAGGTAGAAAGCAAGAAGTGGAAAACGTAAACCCCTCGCTTCATTCACCAACCCCTGCTGCTAATTATCCACCTGTGCTGTCAATCACCCACCCCTGCTGTCAATCACCCAGCCCTATTGTCAATCATCCACCGATAACGCGGCCAACACAACCAAAACTCAAAATAGCAAACTTTTCATCATGGTTTGAATCACTCTGCATATTAACCATAACAAACAAGCAACAGTAAACAAATTTTGACGTCATACTGTTTACCACTTATCAGTTTCCTTTGCGCGTTCCTTATGACGTCATAAATCTGTTTAAACCGCTATGAACGTAATAACATGGCGTGGCTTTCAGGAAATTGGCCCGCAATGCCACGCCAATGACCTTGAGCGTGATTTCGAGGCATTTAAACAATTTGTAAACACGGCAATTAAAGGAAAGCTCTTACATTATTAAGTCTTAATCTCTATGACCGGAGCGAGACACTTCTGAGCAAATAGTTATTTGAGACGTTTCGTAAAGTACTTCGTAAATTTAATGAAATAAACACGTCAAATTGAACAGCGTGATAATGGCTTTAAATAAATTGCTTTTACCGGCATGGTGTATGTATTACCCTCAGAACTGTTTTCTTTATTGAAACAATAAAGTATTTGCAGTTATTATACCAATAAGGCAACCGGTAGAAAACATAGTTGTTTTGGAACGTCGATTAACAACGAACCCAGCATTCTTCAGAGTAAATGCATTTGATTTCAAAGTCGAATTAAAACCGATATTGGGTAAGAAATTGGAGATGCGTGTATTAACTTCGACGCGACTTCGATTTTATTCGTAGCGTCTGTTGGGAGATTTGAGTATTCAGCTGACTGATCGAATTATATTCGAATCGTTATTTATTCGAGAGTGCGACTTCCACTTACCCAGGTGGCTATTACAAGGGAGAAAGGGGGGAAATGGAGGCTAAATGCATCAAAACGCGCAAACAACACCGGCCTCGGCAGGATCACTCGTTCACTCCCATGTAATAAATTGCGCGTGCATCCGGGGGAGCTATTCCGTCTTAAAAGCAGAGATGTGATGGATTCGTTTCAAATACCGACTTGTTTGTTGGCAGTATAGCGGGGTGTTAGGTTTGTGTGGTCGAATTGTTAACGCGACGGATACATACACCAATTTTATACTAAAACGGCATTGGTTACCGGCCTACAGGCTGACTAAAAACTAGGCCTAAAATATAAGGCCAAACTCTCAAAATGATTTTCGATTTCGATTTTTTAAACGTTTATTGGCGCAATGTCGCCACCTGTACATGCGCCCGATAACCAGTGTTCCCATTGGCGCGTATACACAGGTTACAAACAATAACAATAAGGACACGAGTTTATTTAAATTCGTGATTTGTGCGATGGCGAGCAAGGTGATTGAATCGTTGTTTGTCCGGGCAAACCAAGAGCACCCACATTCGAAATAAGGATTCTTTAAGACGCTCAAGTCGGTCGGAAAGTAGGTCACGCGAAATAGTTGGCCTACAACCTCGACGTATTTTAAAGCCACAGACAGGAATGTCTGGATTTCATGTCGGTAATGAATTTTCACGTGATGCCTGACAACAGAAAACGTTGAGGATTTTCGATACGAATTGACGGGACATAAATAACAAAAGAGTTACATCTGCGAACATATATGAAACGAGTTCCTAAAATAAACAATAAAATCAACCGAACACGGCTGTTTTCATGAATTTGGAGCCCTTTGGAAGTAATACTTGTGAAGACCTCGCGATTTGAACTATCCAGAGGATGGGAAGTTAATTAGACTGCAGATTAATGGTAATTTGAGTAACCCACTTTGCAGATTGCCGCAGAAAATGATACAGAGCCATCAACTATCTTGTTTTTGAAGCTGGGGATCGTCCGCCGCAAAAACAATGCGAGAGAGAGATGTTTACCGGCGTTCTGCTGTCACGTGACCTCTCTCGCCCGTCCGCTTGTCCGCTCGCCCGCAGTGTTGCCAAGTAAAAAGTAGAGTGTTGCCAAAAAATCCCGAAGCCACAAATTATGGTGCATGGCTATTTTAAGAAACAGTTTGGTGGAAAATTGGTACCGGTACAGTAATTAAAAAAAAACTACCACCAGTAGTTAACAACCTAACTTGGCATTACATCAAGATAAATCATTCTTGAAAATAAATCCAACATTAAGTTAATCAGATAGAAATCAACTCCCAATTCCAATTGCCTTGGGGCAAGTCACTTTATGCATGCTCCAACATAGGGGATCATGTGGAAAGAAACTCAAATTAATCCCAAATTGCTGCACCTGCAACATGTTCGACTAAAGTCTGACAGTGGACATGAGATAACCAATCTATGTGAGGAAACCCATTCAGTTTTAACCCAGATAGAGTATAAGACCATAAAAAAATTATGCGTCATGAAAAGCTGGATTAAATTGAAGGTTCCGACAAAAGTGCACAATTAAGTGCATTGCCTCACCAGCTGTGTATGTTGCAAAGCTGAAAGCTCATAAAGCTGACTATAAACTTTTTATGAGGCAGTTATAGCAACCGCCAGGCCTTCTCAGGCAGGTTGTGTTTGATAATATTATTGACAATTTACCTCCTAAGGCAGCATAAAATTAATCTCACAGTTGCCTTGTCATCAAATTTACCACCTTGCCCTTTGGATTTGGTTGCGGTAATAAATCAAATATGCACAAGCAGCATAGTACATAATCACTAATGAAACTTGATTTTGCTCAAGGCAAATTAAGGTTGTCTTTTCAGCTTTCTTTAACTGTTCAATGATGTATACGGATAAACCATTAGGTAAAGGTAAATAAAATAAGAAATAAATGTGAACGAAACCGAATTATTTGTACAAATCACTATCATAGCTTTCGACATGTCGGTAAACATACCTGATACTAATTTGTTAGCTTAGCGGTTAAGGCGAACTGGAAATTTAAAATCACTTGAAATAAAATGCTGCCAATAACAGCTATGTAATGCCGCATAATAGCGTTTGTGAAGAGGTAATTAAGCGAATATTATAAAATTAATGACAATGTTTCAATAGGCCATTTAAAATTCTTAACTGTTGGCACGGGTCCTCCCGAAAAGGATTGTAGACATATCCTTTAATAAAGATTCTTTAATTAACATGAAACAAATGACAAAACCAACCAAATTACAAGAAATCAATAAATCAATCAATCAAACATTTTATTGTGATAAAGATTAGATTTTTAACCAATTCAAGAATTGATGTTCATTGTAAACTGTTAATTCCAATGTGTGTCATGCATACAGTACGTATACCACGAAGAAAAGCCTGTAAATTATGGTTGCCGCAGGCACAACACCGGTTTATGTGGCCGAAATCGATCAAGAAACCGTTTGTTTGCTCATATTGCGCGTATCAAGTGCGCTGAGAAACCAATAGCGCTGAACAAACAAGTGCGCAGAACCTGCTAGTTTAGAGCTAAAGTGAGAACTTACCTTTAATTCTTTAAGGATTTCTTCGGATTGTACTCGCACATCGTTAAACGGACATCGAATGCTCAATCGGAGTAAGGATGCGAGGGCTTGTTGGACGATTCGGGCGGGTGCGTCATCTTTGGGTGACACGGGTGACACAATTGCAGGGGCCGATTCGGATGACGCTTGACGGGAAATTGGGGTTTTTATGTCCGTTCTTCTCTCATTGGTTGAGCCTATTCGTTGACGTGGTGACTGCTCAGTGCCCTGGTGTGGAAAGTCGGTCTTGACCCAGACGAAAATCGACCGGGTCAAGTTGCGCAAACCGATTTGTCGGATCGATTCATCTTTGCTCGATAATTGTTCAAATAATCGCTGAGCGGCGTCGTACGTCAAATCCTGGGGTGAATCTTCGTCAAAAACGTCGCGATCGGATGTAAAAGAGAAATTGCTGCTTCTTCTGCTCGCTTGCCAGTTACCAGGTGGGGAGGACTCGCTTGTAGCATCTGCGCGGCAAGATGGGGAACTGGAGGGTGACAGACCATTCCTCTGACAGTAGTGGGCTGATGGCACACAACTCAGCTCGTGCTTCTCAAGAGCAAGGGAGAGTGATGTTGCATTTTGATCCATTGATCCAAGTGGCCTATCTCCCTTGATAAAAATCCATAAACATTATGAATGAAATTTAAACTCAACATAAAAAAGCGAAAAATGAGGGAAAGTAAACAATAAAGATAGACCATTAGGATCAAAGCTAATTTGGTTGATTCTGGGCTTGAGATTAGAATGGTAACACCAATAAATTCAGTGTTGTTTCATTACTTCCCTTATATTATTAAGAAATATTATTGACCATGTAATTTCACATGCATAAATTTAATATTCAACAAAAAAAAGACGCGTCCAGCACTTATGATCAACAGTCCTTATTATCAATTCTACCTTCCTTGTCACTATGCCATAAAACATTTTAACCATTAATTATTTAAGCGTAATATTGCCTTGCTGCTTTGCCAAGTTGGCCAGTTCTAAGATAGAAAAAAAAGGAAACTCTTCAGCCCTCATCCTAACACTAATATCAACCCAAGAACTCTTAACCTTCTTTTTAGTGTGCAATCCCTCAGTCCTATTCAAAAATATACCCTATATCTTCAAAAATGTAGCTTGCTGCATCATATGCTACACACAGGAAATAAAGCCATAAACAATATGCTTGTAATACCAAGAAATAACTCATTTCAATGAATATCATGTTGTGAATAGTGCCGGTACCGGCATCGAGGTATGTATGATGCAAACTGTCGTCATTAATTGCAAAGACCCGACGATGTATTTTAACTATAAACAACGCGTGACGACTTTTAAATACGTAGTGGAATACTTTGAAGATTAAAACCCTTTCTGAGCCTTGGCCTAATTGGAATTAAATATTAAAAAACGTGTTGAACTAAGGCGACAGTCGACGGTCAATAAATATGTGCATGAATGATATGCCCACGTGCATTCAATCGCCTCGGGGTGTAGAGATAAGATCTAACCTAAATAAACTTGTGTTGCACTTTTAACTTGCGGTGTGATCAATCTTCGAAACGGAGTAAGCACTTTTAATTCTGCTATTGGCAAAATACGATAGGTGCTTGCTTTGCTGAACTGCGGACTTCGGCAACTGAACGTCTGATACTTCAGTAATTTTCCTTTATCTCGTTTGACCAGCAATGCACTCATGTGTGCTGACGGAATCAACCAATCACGTAGATTCGCCGGCACCAGCTGATCGGGAAATATAATAAAGAGCAAGGTGCTCGCTCCTCCGCGCTCTCGTTTTTTCTCTTTTATTCTCTTACGATGTTTGTGTGGAGTGATGTCGCAA
>CH002597.1:551976-579518 GCA_000149265.1 Ciona savignyi
CAGCGCAAAAAATACATATATATCTCTACAGAAGTGATTTTCTATATTCCCTGTCTACGGTAATTTTTGCCGGTCCGCCAAGGAATTTAACTTTATTTGTTCAAATACTAGGTAAATCAGCTGTTCGCTTTGTTATTTCGCCATTTTACCTACATTGGCAGGATTTTATGCAAGTAAATGTTTCTCTGTGCTGATAGGGATATTCCTGTACAAGTTTAGTTTGTTATTGACTAATCGCAAAAAGTTGTGCATACAGAAGGCAAATATATACAATATGCAAAATGCCTTATTTACAAAACAAACTTTGAAAGAATTGGTTATGCTCATTATTTTAATGTCGCTGGTATGTTTAACCATTTCACTAATTTTAAACGATCTGCAAGCAAAAAAAGATTGAGTAACCCTGCTCTATAGAAAAAAAACACATGATCATACGAATATTAATACATGGCCCTTACTTAACGCCGCCGCCATTGAAATACGGGTTGCTGATATAATCGTTTTTCTCGCGACAATTTTCGGCTGACCAGTCGATTTTTGGGTGCTCAAATACACAGTCGCCGGTAATGTTTTAATTGTTGATTATCACTATTATTGCACCACTAACATCGGTACCACATATTGTAAAACTTTTTGATTTAGATTGCCTCGTTCCTACATCCATTTTACCGGCGGTATTAGATGTTTTATTTCAACCCTTATATGACGTTACTATTTGCAGTTTACGCTCTTACACGTAATCTTCCTCTTTTATCATCATGTTACCGGATGCTCGAGGTCTAGCCTATCCTTTAAACTGTTCGTTTTTTTAATTGTCTGGCGTAGTCGGACTGTCAATCCAAAGGTGGTGGTATCAAAACCAGACACCAGCTGGTCGGTTGTGTCCTTGGGCAAGGACAGGACGCTTAGGGGACATTTCCTCTTTTTTTTCTTCAAAATAGGTAAAAAAATGCATCATCAACACCGTTACATAAAAAAGCTTTGCTCAGCTATTACTAAATTTGCTCAATATGGGGTCTGATCTGACGATTGTTCCCCACTTGATTACTATTTTAGTAACTGCGATCAATTGTTTTGGCTGAGTAACCATGGTGGTAATTCCAATAGATGCGATTGTAAGCAGCATATGATAGGCTTTGCGATCGCGCATTTCCAAGCTGTTTTTATATGAAAAAGGTCCCACTGTAAGACTTTTTGTGACAGAATTTTAATTGACAGCCCTTGTGTGAGGTCAGTTTGCATTGAATAAGGATAATAATTGGGTGAACGCCTTATTTAATTTCCATTTCTAGATGAATCCCAACCTGTCCTGTTAGTCGCACCAGCGACACGCGAAGTGACTTCCAGGTAGTAGGCGAATACCCTGTTTTATCTTTACAAACATTATTTACTTTGTGTCCTGCTAATATATTCGTCCCTTTTAGATTATCTTGCTCTGTAGAGATCGAAGTGTTGTTTTGAACTTATATTGTTTTTGTTTAATCGAATTAGTTTCTTATTTACCTGGCTTGGTTTTGAACTAGACATTGCGCATTACTTAAGTCGTTTTCTTGTATATAATTCTGTGTATACATCGATGGCTTTTTTACCATTCGACAGTTCTAGTTTTTACTCAATTTTCTGATAATTAGCTCGTGTGACCGGATGAATAACGCGACTAATACATATACCAATTCTATACAAAGATTAAGATCTCATTCAGGTGTTTAAACCCTAGCCCATTAAAAATAATAATAGAAAATTACATGCACAAGAGCTAATGTTTAAAAAAAAGAAAACAATAAATAAACAAAAAAAGAATGCTTTGAAACGAGGTGGTGTGCGATGACAAAACTAAACCTCCAGGTGTTACGCACAATATGAATAGTAATCATACTGCATAATTAAACGTGGGCACTATTAGAATGAAGACAGCGAGTTTATAATGTAAAGTCGTATTGCAAATTAGTTATGCTGAATGGACATCGGAAAGCAGACTTATTTATTTTGTCAATGGCCGAATAGTTAGCGCGCGATCCATAATGCACAATTAGATACCCAAACTAACTTTTAAATTACGCAACGGTTACGGGTTCGATATTTAAAAAAGTTAAAAAAATATTTTAGTCGGGCCGCAGTAGATATTATTTCCCTTAAACATGGCCCCTTGAATATCATTTCTTTTATCGGTCGGCATTATTGGTGGTGCGGTCGATATTACAATTACATATCGGTCTTCATCTGTGATTAGGATAGGATATTCATGTTCATCCCGGTTTAACACACGTGCAATCGTCAGATCACCTCGCGCCCTCCGTCGGGTTACCGGAGCTATTGCAGTGTGTTGAATATGATAGACACGTTCCTTCAATTAGGTAAAACCCATTAATCCGTTGGGTTAAGACAATGTCCGTAAAGTGACTTGCCCAAGGAAACAACCGACTAGCTAGCGACTAGTTTCGCACCTGCAACCTTTCGATTGAAAGGCGACGCACTAAACCGCCAGACCAACTGGACGATTATATAGACGAGCTGCGCCGGTCAACAAGCCAGTTACCATGTCTGACCTGGCAAAACACCCGGCATATTTCCGGTAGTTATGTCTTGCACCTGCCGCTGTACCAAGCACATTGCCAATATACGACGTTACATTAGTATTAATAGACAGTTAAATTTAACTGTTTCTTTTTAATGGGAAAATGAATTGCAATTATCTTTATTTAATGATGTTTAAAGAAAACACCGAAGGTATTAAATAAGAAACTGACAACGCAGTAATGGCATATAACCTTTGCAAATACATAAGCTTATTTTACTATAGTGAACGGGGAAAACTAAAAGGAGGGAAAGCGGGAAGGAGGAAAGAATGGAAACTGAACACTAAAATGAAGATTTTAACATTAGAGTTAGTTTTAAACATGGGTTTGGAGTTAGGGTTAGTTCTGGGGTTGATATTAGTGTATAGGGCAGGGATTAAATTAGTTTCCTTAATTTTAGTGAACTGTTTCCCTCCTTTCCTCCTAATAATCAAGAACCTTTGTCGTTTACGCCATGTCTCATTTTTGGTTAATAATTCTGCTCATTTTCAAAATATGTACCTTCTGTTTCTACCGCTTACGTATAAACGGGTCCACGGTAGACCCGGGACCAGGAATTTAGGCCATAGAAGGCCAATTATTCCATGTTTGCTAAAGTTTTGTATTCCCTCTGTCTTTGTCACCGAGACCGTTTTTATACAGAATCCTGTAAACGAATCGGTCACTCGGTCCAAGAACTAATTTACCTGGTTTATGACATTAAATGCCTGCCGTATTTAAAGTTTATATTTATGTTACAGCTTCACACGAAAGGCTCGCACTGAGGTAACTTATAGCAATTCGCTATCTTTTCTGCTCTGCCTACGCATTTATTTATTTGATTATTTTTATTAAGACTACACATTTGTGCGTGGGGTGCAAATTGAACATATTTAACTCGAATTGAATATATTTAACAAACACACTATAGTTTTTATATATGGTTGCTCGAGTTGTACATAATGCGAAGTGCATCGATTTGTAAATATAATCTAAGAATTGAATAAAGTGCTGTCTCGAAAATGAAAATATCGGGGAAAACTGAAAAAATGGAGGGAGGTTATGGAAAGAGGGAAACTGCTTGCTCAAATGAAGATTTTGACATTACGGTTAATAAAAGGGCTGGATCTAAAGTGAGAGTTTAGTTCTGGCGTTAAAGTTAGTGTTTGGGGCAGGATTATAGAATTAGTCTCCGCAGTTTTAGTAAGCGGTTTTCCTCTATTTAGTGTTGCCTGAAATAATTCCTAATGTTTTGTGCTTAGAATATCAGACGAATCCATGCATTAAGAATCGAAGCGCCCACTGTTCTGGCAAACAGGAATATTAATATAGACAGAACAAATATTTCAAAATTATTACGTAATACAAGGGACCGTCATTCTCTATTTTTATATTTCCCTGACAAATGGTGCGTTTTATGTCTCACGCTACAAATTTTAATACTGAATTAAAAACCGCAACTTTTGTAACCCCGAGACTGTTGTTAAAAACGAAGTGGCGCTGATATCGAGGTGCTTTGTGTGCAATCAGGACAAATATCGCGTATTAGGCAGGTGATTTATGACGTGGGCTGCATTTGACAATTAGTACCGACTGGTCACTTCCAGTCACAGCGGGAGGTGATGTCATAAACGGGTTTCAATGTAACCTTTGACCCAAATCGCGACGCAACAATAAAAATCGAGCTCTCTGTGTGACGTCACAAAGTTCAAAGCAATACTTGCGGAAAGATCAGTTCTGGAACAAAAGAACAATCGATTTTAAATTCTGAAGTGCCTATTTTAGAACAATGCGTATTCGAATGGCGTGTCGACAGGCACGTACCATCTCCTCACGTTTCTAAGATTTATTTGGTGCTTAAATAAATATCCGCATCAACCAATTAAAGTAGTCGTTTCTGCAAATATTTCCCATATAATTCTTATAATTCCAATGAAAATCTGTTTCGTGAAAAAGCTTTTATTTAAAATCCACAAATGGAAGTCCATGGTGTTATCAAAACCTGAACGATAAGATTGAATCTGTAGGGTTTAAACCTGGTAAGTGCTGTTCATAAATTTCTAGTTTGTCCCCTCGGTATGTATACAACCTATCACGTCTGATCAGTCAGTACTTACTTAATAAACAATTGTTTACCTAACCTATGTTCAACTTATACAAAACTGCATAGCCAAAAGCTCGTGTGAAATCTGATACAAGTCGTCATCAATAGTATTAGGTAAGGGGGTGCCCCGTTGTTAGTCAATAAATCACGTATTTAAATAACATGCTAGGGATACCATTCTTCACAGCCAGTTTCATAGATTTTAATTTATGCTAACGCTGTCTGGAATACGTGAGGTTAATTGCCAGAAACTAAACAGTCGTGTGGCCGAATGGTTAACGCGACCGGTTCATTAACCAAATTATATAAAAAAATGGTCAAATTATATAAAAAAAATTAATAAAAAGCCCATCAAGGGTTCATATCTGAAGCCGTTAAAAATAAAATAAAACACGAAACGGGAATGCCGGATTAAGCAGACGCCATTGCTTAACTGCAAGAAACTCTGCAAATATCATGTACAAATAATGACTTCAAAGTACACTGGGATATCGCTAATCCTATCAGTTGTAAAGGATACAAAAGGAAGCCAGCGGAAGAACAGGTGATCCGTCATATAAAACCAAGCCCGGTAAAGTAGGTCCACAAGCAGCAAGATACAAAGTGCAGATCAGTCAAGAGGCGTCGGCGAACTTTCTGTGTTTATTCTTCGGTCAGCACTTCACCTAGATAAGTGAGTAACAACGAGCTTAATGACGTAATACAGCGAAGTCAAGCAGCTACTGTGATACCCTCTTAAAAGCTTGAATTCCCATTATTCATTTTTAAGTCTATATATATGTACCGTAAAACCTTTATTTGAAAAATGAAGATATGTTTCTAAATCAAGATTGTGACAGGCATGGCTCTACGAAAAGAAGTAATGGAATCGCAATGAAACTTTGTCATTTGTTAGACAGCATGGTCTAGATATGCAGAAATCAAAATTTTGGGTGATATACCCAGGGGAATTCCCCTGGGAGGTGAAAAACAAAAACAGTGTTTTTTTAATTTTAGTTTTTTTTGGCATAGCGCTTGAACGGCTGCTTCAATTTTATTCGGATTTGGTGGAATGTTGGACCGATAGCCACTTCTGTGCCAAATATAGGAAAGAAAAAACTGACTTAGGGCAAATCCCTTAAAAACGAAGATATGTTCCTGAATCATGATTGTAACAGGCATGGCATGTCGCCGTGACATCTACTAGAAGGGGTAAAAAAACTTAATAAAACTTGTAAATTTGTTAGACAACATGGCCTAGATATGCAGAAACAAAAATTTTGTAAAATAAATTCTAGGGGATTTCCCTGAGACGCTAAAAACCAAAACACTATTTTTCGAAAAAATAGCTTCTTTTGAGCATAGCGCTAGAACAGCTGCTTCAATTTTTATTAGATTTGGTGAAATGTTAGTGCCCCATCCGCCACTGTACCATTGAAAAAAAAGAATAAAATACCTAGGGAAATACCCTAAAAATATGATTTGTTCCTGAATCAGGCATGCCATATCGCCCTGAAATCTCCAACAAGGAGTCGTCAAACCGGATTAAAACTGTATGAATTGTTAGATAACATGACCCAGATATGTAAAAACAGAAATTTATGTACTAAACTTAGTGGGATTCCCCGAAACAATGAAAAATTCAATCAGGCTGTTTTGGGAATTTAGCTTCATTTCATTACAGCGCTTGACAAGAAAGTTAAATTTAAGACAATTGTGGTATAATGTTCGTAAATCTAACACAATTATTCTTTTTTAACTAGTCATGGAAAAGAAGTTTGGTTTGATGACTATGGGACCCATGCGTTTATGCTTGCAGAAACAAAACATATCAGACAATAACATATATTGTGTAATGAACATGGATAACAAGATCGGATTGTAACCTCAGGGACTCATGATTTTATGCTTGCAGATACAACCAACACACTCGGTGTATAATATACAAACTGTAGTTAGGGACCCTGCTCGCATGAATAGCATACAAAATGAGTTTTACAATAAGTGGTGGTTAAACACGTCGTTTACACTCTCTAGTATGTTTTGTATCTAAAATGGCAAATTTGTCCGACAGATTATTCTGGTGGTTTAGTGTGTCGCCTTTCAGCCGAAGGGTTGCAGGTCTAAAACTGGTCGCTAGCTAGTCTCATGTGTCCTCGGGCAAGGCACTTAACGGACATTGCTGGAACCCTTAAGAAATGTTTCTTTTTGTCAACGGTTTACTTTACGAAAAACATAATTTCCGCCAGGCTAAAAAATGTGAAAAAACGTTTATGACATTTGTGTCGCAAATATTTTTCGATGAGATATCTCGCAATTGGAAAGTACTTTACATTCAAAATAACGAAGAAAGCTACAGACGTAGATGTGTTTAAAAACAACTTTAATCGTTTCCGGTTAATCTCCAGAATTATGCGAATAGAATAAGTTTAAGCCACGTGAGAGAATTGGGATTATAAGTAATTTTAAGTCATGTTTAGTACAGAAACCCATTTTCTTATAAATCCATTTTTGTCGCCCATATTTGAAACCATATTTCTTAAAAGCAGAAACTCATTGGTTACTGGTTACTTATTTAAATTACCACATGTTGTATAAATATCGTTTGGTATATGTCGTACATAATATATATATATATATTTAAATATATAGTTTATTTCTTCAAGCAGAAACTATTGCGTCGAGATAGCCATCCAAACCTGAAGCAGGATAGCGTTGTTATAACTAACACAGCTTCACACAAATAAACAATTGGTGACTTAATTGCATTTAAGTTTTTATCAATATTGTTTTGTGTAGCAATAATTAAATATTAACCATAAATCTGTTTCATACGTGGTAATACGTTAACATAAATTGCTTTTGTTGTTATATATTTCAGGATTTTTCCAGGGTAAACAGGGTTATTTTCTATCAATGTTTAGTTTGATTTTGCATTTTATGTTTCGACCACTTTCTTAACAGTTCAAAGTTGAATTACCATTCCATTCCCAGGATATCGGATATTACTCATTCATTCAATATTATTTTTATTAGAGTATTAAATGTTACAGGGTAATAATTCGAATAATAGTTATTTAGCATTTATAAATACATGGGACAAAATCTGCCTTTCGTTATAAACATTGTTTATTTATTAATGTTCCTTTACTAGTCTTTTTATATAGGCCTACTGATGAAAGTAGAGTTTAGACAAGAAACCGCACACATAAATCATTTTCAAAGTATAAAAAATGCCATTGGCAATGTGGGAAACCGGGTAAATCAACTCGTCACATTCGTGTATACAGATTATGACAATGGCGCTATCTGAAGCAGTTTAATTTTGTAGTTTATCCTTGATCTATATTGGATCAACAATACGGATTGCACGTCCTTGCACACAGCAATTTTACCGCTGCGTTGCTGCATTGGTGGAGATTTGCCTGACAAGCTGAAGTGCCGTACAAATCTGTGCCCGTGCAAACTCTACCTGAAATCAATTGAATTTAGAGGCCTTTTTTATGAATATCATACATTTACCTGAAGGATTGGCTAAACAGCATGTCTTTGCGCAATTGGTTTGCATGTAGACTGCGTAACTAACGCAATAACCGAAAGCTGCATATTGTGTACAGGTATAATCTCCTTCTGCGTTAGTTGAAAGGTGGCATCTTGTTGGTGGTTGACAATTACCTCCAGTGCAAGCAATGGATTGCATTGTTGAACCAAGACATCCTGCTTGTCCAGCAGTCCCCCCAGTACATGTTCGTGTCTGCAGTTTCATACATGTGACTGAACACGCTCCACTGTCAGTCCAATCAGTCCATGAACCTTGTGGACAAGGTTGCACATTACATGTGATTGTCTGACTCGTTGGTCCTGGGAACAGACCACCACTACCAGCCGTTCCGCCATTGCATGTTCTTGTCTGTTGCTGTGTCCCATCACCGCAATCAGCAGAACACGTTCCTTGGTTTGTCCAACTAGACCACGATCCTATTTCTCGTGTGAGTATTTTTAATATTTACTGGTTGTCAACCTTTTTTGAATATAGAGTAAAATGATTACAAATAAAATGCATAAAAAGGCTCTATTAACAATATATTGTCTTGTATTTATCTCTTACAACCCATGTATAACTACAAATAAACTTATCAAATGTTTAATTCACTGTTCACGACCGCACAATCCGCAAGTTAGAGAAAAAGTAGATTGATTGAAGGCCGACAAACCCGGACTGTTACACTGCGGTCCTAATCTCTGACAGTTAGTATCTTTGTCTTAGTTACTAAACTAAAACCAAAATGTTATAATGGTAGATTTGATTTTATATAACAAGAACATAAGAAGGAACATTTAGTGTGAATAAAAAATCTTAAAAAGTGTAAATCTTACCACATTGCCCAACTCCACACACTTCAGTTGAAGTGGCCAAGCCTTGACAGTCAGCCGTTCCTCCGTGCTTGTTACAAGTACGATTACCGAATCGAGTTCCACCACCGCATGTTACGGAACAAGAACTCCAAACCCAAGCAAGCCATGTCGGACAGGGTGTGGTGTTGCATGGTTCAGATTTACTCGCTGACCCTAAGCAAGTTGTCACAGCTTGTCCAAATGTATTACAGGTTCGTGTAGCTTCTCTTGTACCTCCAGCACACGACTCAGAGCAAGCACCCCAAACCGACCAGTCGTTCCAAACCGGGCAGTTATGCACATTGCACGACTGTTAAATTGGAGTAAGATTTGTTCAATATAATATAACAATGAAGAACTAACGGCAGAATTATTTTAGGAAATCAGTCAAAAATGATAACCGCATAGCTTTAAGTTTATGTATTTAAATCTGACCACTAAATTATACGTTTTATGTATTTGCACCTGAGTTTCCCTTTGCCCTCCGGTTGGGCAACCGGTGCTGCCTATTGATCCACGTAAACACGATCTCGTTCGTGTTTGTGATCCAGTACCGCAATTCTCGCTGCAAGTTGTCCACGCTTGAAATTCCCCCCAGCTCTCAGCTGTATGTAATCCGATTTAATTTTGCCAAACTTTCCAGGAGTTAATTTAGGACAACAAATACAAATGTATACCGCAGCAGTGCAGTAGTTAATTTGAGAAAATTTAAATAAATGCGAATAATCACACTGTTTGAAAACTGCTTCTTAGAATTTATCTATACTTTGTTAATCCATTAATTCAACACAAAGTAGTAAAAATTTTTGACCTAAGGCGATTTTGTTTAGCATGTTCAATGTCGTACCAGTCAGACTAAAATAACTTTAGCTGTATATTTTAGCCCTAAAGCAACAATCTCGTTGACAACAAAATTACCGAAACCTTGCTTAATTAGAATTGCGATAATTTGTAGCTATATATATGCCTAAACCTTACCTGAACATGGATTGAACGGACAATTTCCAGTAATTGTTGCTGCTCCATCGCACCCAGGGTCTCCCGTGGAACCATTTAAACAAGTTCGGGTCTTTGTTCTGGTGCCGCTTCCACAGGTTGGACAAGTCTGCGTCCATGCGCCCCAAGCGCCCCACGCTGTTCAAAATTATATTTGTTTAAATAGAACTTGTGAACTTTAGAACTAAACAAACATTTTCTTACAAGGTCTGGCACAAGTTCGTGGACTGTACGTTAATTGAGTTTGCTCGCTAATCCATTGTTCAAAATACGTCAATCTTGTGTAAACTCCGTAGAAGCCTTCTCGGGCACAGCCCGTTCCGTATGAAACTAATCCGGCCAAATACCAATTGCAGCTGTTGCATCTTTGACATACAAGTGTACCTCCCCAGTCACCTGAACACATCAAAAGTACGATTGCAAGTTTAATTGTACCGAGTCAAGTTTTTAACCCAAGAAGGCTCCGTAACTAGGACCGTTTTTTGTTTAGAATCGGTATTTGTATCGGTCGCGTTAATCATTCGGCCACACGACCGTACTGTTGTAAGGTAACGTACGTGAAGTCATCAAAAGTATGATTGTAAGGTAACTTACGTGAAGACATTGTAGGGAGCCGTGCAAGGTCGCTGCCTATTTCGCTAGATTGTTCCTTGTAGGCATCCAGGTAAGCCGGTTACAACACCTGATGCGATCTGCGATTCCCTACGCGCTATCTCGACTCTCGGAGGTGCGCTAATTAATTGAGGTTTTCTGCGTAAATGTCTCTTTGACTGATCTCCTGTAGTTCGCCGATAAACGCCTCAGTAGTTTTATAACATCAATTGTATTGAGCAATTGAGGCGAATAACTTAGTACCAATTGCGAGTTAAATCGTTAGATGTTTAAACGACATAGATTCCAGATAAACTCTCAGTATAGACACATACAAGATCTTTCTTAATGCGTCCAGCCTTCTCCTTTTTTTTCTTAAGCAAAAGTAAAATAAACTTATATAGGCAAAGTACGACAGCTGTGGTTATAATCGTAAACCTAATAATGATATTTCAACATGACGGGATGTCAGCGCAAATGCCAGCTGATGGGATCGTAAATCTTATGTAACACATGAGGTCGCTACATACACTTCCCCCCTCAGAGGTATGGTCATTTTAGTTTAGAATAACGAACGAAAAAGGGCCATACTTCGTAAAAGATATTACGTCAGAAAACAAAGAAATGAACTGAAAAAGTGTCGAACTCAAGGAATGGTACAAAAAAATAAAAAAATAATAATAATAAAATGGTTATCACGTATTTGTGGCGACAAAAGATGTAAAAATGTCCCCACGGTTGACCGTAAAATGTTCTTAAATTTGGGTCTAGCGGAAGTCCATTGGTAAGGGTCGAATCTAACCTGCTATACCCCGTCTATTCTAATCATGATTATTTTGGGTAAAAATCGCCATAGGTAAACTTTGGGAGCACAACCAATATCTACTTCATGATCGTGTACATGGTCAAAACAAGTCTCCACTTCAGGGCAGCAGTAAGCAATGCCGAGAAAATCGTGTTTACTACCAGGGTTTGAAATTTTTGTAGCATCGATCAAGAGTGCGTGTTTGGCAAAGTGATCAAATAGACTTTCCAACGAATGTATGGGCATCTGCATCTGCTGTCTCATTGCATCCTCATTCAGGAGTTAATTAATGTTCTTTTCCGTTGTAACTTGCGATTGATTTATTGAACCAAGGATTGCGCTGAAATGCTTCAATCCAATCGACGACAAGGGAATTTTTTTCGCAAGCGAAACCAAATCGTCCGGGAGTGGTTCTTCAATCGGAGTTAGAGAGGAAATTTTATGCCGAACATGGACATCAGCATGTTCTAAAGTATAGTTATCATACAAGTAGAACTTATCGTTTACACGAAATGTAAATGTCCCTGTCGGGTGTAGTGCTTAACTAATCTCACACCTTCATAGACCACATCGTTTTTCAAGACTTGGCCGATTCGTAATGATCCGTTACTATCGGTAAAGCTAACGAGAGGACAAATGGAGAAGTAGGATTTATATTGGAAACTGTGGCGTAATGTGGCATTTATTTGCTCACATACAATTTCAGTATTTCCAACAGTTATTGCAGCTCGGGAATTATCCATCTTGGCTGATAGCACTTCAACTGGGAAACAGTCTTCCAGCTTATTAAATAGAGAACAGCGATATACTTGCAGTTGACATTCAAGGAATATATCGTCTATGGATTGATTGCTTAACCACCATTCTTGTAGAATTAAACCGGTAGTTAACCTGTGATTGACTTCTCCAAATCTGCATGAAGACTGACACGAAGGTTCTAATGGCGAAAGTAATGCTTAAATAATGTAGAATAAAGAAGCGTATAGAGGTCAGATCTAACACTTAAAGGTCATAATCCTGTAAATGTCTTGGTCGAAAAATTGTCCGTCCAAATCGAGTTGTCCGTGGTTCATCTGCTGGCGCAATAGTTCTGTCTAAGTCAGATTCGTGGGAATCAGCATGATCAGATATATCAGTATATATATCGAACTCGGGATTAATAATTTCGCTCTGACTTATCTCAACCTCTAAAGAAGGTGAAATGAGATTACTATCAGTAGACTCCGAGACAGGAATGAGAACATTCGCCGCTTTTAGTCGATCTACTGTCACAGTATTAGGTATCCCATTATAGTCTAGAGTGAAGAATTTAGCATTCCTTTTTAAAACTTTAAACGGTCCATCATATGGTCGTTGCAGTGGTCTTCTAACCGCGTCATGTCTGACATACACATGGCTGCAAGACTGAAGCTTGTCGTCTAAATATACAGCTCGGGGTCCTGGTATACGGGGTGGTATGGCTTTAAGATTCCTCATGAAAGTCTTAAAACGGCTTACATATTCGTGGGAGTCTAAATCATTTTCAAGATTATCCGTGTCAACGAATTCACACGGTAACCGGAGACTAGTTCCATAAACAAGTTCTGCTGATGAATATCCGATGTCTTCTTTGATAGAGTTTCTGATTCCTAAAAGAACCAAACCAAGATTAGCATACCAATCTTGAGGACTCTCCTGGGCTTTAAGAGAAGTCTTTAGCTGCCGATGTAATCGTTCAACTTGGCCGTTCGCGCAAGGTCTGTACGCACACGTGTGTTGAAGCTTAGCCCCTAAAAATTCTGCCAGTTTGTGAAACAAATTGGATGTAAAATTCTTTCCCCTGTCTGTTGTTATAATGCCAGGCGTGCCAAAACGGCTTACCCAGTGAAGCAAAAATGCATTACTGATTGTCTCAGCCTTGATGTCGGTTAGACAAATTACTTCTGGCCATCTAGTAAAACGATCTACACATAGTGAGTAAATAAGAATAACCGCTTAGACGGTGGTAAAGGCTCCAACGATATCCAAATGTCAACACTGATAGATTAGTTACTTGTCAACAGTGCAATGTTAAATACTGGCTAAAGGTGCTTGATTAGTGTCGAATGATCTTTGATCTGTTGGCTAGGCTTCACAGAGTCGACACCAGTTCCGTATATCAGTGTTCATGCTTGTCCACACAAAACGTTCACGAATGAGTTTCGTAGTACTCCTAATTCCCGGATGTGACAAAGAATGAATCTTCTGAAATACCTTTTTCTGAAGAGAAACAGGAACAATGGGTCTTGGTTTACCTGTAGAAATATCGCACAATAGCGAGACATCATATCCGCCCAATCTTCGGTTCGCCAACTTTAAAGAAGTCTTTTTCGATTGCTTTAAAGTTTCTATGGAAGCATCATTCTTCTGAGCTGCTGCCATCTCACGATAATTGAATAAATCCTTAGCTTGAAAAATGCTGTTCACTTCAATCCTGGATAATGCATCAGCAACGATATTTCGAGTGCCAGGGAGATATTGAATGTCCGACGTATACTCAGAAACATAAGCCAAATGTCTGGCTTGGCGCCCTGTAGCATTTTCACGTGGAGTGTGAAACGCACTAAGAAGTGGCTTGTGGTCAGTCATAATAGAAAATTCCCGTCCTTCGAGGAAATATCTAAAGTGTTTAACTGCAAGATAAGCCGCAAGTAATTCTCTATCAAACGCCGAATATTTTACCTGGCGTACGTCGAAAGCTTTAGAAAAGAAGGCTAGTGGTTGCCACGCATCGTCGATTCTTTGCTGTAGAACACCTCCAGCTGCGATCATTGAAGCATCCACCACAAGCGCTGTTTGGGCATTTGGTGCAGGAAATGTTAACATAGCCGCTCTGGCAAGTTTAATCTTCATCCTGTTAAACGCTTCATCTTGATCTTTGTCCCAAGGAATAGCGAATTTTCCATTTTTCTTAGGTGTGAGAAGCTGGTTCAATGGTTTAGCTATCTCAGCACAATTAGGAATAAAACGGAAGTAGAAATTTACCATACCCAGGAAACGTCGTAGCTGTTTCATAGTGCTGGGTTGAGGAAAGTCTTTAATAACTTGAATCTTTTTTTCCAGAGGTTCTATTCCGTCCGTCGTAATCCGGTGTCCTAAAAAATTCATGGTCGTCACACCAAACTCACATTTTGCAGGGTTCACCACAACTCCATTGTCTCTCAAGCGCTGAAAGAATATCCTGAGATGCTGTTTGTGTTCCTGTTCGCTTGAACTTGCTATAAGAACGTCGTCTAGATAGCAGTAACAAAAATCCAACCCTCTGAGAATGTCGTCCATGAATCTCTGGAACGAATTCGCCGCACAACGCAAACCGAAAGGCATCTTGAGAAATTCAAAAGCACCAAAAGGCGTCGAAATTGCGGTCTTGTGTATATCCTCAGGGTCAACAGGAATATGGTAGTACGCTTTCATTAAATCGATTTTTGAAAATATCTGCACTTCATGCAGGGAATTAACAAAGTCGTGAATGTGAGGGATTGGATACCTGTCCGTGACGGTTATGGCGTTCAATCGTCGATAGTCTCCACATAACCTCCAAGTGTGATCCTTTTTGGGAACCATTAATAAAGGTGATGCCCAGTTGCTATCGGATCTTCTCACAATTCCCAACTCAAGCATGTGCAGGAATTCATCCTTCGCAATCTTGCTCATTTCCGGAGATAAACGTCGAGGTCTACAGAAAACTGGGTTTCCTTTTGTTATGATCTTATGAGTTACCTTGTGTTTTACCTCGGGAATTTTCTGTTTAGGTTTCGTGACGTCCGAAAATTCTTGCAATATCGCTTCATAACCATTTCCAGCAATTGGTGAAACAAAATTAGCCGAAATTGACGTATTTATGCCGGAATTTTCGCCTTTTATCCGTTTATTGGTCCGAGCATTAGATACTATTCTTGCCTTTAAATCTACAGTCAGATTAAAATGCTCAAGAAAGTCGGCACCCAATATAGGCAATTCCACCTCGGCAATAGTAAATATCCAGGGATATTTTTCGTCATGGCCAAAATCCAGTTTAACAAATCGCTCACCGTATGTTGCTAGGGCTGATCCATTTGAAGCAATTAAATCTCGTCCGATATTTCGTCTTGTCCGGTCGTCTCTTATAGGTGGTATGAGACTCAAAGAGGCTCCCGTATCAATAAGATACTTAGTCGTAGTGGTCAAATCCGTTATAAACAGTAAAGATGGCGATTTAGAAGTGCTTACCACGAAGACGCTTATACGCCTATATCCAAACGTCCTTGCCTTGGGGAATTGTTTCTTTTGATCGTTTTTAGGAAGGGCTCCTATCTTGGAATCTATAACTTTAAGTTTTCTCCTTTTTGGTCTTCTCCAATAACCTCGCCCGCGATTGCTCCATTGCTCCGGTGGGTGTTCTTCGTCTCGTTCGTCATCTATGTAGACGGTATTGTCCTGATATCCGCTGTTCTTGGAGGCTGAATTTGACGGTCTGTTCACTAGCTTATTGTTAAGTACTCTAAGGTTTTCAACAACTGCTAAGTTAATTGAATGCAAATCGTTCAATGTAGGATTTGCTACCCCGGAAGAAGAAAATGCCGCAGAATGTCGACTGTCGTCAATTATACTATCTGCTCGGCTGGACATCGCACCTAGCGAATCCGACGTAAATGCTTTAAGCGTGCTACGTACGTTTTTTGGCATACGCTCTAAAAACAGTTGACGCAACCATATTGTCGTATTTTCATCCGGGTAAGGACCTGTCAGTCTTAACATATCTTTCAGCATCTCCGATGGTTTTTGATCACCCAGCGGACCGAAGTTCATCAGTGCTATGATTTTATCAGTCTTAGAAACAGAATAGTTACTGATGAGCGCTTCTTTGAGGGACGTGTAAGGCAAAATTCTATCTCGTTTAGCCAACAAGTGTTCAACGTGTCGGAGATGTCGGGGCCTTAGTGATTCTTTAACGAATTCAAACTTATCATCTTCCGAAACCACATCAAAGCGACGAAAAATACTTTCCGCAGAATCAAACCAAGACTCGGGCATACTTTCGGTGAATTCAGGTAAGTTTACAGACGATTTCTTCAAATAGTCCGTTAGACTATTTAAAACGTCGCTCAATAAAGGACCAGAACGCTGATGTTGTTGTTGGGAATCAATCGTACGGTTAAATGGAGTATTAACAGAAGTCGCGTCAACGTTAAATGGATTTTTTTGATAATAGGTTGGTTGTTTGACGTTAGGCATCGGCGATGATAACGAAATGTTGTCCCCCACCAGACTAACGTCTTGTAGGTTATAATCTTCCGACCAATGATAATCATCGTCATAACCCGCATCATAACCATGATTATTATTTTCGGGGACAGGCAAATTTCGCTCTTTTTTAACAGACCTACCGCTAAATCCAAAGAATTTTCTCATTTTAACGGACTCCGTGGGTTTAAAAAAAAATAATAATTAAACCGTACCAAATCAATATAAACAGAATAACTATAGAAAAACCAAATAATAAATATAGAACTTAATTGAATTGTCCGGTGAAGTTGATCTCGTTCCCGTCGTAGTAGATCCGGTCGTCGTCTGTGAAATCTTGAATCCTTCAAAGTATCCGTTGATCTCGCGTATATAATCCGTTGTGTGAACTTGACACCTCCACGAACAATAGAACGGAAATGTCCAACGTTTGTACTTGATGGCGAATGCGACGTTACAGTTAATGCAGAAATGTACCTCGAAACTTTAAGGAGCAAAGCAATGTAGTTGAAATTCTTCTTTTTCCGGCTTTCCAATCATCAATGCCACCTCAAAATTTGCTCAGAAACAGGGTCACCAAATATGTTGGCCCCAAGATATTCTCTACGCACTGTCTTGCCTCTCAACGCCTCAGTGGTTTTATAACATCAATTGTATTGAGCAATTGAGGCGAATAACTTAGTACCAATTGCGAGTTAAATCGTTAGATGTTTAAACGACATAGATTCCAGATAAACTCTCAGTATAGACACATACAAGATCTTTCTTAATGCGTCCAGCCTTCTCCTTTTTTTTCTTAAGCAAAAGTAAAATAAACTTATATAGGCAAAGTACGACAGCTGTGGTTATAATCGTAAACCTAATAATGATATTTCAACATGACGGGATGTCAGCGCAAATGCCAGCTGATGGGATCGTAAATCTTATGTAACACATGAGGTCGCTACAACATCAAAAGTATGATTGTAAGTTACGTACGTGAATACATCAAAAGTATGATTGTAAGGTAACTTATGTGTAGACTTAATGTAACACGCATAAATCGATTTTTTACCAACCTTGGCATGCATCTCTGCCACCTTCTGAATATCCAGCGCAAAACGTTGAATTCCAATTCACCGGTTTAGAATGGTTTTGGTATGCGCCAACGCATGCCTGTTGACTGACGATTGGAAGGCCAACCTTTTGAAGAGTTGTGTGTAAAGCACCACCTTCACCTAAAGAATAACATAGACCATATATGACATACAAATTATTTATTGGTGGGGTAGACCATTCACGGTTCTTCAGCCATGGGCCTGTTTAAATTTTACACCAAACAATCGGCATGTAAATTTCACAAAACAAATAAAACGTATTAATTTCTGTAACGTCAATATTACTTACTGAGACTTCCAAACCCCGTGACCCAGCATTTCTCTCCTACAGCTGGTGCTTCGCCATTGGGCAAGCAAATCGTTTTTACAAAAGTTCCACTGACGTCAGCCGGTTGTGAAAGAAATAATATTGCAACGTCATTGGTCAACCGATACGGGTCAAATTGCGGATGGTATACATACTGTGGAAACAAATTAATTTTTTCTGGTGTATATATTATTCCAGGTTTCCTGTATATTATTGTTTTGTCTCCTCGAGAAAACACGAGGAGTTACCACACGAGCAATCGTCAGATTACCCAGCGGCGTGGGGATTACCAGACTGTTATTTACTATTTTCCCACATGGTATGTCATTTTAAAAGAAATTCTAATAATTTTATGGAATTTTTGTTATATGACACATGCTGGTATTCAGATTTTTTCACATAGTACGCACGTTTTGAACAAAAAGAGATTGCATATGGACGTTGGTTGTATCGCTGGTATTGTGAACACCGAGGTGAACCATCATATTTTCTACTGAAGCTCGATTTGCCCGTCCTCTGCATAGTTACAAATAGTAAAAAGTAGAATTTAAATGTGTACTGTAGAATTTTGTGAGTTGTAGATATGTGCGGTAGAATTTCGGGATTAATCCTTTGCTTAGAACTTTTAAACCAATGATTGTGTCAAGATTTAATCATGGAATACTAACTTACATAGAATATTCTATGATTTAATTAACATATTTTATTTCTATGAACCAACGCGCTTACCGGACGACACAATGTGCTGCAGTCAGTACAACATTAGGTTTGATAAGGGCACCCGTGCACGTTGATGTTCCAAGAGTAACGTAGGCCTGTAACAGCACAGTTATAAAATATCAAGTTTTATTGGACGTAACACGTTTAATTGATATACAACGTCCCTAACGTAAGTTTAAACAATATATTTTTTATTTAATCTACAGTAAACTCAAACCAACATATATAGCATGATATAAAACGTAGTAATGTACAGTTGCCGTAAAATAATACTCTTTTCTTTAAGAAATGATATATTTTGTTTTTATCAACACGCTCCTTACCGTCCATGGCCAATTCGCTCCACTTGACATTGATCCGCTCATAATTCGAGCCCCTATTCTTGCAGTGGTTCCACACGTCGCAGCTAAAAGAGACACGTTAGTTGGAAAATCGCCTTTTCTTTAATTTTGTATTCACCGTTGTCAACTTTACAGCAATCTGTTCTGTTGTAATAGCTCAATATAGAACTTGAATCTGCTCCGCACACTGTGCAAAGGTACGATCCAGGGGTATTCTTACACCGTGGTGCATTTGGTGAGGGACACAGGTTGCTGTTTCTCTCACACTCGTTAATATCTGCGTGTAACACCTTATAAATGCCAGGAGTGATTAGGTTAGTTGTTTCATACTGCCACAGTTAGTCTAGCGGTAAGTGCGTCGCCTTTCAATCAAAAGGTTGCAGGTGCGAAACTGGTCGCTAGCTAATCGGTTGTGTCCTTGAGCAAGGCACTTTACGAACATTGCCTGAACCCAGCAGATTAATGGGTTCTAGCAAATTTAAGGAACGTGTCTATCATATAAAACACATTGAAATAGCTCCGGTAACCCGACGATGGGCGCGAGGTGATCTGACGATAGCCCGTGTGTTAACCCGCTTGGTTTTCCCATTCACGGGGATAAACATGAATAACCCATCCTATACATAATACCCATTTTTTTACTTACCAACACAGGTTCTGCCATCGCTTTGCAATTCATATCCATTGAAACATGAACATCGGCCCGGTGTACTGGTTGTATCGCATAATTGGGTACAACCAATTCTTAGGCATACTAAAAGAAATATTAAAATAAAAATTACTCATTTATGTGTCTGCAATGGTTTAAAGTGCTAATTACGTGAACTCGAACTTAGGACAGATAAAATCAAAATTAAAATAAATCACAAAATAAAATAAAAAAACGTCTATGATAACAATAGTTTCAAAGATATATCGATAAAATAGTAAACTTGTATTCTAATTTCTCACTTAATTAAGGTTACACTAATTACATTGGATAATGCTTAATAGCATATTGACGGATTGGCCTAAATATAAAAGGTTTAAACCAATATTTTTCAACGTGGCCTAGTTTTAAACCGTGATGGATTCGTCTCTTCCACGATTTTTATGCATATTCGTCATGAATCGATCGAGATATTTCCTGCACTACCGATCTCGCTTACCTGAACTATGTTCTAGTTCCACAGGTGTACATGTTCCACAAGATTTCCTGCACCCCACGTTCCTAGCTGTGGCCGAAATATTGCATATGCGCGAAGTGCACCAAACGTAGCAGTCTACACACCCAACTGCAATAAATATTAGGCATGTACGGTTGTGTGGTCAAATGGTTAACGCGACCGATACATATACCGACTCTTATACAAAAAACGGTCCTAGTGACGAGCCCATCATGGGTTCGAAACTTGGCTCGGTAAAAAAATATTAGGAACCACTTACAACAAGTTGCATTAAAAGAACAAAAACTTACGTTGCGAACAACCATGGATGATAACTTTACTTCCACAAGAAAATACTATAAGGAAAATTGCCCTGTGCAGTAGAAACACCAATTAAAAAATCTGAATTAATCTTTAACCGAAGTACTTACCAGGACAAACCTATATTTGCCATAGCTTTTGTCTACAAAAATCTTTGTTGATGCAATTATATAACGTTCAGTTTATTAAGCTTTGAAAACAAACGAACTTGCATAAGATTCGAACGTTTCGAATCAAATACAGTATTAGGACAACAAAATATGTCTTTTAAAAATTCTCAAATCTGCCAACATACGACAATTCAATGTTGAAAACTCCTCTAAAACAAATATATTCTTCAGTTCTACTATTCGTACTATTGCGCTGAGTTTTAGCATTCGGCCGTCTTTAAAGTAAAATCTAAGCGGTTTTAAATTACTCATTCGTAAGAAGCATGATCGTTCGCCGTAGGTGATTCATCATACGCGATAAAATAGATAGAAAACGTCATGAGATTATTGATTGGAATTTTAATTTCGAGAACTTGTTATAGTATTTTGATACATTATCTACACGACAATTAATTGCTTTGGCTCATTATAGAGAATGCATAGTGTAGTTTCGGACGATATATATTTTGTATGGCATTTCAGAAAGACACGGACATGCCATTTCAGGTCTTGTATAAGTATTGATCATGGCATTTAGGTCATCGTATGGGCTAAAAAGTTTTTTTTCTCGATTTTAGATATCCATTTCACAGTGCCGTCACGTCACAATGTCGTGACGTCGCTATTGTACTTTTCACGACCATAAATTTGCATATGTTGTCCTAAATTAACTCCTGGAAAGTTTGGCAAAATTAAATCGGATTACATACAGCTGAGAGCTGGGGGGAATTTCAAGCGTGGACAACTTGCAGCGAGAATTGTGGTACTGGATCACAAACACGAACGAGATCGTGTGTCGGTGCGGGTCAATAGACAGCACCGGTTGCCCAACCGGAGGGCAAAGTGAAACTCAGGTGCAAATACATAAAACGAATAATTCAGTGATCAGATTTAAATACATAAACTTAAAGCCATGCGGTTATTATTTTCAATTAATTTCCTAAAAAAATCCTTTGTTAGTTCTTCATTGTTATATTATATTGAACAAATCTTACTCCAATTTAACAGTCGTGCAATGTGCATAACTGCCCGGTTTGGAACGAGTGGTCGGTTTGGGGTGCTTGCTCTGAGTCGTGTGATGGAGGTACAAGAGAAGTTACACGAACCTGTAATACATTTGGACAAGCTGGAGCAACTTGCTTAGGGTCAGCGAGTAAATCTGAACCATGCAACACCACACCCTGTCCGACTTGGAATGCTTGGGTTTGGAGGTTTTGCGGTATATTTATAAACACAATCCGACCTTGATAAGAGCACACTACCGTCCCCTCTGCATCAACGTTTACCATGTCCCGATCATCTAATTCTACATAATTCAACCTCGATAAGCGCACCATCAATCTTAATGCATTTCGACAATCAGATCACATATTAGAATATAAATCAACTTCGATAAGCGCATGGACTGTCATCTGCGCGCGCACCACCTGTCCATCTGCGCCACATGACAAAACGGCTCATTTGTTTGCGCCAAACGTGTATGGAACAAATGGAAACTTACAGTGCAAGACCGACATAGAAAGCTTATAAAATATACTCTGTAGAAAACGATTTGTACACAAAAGGCATTTGAAGCGAATATGGGCATTTAAAAAAAAACAACGAGTCTACAACTAAAAATACTGATACGAAAAGCGCAGTCGCCGTTCTACAACAGAAACACAGTTTTTTAAAGGATTTGATATGAAATGTGGAGCTGAGGTGTATCTATGGTAGGCTGCATTGAAGTACGGATTTGGTTTGGTTAAAATACTTCGATTAAAATCAACATTACAGTTTCTACTGGGTAACAGTGAGCTTAATACTTTGGCGCGCAAAACATAGAAACCGAATATTTTGAGCAGAAAAATTTGGGGAATACAACTAAAATACTGTCTCTACTTAATACTGTGAGCTCATAACACTCAATGTCACGGAGACTAGGAGGCGATGGCGTCATGGAAAGTGACGTGTGCTTGCGCCACGTAGCAGGCGGTGACATGTCACCATACTGACGTCATACATACGTCAGAAGTAATTATGGTTAGAGTCAAAGTTGCATCTGGATATTTGGAAGCATTGCATTATGCAGTAATGACGTCACGTATCGAGGTGATGACGTCATGATCACGCGGTGATGACGTCACGTGCCTTCCACGCTCGAATGATCACTTTCAATTGGGCGGTCAAGCGGAACGAGGTCAGATTCTACTTGTGACATCATAGCATCAAGAAGGGGGGTTGCAAATTGCACGAAATCGTTCGACCATGACGCGAGAAGGTAGTCACGTGCTTCTGCGTCACCAGTTACGTCACAACGGGAACACACCGAATCGTAATCTGGTAGAAAATATAAAAAAATTGTTCAATAAACTTTCTTCATAGGGAGAGGGTTGTGTTAGATCTCATGTCTATAGTCAAGGTGCTGAAGTTATTACAGTGCGTGGATGATAAGACAGTTTTAATTTGGACATTCTATAAGATACAAATGGACGGGAGCTATCTAAATTACCGTGCTAAGATGTACAGTAACATAACTCATACGCACAAACTTGTTGCCGAATATATAACAGTGTGGATACGATAGGCCATTGTTTCATTGGTTTCAGGCAATGTCCGTTAAGTACCTTCTCCAAGGACACAACTGACAATATAGGGACCAGTTTTGAGCCTACAACCCTTCGGCTAAAAGGCGACGTACTAACCCACCATGCTAATTGCCGAGTGTTAGGATAATAATAAACAATATAACACAGCATTAAAATCAATTTTCTAATTTCAATCGACAGTCTGTTTGCCTGTTTCCATAAACAACTATTATTACTCTAGCCACTAAAAAAAATGTTTTTTTTTCTCCAACACACACCGAGGAAATCTTGTAAGATTTCTATGATGGAGTTCCTTTCGTCCACTAGATGGTTCCCCGCCGACACGAGGTTCCAGATGAGCTGGCACACCACCCCCCCGATCCGCCACTCAGTCGGTGCAAAATCTCTTAAAACATCGATCAATCTGTGGAGTACATGATAAATGGGGTGTATTCGATGGGAGTGAAGTGGGTTATGGTAAAGTTGGTGTGGTTAGGGTAGGATATTCATGTTTATCCCCGTTATTGGGAAAACCGAGGGGGTTAACACACGGGCAATCGTCAGATCACCTCGCGCCCACCGTCGGGTTACCGGAGCTATTTCAGGGTGTTGTATATGATAGACATGTTCTTTCAATTTAGTAGAACCCATTAATCCGCTGGGTTCAGGCAATGTTCGTAAAGTGCCTTGCCCACAACCGACTAGCTAGCGACCAGTTTCGCACCTGCAACCTTTAATGGTAAATTGGGTGGTGGTAAAGTAGTAAAACATAGCAATCAGGATAAGGTGGTGGGAAAACTTAAAATCATGCTATTAACTATATACACAACAGCATTTAATGAACAATAAGTCCCATATTTTTAACATAGACTAAAAATGATAAACGAACCACAATCACAGAACCCCAACTTACTTCTGCACAGCCCCCTCCCCGACAATGGGGGGCCTCTTTTCCACGTCGGCACTCATGTTCACCAGGTTGCCGCATGCGTAGTACGCCACCTGGCGGTCGGAAGAGTCGAGCAAAGCAACCATCATCAGATCGACTGCAAATAAGTGGGGATTCCCCAATCTTATTCATTTTTTGTAAAATATTATTTCTATTTTATTCTTTTTACTCTTTTAATTTTAACAAATGTTATTCTTTTGAACTTTTTAATTTTTCAAACAAATTAAATAAAAAAATAGTTCATCTGAAAATGAAATTATTCTCAAAAAAAGTCAATATAATATGTTCCTTCTATTTTACCACTACATGATGTTACCTTTGTGCAAGTGGAGCAAGTCCCGCACATCTTTATACCTTGTGAGGTTCCCGAAGACCCTGCACGCCTCACCCACACACGCCATGTTGTCCGCCATCATCACCCTCGATAAACCTGGGGTGAGGGGAATGGGGGGTTAGATGGGGGGGGGGGTTAAAGGGGGGGTTAGATGGTACATCTTCTACTACTGTCTGGTTGATGCAGTTATTATTGTGTAGATGAAGACAGGCTTTATCAATCATAATACGCCATATGATCACAGCCAAGTTGCTGGAACTATTGGAGGGTGTGAATTGTGAATTTAATACTCTTAATCTAGTAGGTTTGGTGCAGTCTCCTCAGGGTGAATAAAAAGAGGGAAGCGGGCTCACAAACGAGCGAAAAAGATGGATGAACTCACAAAAGGGTGAGTAAGATGGGTGAACAAAAAGCAGGGGTGTGGGGAGAGGGGTTCACAAACGAGTAAGAAAGATAAGTGAACTTACAAACAGGGGAGTAAAATAAGTGAACTTACAAACAGGGGAGTAAAATAAGTGAACTTACTAACAGGGGAGTAAGATAAGTGATTTTTTTTTGGTCGGTAAATTAAGAGAGTATTGGTGGTCTGCAGGCAAAAGGTTGAAAGTAAGATGGATGAACTTACAAACAGCAAGTTGAAGTCGGTTGGAGGTGACGCTGCTCGCGGCTCCAACCATTTCCTTTACCACCTTGTTATCGTAGAATGAAAGGTTACTCAAGGTCGCGAGCGAGTTCACCACCAATTCCTCGGTCTCTTCCACTAATGGTGTTTCTATGGTGATAAAGATGATGTTTGTAACATACAATGTGGGTATGTTTATTAAGGATTTTTAATTTGGAAAATTGGGCGCTACTGGTTTGGAACGACGTAAAATGGTTTGTTTAGGTTGAAAGTTATACACCTTGTGCACCAGTCAATTTTCTGCAGAAATTTTTATGGATAATTACACATTTCCGATGTGAAATACAATCTTCAACCACAATGCCCAAGTTGTATTTGGTGAAAAATTCTAACAGATTTCCCGAGAAATTATTTTCTCACCAAGAATATGACTCAGCATTTGTACGCATCGTTCATCCGCAGCCACTAGAGGTCCCACTTTCTCAGCGATGGACAAATTGGCGATGACTCGGATAATTTTTACCACCACGTCAGTGGCTCGGGATTTATCGCGGGGTTCCTTTGTGATGTCATCACCATCAGCAGTGACATCATCAATATAATAGTCGACGATGTCAAGCAATATGGAGAGGGAGGTTTGATTGTCATCTGGACAATGAACTAATTGTTACAAGGCGGAAACTTATCGAATGTCAATCTTTGCAAAAGGCACATATGTGAGAATGTGACTTATTTTTTCTTCTGTACTTTCGTTTTCAGACAAGGCTGCAACTGCCGATTTACGATCATAAATTAAAACAAAATGCACTGTTGATGACATTGTGCTACCAAAGGTATTGCAGTCTGTTGCATATCATTGAGACGCTGCAACTTTTTTATAGTATTCCATTCATAATTATCCACTGGTCCAGGTTTTGTTTCCTTAGTGTGTTTTTTAAGCATAAAATGGACAAGATTTAAGCTGGTATTGATCCAACACCTTTCGATTGCATACCGAATATACAACCCTAAAATATTAGACACCACTGTTTTTAATCCCTAATCAACAAACACCAGGTTTTTAAACCATGATTCACCATAGACACCACCATTTACCAAACCAGCAGAGGAAACCATCATATTATAAGCACCATTTACCAAACCAGCAGAGGAAACCATCATATTATAAGAGGAAGAACAAACCGTCAAACTCCAGGAAGAAGACTTCCTCGCGAGCTTCCTCATTCCTCGCTGATAAGTTCCCCAATGTGAAGCTTAACCTCACTATGACCTCTGTCCTTCTATTGTGCTGCATCAGTGATGTCATAATCACCTTTGCCCAACCGGGGTGTGCGAGAAAGTAGGGGGTGGCGGACGCGTACATCGTCATTTTGCTGTGGGGGTCAAGGGGGGTTAATTTTATGTGATATATGGTTGGGGGTTACTTAATTGTTAATATTTAAGACACGCAACCTCAGTTACCTGAAAGGATTTACCAAAAATCATGTTTAAACTATAACAGTAGGTATGCATTAATCATATACAACACACTGCAATAGATGCAGTAAGACAACGGTGGATGTGAGGTAATTTTACAATTTGCCTTGTGATTCATGACCCTTGTATTTCCCCATTCCGTGGTATAAAACATAAATATCTTAAAAAAAACATGAACACTTTTCATATTCAAATCACCACCTGAAAATCCTTGAAATATTCCACGCTAAAGTCCCATCTCTCCCAAACACGTCCAACAGCTTTATGAACACGGAGGTGGAGGGTAGGGAACCTACTGCCTTCTTGTCCAAATCCATGGTGTTTCGGAATGCAGCTGTGATCTGTGGTGAGGTATTACATAGTTATAACATGCATTACACGTTGTACCATTAGCCGAATGGTGGTCAGATCGAAACTAGCCGATAGCTGATCAGTTGTATTTTTAGGGAAATGCACTCAAATGTTGCTTTAACCCAGTGGTTTAACCCTTAAACTGTCTTTCAATGTGCAAAAGTAAAAAAAAAATTTGCTACATACTGTTTTCTTTGTAAACTAGAAATAAGATTGTTTTTGTTGATCTAATTGCACAATGCATGACGTCATCAAAATTCTACCAATGTAAAAAAAACAGATCATTTTTTACTGAACAACTTTTATGTTGATTATATCATGCTTACAACAATAGTTTTTTGTGCAGAAGCTGTTAGCCTAAGGTGACTCAGCCAATAAATGACCCGAAAAACAGCCAGCAGTTAAAGGGTTAATGGATTATATCTAAATGTTGCAATAATAGCTACATGGTGTCCACTGCAATAGCTCAGACAGGCCTGTACAGCTTGATAAAGATA
>CH002597.1:584537-599735 GCA_000149265.1 Ciona savignyi
TCATCAAACACTTCAGTGAATAGCAATGTCATCATTTGCGTAAAAAAGGATGACTAACAAAGATTTTAATTGTGTTGTTTGAGATTTTTAGTGCTTTTTGTGCAACAATAAAGGGAGGAAAAGAAGGAAAGTAAAACTAAACATTGGGCAACTAATTTTAACCCTGACTGACCCCCAGCATCTATCTTAATTACAAAAAATCTAATTCTTACCCTAACACATGCCTTTATTTTAGTATGTTTCCTTTTTTCCACATTTTTAACCTCAACATTATAATTTACATCAGTATGTGTATTATTTAGACAGTGTATATTAAAATATGTGATATAGATAAAAAAGAAATTTCTATACAAGCATACCGACAGTGTTATTTGCATCTCATGTTCACAACTATGTTGAAAGCTAAACAAATGAACACGCAATGATATGATAGCACAAGTTATCAGAACTTGACAAACAGTGTTATGAGTCAGTAGTAGGGTCAACAATGTATTACTATGCAATGCACAAGTGAAACTTCTCCCAATTATTTAATTTACTAGAACTTCACTCATTTCACTGGCAACCAATCTATTTTTCAGATGATATTTGGAGCAACAGTAAAAAAAAACTATTGGAATATTACAATTTTCGGATAAGATTAAGAAAGTTAAATGGATTGGTTTTGTCTGATACAATACTTCCAGTTTTGTAAGTTGCTATGTAAGACTGGGGAGGTATAACAAAGTGCGATAAAAAACTTTAAGAGTTTTTTTAATAAAATAAACAGGGCTTTCTTGATTATTGTGGGGGCGTTTTTTGGTAAAAAAATTCTATATATATTTTTTTTTTATTAAATAAAAAACAAAACAATTAGCCTTAAGAGATAGTAGTAGAAACGAAGCTAGCACAGTAGCACTGACACTGACACTTATAGGTAATTTTCGCAACAAAAAATAAAACCTTTTTCTAAAACCACCTACAGGAGTTTGTCCTACCTGATCCAAGGTCTCCACCAGATCTTCCACCTGATCCCGCTGAGGAGACATTACTACCACTAGAGTGCATTCTTCCTTCATCAGTTGCGGTTGGGATCACGATTTCCTGTTTTTGCATAAATGACATCTGAGGGGGGGGGGGGTTCAGGGGCTCTACTCAAACCCAGTAAATTGGGCCTCTTTAAGAATTTTTGGATTTGAAAATGTTTAATGATCGAGGGCCAATAAACCATCAAGGGAGGTAGGTAAAGGAAGGGAGGGAACCGCTTACTAAACTATGGAAACTAATTTTAACCATGCCCAAACACTTATATTAACTCAAGAACTAATACTAACTCTATCCTCCACCCCAACAATAAACCTAATGTCCTAATCTTCATTTTAGTGAGTAGTTTCCCTCCGTTCTTTTAGTTTTCCGCGCTCGGTAGAAAAACATCCTAGTTATTTTCACCTTTGTTTTAGGAGAACTTTTACGAGGTTTATTGCGCACAGGTGGAGGGGTAGGATGGTATCTACTGGGCACCGACGACTGTTTATCATCAATTTGATCGAAGCTGTCAACTCGGTTTACCACTTCAACTAAAAAAAATTGTTTTTTGTCAGGCTGGTAAGCGAAGTCGGTTAGAGAGTCGGCCGTTAACCGAATGGTTGTTGGATCAAAACCAGCCGCTAGTTAGTCAGTTTTGTCCTTGGGCAATTAAGTAAATATTGCTTAAACCCAATGAATTAATTGGTTAATCAATAAGTAAAAACGTGACTATCATTACTAACACACAGTATTAACAGCAGACGATACTAACTAGACGATAGGCATGAGGTAAAATGATGAATGCCTGTGTTTTAACGGCCCTTGCATTTTCAAGTGGATAAATATAAACATTCCATCCCATCCAATACTTAAGCACAAACCAACCATCATGCACAGCTTTCACCGGTGATCTTGGTGCTGTAGGCCTTGCAATTTTTCGCACTGCGAGCTCGCTACCATCACCTAGTGGTCGTTGCGAACTCGTCAATAATTTCCGCCCAACCAGCAGATCTGGGTTTGCTGGAACCAATGGTTTCTATGAAAATAGTTTAGAATTTATTATTCTTGAAACAATCATAAAACAAACAATGGTAAAATGTTTAATAAAACCAATACCGTACACTTGAATAAATTTATATTGGTTTATTCTTTTTATTGAATTGTTTTTTTCTCTATAATGTGTGTTTCCAACAGAAGTGGTAATTACAAAAATACAACGATTTAAATTGGTACGAGATAAAGATGGGCAGAATAGAAACAATGCAAAATTAATTATATGTTCGGTTCTCTAAAATTTAAATACCCAAATTCAGAAATTTAAATACCCAAATTTAAATACGTTTTTTTTATTTTTTTTAAAGGGTATATAGATAGTATAGAGTGGGACCACAGTAGTACCAGGCCCAGAAATGTAAAACTTAAAGGCACATTACTTCAGCTATTAAGGATCTGGGTAATAGCAGTCAAGCCTGCCAGTATAATTGAGACAGTTAATTAGATTCAGGTCTAAAACACATAAAGAGATCATTAATGACATAGACTAAAGTTTCTTGTATCAGACAATGCAAATGCTGAACTGAGAAGTTTTATTTCCAACATAGAGAAGTCTAATTTTCCTTTGCTAATCACATATTTTGCACATAATGTACATGGGTGAATGGATCATTGCTTAGTCACAGTAAGTATATATGCAATAAAAATCTATAGACCTAAATTTGATGCTTTATTTAAAGGTTATTATTAAGAAATGTTGTTTCACCATTATCAAATATTTATTATCCTACTGTTGGTACAAGGCGCGTGTTAATTGTCCTAAATTGTAAATCTAACCAATCTTATCCCCAAGTCCCAATGAACTATTAAACACTAAGAAAATAATCTAAATATTTATTACTTCCAATGGATCAGTTTTTTAGTTTTATTTCATGACAAAATGTTTGAAAAAAACCTTTCACCACACGGACTATATTGAACCTTGTGTAAACACTTTACCTTGTGTACTTACATGGTTGAGTGGGGCTAGTTTGGACTTGGTGACAGCCCCAGAATTTGGCCTCGATGGGGACTCATGGGGGTCAAAATGTTGGGGTCCGATACTGAACGCAGATGGGGGGCGGGAATTCCCCCTTGTACCCTCGGCAGTTGACCCGAATAAGGAACGACTTGCATCTCTCGGAGTGGAGGGTCTTCGGGTCTGTATGGCCTGGCAGAGGAATGGATTATTAGAACACATTCACAAGCTTCATGGTTTGTCAGTGGTACAAAAGTACATGATCATGTTATCAATAATGTATATCGGCATTATTTATATTGCTCGTTACTTATATCATGCCAATTTAGAATTATATTTTGAACAAGCTTTAAGAAATAAAATGTTACCCAATTCTTTAAAACATTTTCTATTGTGAGAGATGGAGCCAACTATTGTGATATAAAAGCTTTTTAAATGTTTAAATATTATATTGTCCAGCTGATAAAAGTATAGCCATAGGGTTGTTGCAGTGTCATCATTCACAAGACAGTTGTATGTGTGACAATTTTGCAAACTTTTCCAGAGGCCAGTGAAATAATGGGCTGAACTATATCAATATAAACCTCTCAATCATATAAAAACACACACTTTAATAGCTCCAGTAACACACAAGACAGTTGTATGTGTGACAATTTTGCAAACTTTTCCAGAGGCCAGTGAAAATGGGTTGTACTATATCAATATAAACCTCTCAATCATATAAAAACACACACTTTAATAGCTCCAGTAACACACAGGACAGTTGTATGTGTGACAATTTTGCAAACTTTTCCAGAGACCAGTGAAATATGGGTTGTACTATATCAATATAAACCTCTCAATCATATAAAAACACACACTTCAATAGCTCCAGTAACACGGCGGTAGAAGAGCACAAGGTAATCTCACAATTGCATGTGAGATAATACACCCGCTACATTCCCGAAACCCCATTAGTAGGAAATAAAAACAAAACAAACCCCACCTGTAAAGCACACCACTGCTTTGCATTTCGGATGACTTCTGCACTCGAAGGTCGATCAGTAGACTGGGGCAAATACTCACGGGACGAAAGCGGTTTGTATTTCTTTGTCGACATTGGAGATTTCTTATAATCCATTCTCAGACGTTTCAATCAATATTGCACTATCATTCTGGTGGATTTAGTTGAAAAATATCGATAAAAACAGTTTTGACGACTTTTGAAAACCCACAAACTACCGGTGACTCAGGAACACACTTATGGACAGTTTGGTAATAAACTTAGTGGCACTAAACAAAATTGCAAAAAAGAAACATTTATGATTGTTTAGAATAAGCAAGAATAAATGGATTCTCATTTCTGTCTAATAAGTTTATCTATTTTACTGAATAAATGAACTTACACACATTGAAAAGAGAAAAATATCTAAAGTTATTTTTTCCTTGTTTAAATTTCTATTAATATTCAACAGATTTGTTAAACAAAGGTTGATGTATCAAATAAAAATCGCAAATAACAGTTTTTGCGATTTGGAATCGTTGAAGGAATTTCAATTCGAGTCGCTTTGGTGGCAAATTATAATTGTGTCCACCTATGCCCACACTGGGGGTTGGTGCAGACGAAATAAAGTCTCATTCCCTCCTCATCTCTCGTTGATTGCGACTGGAAAAACACTGCCTCCTTGTGGCGGCATTTCGGGCAGGAGTGGTCGCGCGTTCGAGGAAGCGTCGGGTCTTGCGCAACATCTGCGATAATCTGCGTCAATTCATCAACCTCGTGCACGATTTTGTTGACGTAGACGCACAGATTGTCCGCTTCCATTTGGAAGTCGCAGTTCCGACACGAGTAAAGCAGGATCTTGTTCTGTTTGTCTTCCTTCGGATACAGCATGTTATTGCATTCTTGACAAAACTTGATTCCAACAAATCCAGGGACCAGCTGTTGGTTTTTCCATTTCCAGATGCTCCCACTGGAACTGTTGCTAATTGTTAACTTTTAAGTCTATTGTTAACACTAAATAAATAATTATTTTTAATGTTTAATTAGTATATAATATAATAGATATAAATAGGATATATAAGAAGAGACAACTAGGCAGTAAATTAAAGTCGATTTTATTAAGACTGAAATAAGGGAGTGAACAAATGTGTACTAGCCATTATGGAAAGTATGGCAGCTGCACACTCGAGTTTTTGTTTTCCCTGCGTCTTTGCACACTAGGGTAATTTCACACATGCTCGTGAGCTGGCAGTATAAACATTAAACATCGTATAATTTCCAACAAACCTGTAAACCTACCTCTGGACCTCGGGTAATTTACTTTCAGTACGTTTTTTGTTACGTAGATAGATATGTTAGCTGATGGATACGATAGATTTAGGATAGAATAATATGTTTGTTTAAGACTTTTACAAAATAGTAATAAAAGGGAGATTGTGTGCACACTTAAACAGTGCACTCTTGGACGTTTGCACACTGCACACTTAAATATTTGATGCGTGCACACTCGAGATCTCGGCAAAAAGTGAAGTACTTTCCATACGGGTGTACTAGTACTGTTAGTGAGAGGGGATGCAAACGCTAGGGACGTTAACAAATGGGCAATTGTCAGATTACCCCTTGGTGTATATTCTCTGTGAATAAGACATTCTTTCAGTTTTAGTGCAACCTATTAATCCACGGTCCCTCTAAATACTACAGGACCGCTTGGACCGCTTGGACCGCTTGGAGCGCATGGAGCGCATGGAGCGCTTAAATCGCTTAAATCGCTTGGATCGCTTGGATCGCTTGGATCGCTTACTATACTTCGTAATTACAAAAGCCATGATATTTATGTTAGGGTTGGGGTTAAAGTTAGTTCTGGGTTTGAGATTAGTGTTTGGGACAGGGTTAGAATTACTTTCCATAGCAATCCTAGCGATCCAAGCGCTCCAAGCGGTCCTGTAGTATTTAGAGGCACCCATTAATCCATTGTTTTATCCTTGTCTAATGACATATAATCCACCAACTAGTTTCGGTTATGAAATATCTCGGTTTCAGCTGAAACTAACACAAACTCACTACCAGTAATGTACACGACTCACATTGACTACAAAAATGAAGAATAAACATATCCCTAAACGCCAGGTAATAATCGCACAAATCGTTTAACTTTGGTTTAGACTACCCTCAAAACATAATACATCACACAAATACTGTAAACCTTAAAATAAACAAGTCAAAAAGTCACAAGAAAAATGCAACACACGATACCCGTATATCATACTTCATGTTCAATTTATCCTTTACTTAGTATTTTCAATTAACACGCATCAATGATTTCACGTCTATAACATGTTTGTGGAGAAGTACGAAGCATGTGGATTTTTAAGGAATACCAACAATTACGATAATTTAATTAACTAATGTCCATTAAATATTACATTTTAAATATATTACTACATTAAATAACCTAGAAAATATGATTAAAACGACTAAAACAGTGATTTGTGCATAGCATTTCGCCTTTTTAAGATTTTGAAGTCATGCTTGAACGAGTTTATTTCCATGGGGATGGCGTCCCTTGATCGCGATTCATTCATATAAAATGTCTCGATTGCGTTGTAACTTTGCAGCTAAAACATCCAGAACAAAAGTATAATAGATCAAAAGAATACATTGTGAAAATAAATTTTAATAATGTTGGTTTTTATTCTAGGCAGTCTATAGGTATAGGGGAGGAATACGGTTTATAGGGGCTTCACTAAACAGAAGGACTAGTGGTGTTTTAGGCCTTCATTTTATTATATACCTTCATTGTTCAACCTATACTTAACGAGGTCTTAAGAAGCATGGATACTGGTACCAGCATATCGTCTATGCTGGACAAGCCTTACATGCCGGCATATCTACCCAAGCCACCAAATAGGATAGTTGCATACACTGAGTAAGTGCTGGTTACCAGAATATTCTATTCGAAACACAATTAATTAACTCTGTGACATTTGTGCAATTAAGTTATTGTAATTAATTCTTTTGTAATGCAATCATCATGCAATTGTCAGATCACCTCGTCCGCACAGTTGAATAATAAGAGCCATTACAGTGTCACCACATTTTGTTTGATGCTCCAACACGCTACATATGAGCTAACAGGCTTGACAAACACATAATATGTTGGGTTGACCAATGGTAAATAAGAACCCCGGTTATTGATATATTTTTTGTTCACACGGAGGCACCAAACTTTAGATAGGTTTTGTTTTTTTGGTGCCTTCCTGTTTTGCTGTAGTATCTTACCAGTTTTTTTTGGTTAATTGTTGATATATATATATGACATGTATTTTCAAATTGTTGGTGGTAAACGCTTTCGCTGCGAAAGAAACAAAAATAAAAATTGTATTGTATTATTAAAGTGCATCCCAGACAAACGATGGGAGCCCCACACAGTGCGCTACGAGGAGTGGTGGTTGATGCTCGGGAGCCAGATCCTCCGAAGTCCAGGAGGAAGATTCGGATGTATTCCGTTGGATCAACTAACAGGTGCAACGCTTGGGGGGACATTTTGCTGTGGTTTTCAGCACTATAACATACTCGCTGTCGAGTTGCAAAAACTATGTGTATTGAATGGTTGAAACTGTTGTTTCTATTCTGGCAGGTGGAGAATCTGCATTGAAAGACTTATGGCTTTTATTTGATAATTTGTGAAGGAAATTTGTATGTTAAAGTATTTATCTCTATTAACATAAAGCTTATGCCTGCGGTCTAGTTACCATAGAAATTGCCATACTTTAATTTGTTTCTTCGGTTGGCCGCTAAATAAAGTTGCGATTGGCGACATGTTACACTTACACCCTGAAATAATCTTAACTAATGTTTTATTAGCAATTTTACCCTTAAAACACCATTGTTGACCCAGGTGGCGTTCACCCTTGGCACTAGGTGGCGATCTACTCGGTTCATCTCAGGCTGTGAAAGCAATATCTGCAACCAAGAATAATTTGGTTTATCGGGCGAAGACAGGTAAATTATTCATCCATGTGCAGGTCAAGTCTAATTAATGGTTAGATTAAATAATCATACCAACTTAACAATGGGGTTATCTGATCTAACCCTTGCTCTAATTGACTAAAACTTAATAGCTTTAAAGCAAGGGGTTAAATCTTTGTTTCGCTTTTGAGCCAAAAAGTACTAGGGAGCAATCTGTAAAATGTCTGTGTAATCAGAATATCTGTTAACTGTGTTTGGATTTTTTCGACCACAGGGATAAAACATGAATATCCTATTACGGTGCACACATGAATATCCTATACGGTGCAGATTCTACTGAGAATGCACCAGTAATCCTTACCTGCCAAATCATTTTTTCTTCTTTTTAAACCAAACAAATCAACTTTTTACATTTCAGCCGAGTCTCCACAGATCTCCATTGCAAAGGAAAGTGATTTTCTCGGCAGTGCATGGGGTCGATCACCTTTACCCTCACGACCTTTCACCTCACCCTCCCGTGCTGAAACTTCAATGAGTCGTAGATTTCCCCCTTTGACCTCTGAAAGACCCCCCACCCCACCGAAAACGGGGATGTCCCTGCAGATCAGGTATTATGTATTTTTTGGTATATTCACATATATTTACCTTGTATAGGATGCTCATTTTTATTTATAACATGGGCAATCTTCAGATTACCTCTTCCCCCATCGGGTGACTGAAGCTAATGCAGTGTGTTGAATTTGATGGAAACATTTCTGCAGTTTGTATTTAACTCAATAAACCATTGGGTTCACATCCAATAAGCACCTTGATTAAGGGCAGTTGGTTTTAATCCCACAACCTTCGGCTGACAGTCTGACACACAAAGAATTTAATCAATGTTTTTTTTCTAATATACAAACAAATTGTAAAAAAAAATTATTAAACGAACAGAACTCCATATGCATCGTCAGCACGTACTTCTCGTACTCGATTCAAGAATCCGATCAAAGTTCTAGAAATGTTCGCTCGACTTGCAAATCAAGACAGAGAACCCGGTGAGATAAACTTTGTGTGTATCTATTTCATTTTCAACCATTAAACTGGATTGTGAAACACCTCATGAAGATTAAAATTATTATTTAATAGGTTTTATGTTTTTGCTGAGACTATCTTACAACATGATTTAAAATATATGACATTTTTGTGTTTTAGTTTATTTCCCTAAACTGTGCTAAGAAAAACGTTTCGTTTAGATGAAAATTATAATATAGTCTAACCGCTTAGTCTTGTTGTTTAATGCGACACCTTTAAACTGAAAGGTTTCAGGTTTAAAACTGGTCGCTAGCTAGTCGGTTGTGTCCTGGGGCAAGGCACTTAACAGTTATTGCCTGAACCCAGCGGATTAATGGGTTCTACCAAATCAAAGGAACCTGTGTATCATACACAACACACTGCAATAGCTCCGGTAACCTGACGGTGGACGCACGGTATTCTGATGATTGTGTGTTAAACCTCTTGGTTTTCCCATTCACAGAGATAAACATGAATATCTTATCCCATCCTATTCTTGCTTTGTTTTGTTTTTTTGCATTCATCTATTTTCTTCTCAGATGTCCGGTTGCATTGCCTTGACCAAGTCTGGCAGCTACACCGACCATATATGGTGAAGTCAGGCGTTTTGGAGAAACTCCTTCAGACCTCCGGAAGCAGACAGCGGATTTACAACAATGTAACCTCAGAAAAAGTCGATACTTTTATAGCTGAGAACGACGTCTACAGCAGCGAATATAAAGAGGTTTCACGCAGGTTTGAAAGATTCCTAACCCTATTGCTGGTTTAACTCAGGCGGTTAGATATCCCATTTCATATGAAAGGTTGTAGGATCGTAATAAGCCCATGACTCGGTTGTGTCCGTAAGCAAGGCATTTGCAGACATCATCTTAGAAATAAAGGGTTTTAAGTGTAGGAACATCTCCCCTATACAAAACACTGTAATTGGTAAACCAAATGGGGTCGTGAGGCATCTAACAATCACTTACGCGGATAAAACATAAAATATCCTATCAAATTGTAGAAGTTGTAGTAATTTTGTTTCTAAATACCCTGTCGGATTACCAGTGGGCATAAGTTAATTCATTGATTGCCCATGTAATAATGACCACATTCTAATTCCTGGGATAAACTTTAGCAATGTTGCTTTTCCATCCTATGATTTGTACCATCAGCTACCTCATGTCGGTTTAAAATTGAAATTCCGGTGTCAAGAACTTAACCATTTTCTATCCACCAGGTTATAAATGGACCAACCATCCATACACTTTACTACCTCCAGCAACTCGGCAGGGGACATCAACAGCCCCCTCGTGTCATTTTAAATTTAAAACTCCTGTGTTAAACTTAACAGTGACATCACAATACAGATTGACATCGAAAGACGCAGAGGAAATCCGACTGAAGATGAAATCTCGAGGAACAAGGAGCCACCCAGTGGTGGATGTGATGCTCCAAATATCCGACCCATGGGTGACGAAGCATGGTAAGTGGGTCATGGGGATGTGGGTTAATAGAGGGTAAGAAAACAGCCCCGTGCTAGTTTATTTCCTGGAGCAGTGCACTTTTTGTTTTTCGCTTGAACCTAGTGGTTTAATGAGTTAAACAACAGAAGTAAGGATAAACCAAGATTCAATCTTTAAAATTAAAGATGCAACACAAAAACTAAAGTATTACCTTATTAAAAATAAAACACAGAATGTACGTACATTAATAGTGTGCAATCTTGAAGTTTGTGAATTGCGCCATACATGGCACAACCCACCACTATTTGCTTCAAAATACTCAAGTTTCCTTCTTTTCCAGCTTTGGCGATTGGGTTGGGTCATTTGTACTTGGATGAGTCGATAATAGCTACCGGAGATGCAGTGGAAACATTGGCTACAGCGTCGAATTTGGACTTTCCTGGTCTTGTGACTGCGTGTTGCGATGTGATGATGACCAACTTGGCAACCGACACCGTGTGTGTGTATCTGCAAGCTGCTGTCAGGGTGGGTTCAATTAGCGAGAGGGTTCTCTTAGTGAGGGAGTTCACTTTACAAGGGTGCAGTTAATGATAGGGTTCCTTTATTGAGGGGACAGTTAACCGTCAGATTACATTGCAGTCACCTTCAGGTTAATAAAGCTATTGCAGTGTGTTGTATATGCTTCAGATGTTTTTTGGATAAAATAATTATCATTATTGACATAATAGAAAATGCAGGGCATGTAGGTATAGCACAGCCTGTTATCAGATTACACTATGCCCACTGCCGGGTTGTAGAATGCTATGATGGAGAGACATAGCTACTTTCCCCATGGGTACAAACATCCCCCCCCCCCTATTTTAACCCCCATCACCCACAGTACGAGCAACCCACAGTGATATCAGCATGCGAAAGATGGTTGGAGCTTAACCTGGTTCCCCAACTCTCCACCACCGTGTATTTGAGGGACGTACCCGCTCACACCCTGGACAAGGTTTTTATCTTTGATTTTTATTTTTCTCTGTTAGCCATAAAGATAAATAAGAAGCGAAAATATTAACAAAAATAATGAAATGTGTTTAATTACAACTGTTCGACCAAATATAGAAATAAAATGAAAAAAAGGTACAAAAGAGAAACTAAACTAACCGAATTTCCAGATCCTAAAATCGTCCCGACTCTTCACGTACAACGAATACTCGCTGTACAAGACGCTCTGCTATTGGCTGTTCATGCAACTTCATCCAGACATTATGTTTATGCCATCACAGACGGCAGTTATGACGTATTTTAGCAGGTAATTTAACTTGAGTTATAAATTCTTTGAGTCTTAAGGTTTAAGTCCAGATGTTTTTTATCTTTAAGTCCAAATGTTTTTATCTTTAAGTCCAGATGTTTTTAACTTTAAGTCCAGATGTTTTTAACTTTAAGTCCAGATGTTTTTAACTTTAAGTCCAAATGTTTTTAACTTTAAGTCCAGATGTTTTTAACTTTAAGTCCAGATGTTTTTAACTTTAAGTCCATATGTTTTTAACTTTAAGTCCATATGTTTTTAACTTTAAGTCCAGATGTTTTTAACTTTAAGTCCAGATGTTTTTACCTTTAAGTCCAGATGTTTTTAACTTTAAGTCCAGATGTTTTTAACTTTTAGTCCAGATGTTTTTAACTTTTAGTCCAGATGTTTTTAACTTTTAGTGTAGAGAGGATTTAGGGGGTGAAAAACCTGTTTTAACTATTAAAAACACCAAGAAAACACCAGAAATGGTCACATTACCCCATGCCCACTGTCTGATTTAGTTTTTAAAATGTGTTAAGGATTTTAGTCCAGACAATGTCCGGTAAATGCCCTACCGAAAGTTCGCAATCAACTATACCGCAGCTGGTTTTGATACCACCACCTTTCTGCTTATTGTCTAATTTAACTTCAGCAAAACTAACTGGCCTCATCCTTATGTGTCAATCACTGTCTATCAAAATATGCGACAGCTTGAATTGATTTCCTCTTTATTGCAGCATGACACGGAGTAGTGCTTTCCTTGAGCGCGAGGACGGCATCCAATACAGCACAGCGTTCGGCTGTTTGAGACTGCATGGCATCACTGACAGTAAGTCACCATCTTTTAACATACAGGATATAACGCAGGGGTGGGCAACTTCTCTAGTCGTCGGGCCAGATGTGGGAAAATGAAATCCATAGTGACCGGATTATTACATGAATTGTATTCAATATCTTAAATACAGTGTATGGTTAGATAGAGTCTGCGGGACCGGTCAAAATAACTTGGCACGCGGGCGGTATGTTGTCCATGCCTGATATAACAAATGACTAATTACCCACAATTGATCGTAATTTTGTTTGAGTTTAACAGCCGCATCCATATATTTGAATAAATTTGTTTAAAAGTCTATCTTCCATGGGGAGCTATAAAAACTATCACTATCCTTCTTTTCTATTAAGGAAGTGTTTGTTCTTTTAATGTTCGTTTTTTGAATTATTGAAATCAAAGTTGTTCTTTTAACTATCTATTGTTAGGGTTTTGTTAATTAATTGGCAAAAAAACAATTTTTTTGCTTGGTTAAAAAAAATGTTATTTTAAAGTAATTTTTCCATGGTGCACTATCAAGACGTCATTCTTGTTTTTTTTTCTTTTAATGATATTTTATTTTAAATGGGCAAAAACAACTCAACTAAACTCCCAACCCAGCAAAACATCTCCAAGATGTTATGTTCATGAACATCGTTCCTCAAGCATGGCTTCTCCGAGTATTCAGCCACCACTACCACGCATTGCAGGGGGGTGGGGACATGAGCTTCCTTCTCAATTTCTCACTTGGTGCAAGCAGGTTCGTAGTTTTCAGTCATATTGCCAAGTTTTTAGGTTTGGCGGCCACGTCTAAAGATACCAAATGTAATTAATTGATTATTTTTTAGACATGGTTTAATGACTGTCGTTTTGCCCTATTTTCTGTTTTCAAATTATTATCAAAGGTCCTGCTTCGTCTTTTTATCGTGAAAACCAAAAACTAAACTAAACTAGTTTGTTATAATAAAGGATAGGATATCCATTTTTATCCCCGTGAATGGAAAACACAAGGGCCGTTAACACACGGCTAATCGTTAAAGAATATCCAAGGACCAGAATATCAGTAGTTTCACACAATAAAACGGCCGTTTAGCTATACCGGTAATGCAACATACCGTCAGCGGAAAGGTGGTGTGATCAAAACCAGCTGCCAGTAGTCGGTTGTGCCTTTTTCCCGGACATCACTTATTGCTTGTCCATGGAGACAACCGATCTATCCAGTGTCTGCATGGCTTCGATCCTACAACCCTTTAGCTGATAATCCAACGACCAAGAAATGAGCTAACAAACTGGACATGTACATTTTCACCGCAGATTCGGCTTCATACTAGAACAAGAACCAGGTTACCACTCCGAGATCATATCTCTTCATGGCTTCCACTTCGAAGCGAAGACGCAGCGGCAAGGCAACAACAATAGCTACATTGTGTATTTGCAAGTACGCTTCTCATTATTATGCAGCATGTTCTTTTTTTATGGTCGTTGGTGGAATCCTCAGGCGCATTATCACACGGACAACCGTCAGATTACTCGTGCCTGCCGTCGGGTTACAGGAGCTATAGCATTGTCTGGGGGGTCATTGCTACAGTTTTTGTTTAACCTCTTACGCAACTTGGTTTAGACAACGTCCGAAAACTGGCTTTTCAAAGTTTACACACCTCAGACTAGCCAGAAGACGATTTTATGAGTCACTATCCGACAGATAAGTCTAGTGGTTTCGTGTGTCGCCTTTCAGCCGAAGGGTTGCGGATACGAAACTGGTCGCTAGCTAGTCGGCTGATGAATATCCTATCCTATCCAATGATAATTTGTTTTAAAATCTATAGATACCAGGTGAATTAAAAATCGGTTACTTAAAAGCATCGAAACTAAACCTCACAGTTCAATAGCACATTGTTATTATTGTGGATATTAAAATATCAGCGGTGTGCCCTTGATTAACCTTGTGAAAACATACGAATGACTGCCCGACGTGCTGCCATAACTGCGTAAGAGCCACAAGGCTTGCTTAAGGATTAGCAAAAAGCAGATCAGTCCATTGTTACATTGTAATGTGACGTATAATATCAGTTATGGTGTCATGACAGCGCCTTCGACCGACGGATCCAGCGTTGTCGTTCCGAGCTTGCGAACGAGCGACATTCTCGATGCGGCGTGACCGCTTGGTGCGCTATAACCTCTCCGTCCAGCACCTTTCTGCCGGTTCCAAATGGCGTCATGTCACTTCCGGCGTCGTCGAGCAACGATTCGGGTTGGATCAAAAATCCGCTAGGAGTCAGGTTTGATTATGACGTCATAGGCGATTCTACGTTTCTAATGACGCCATGTGTTCAGGTGTTACGTGTGAATGACGTCATAACTCCGATCTATGTATCATTCGCGATTTTCTTCCCGCCATCCTGAGATTGACGTCATCGATTACGTCACCAAATCTACGTCAACATAGCACTTACGTCATTATTGTAGTTGAATAAGCCATAACCAATGTTCCAAGTGTTAAAACTGTTCCATGTTGAGATTATTTGAAAAATCGTGACTTTTTTATGAAATCGTGTAAAACTGTGCCTCAGTTAGAGAGATTAATAATATTATACTGTGATGTTGTATTTGAATCGTGCCAATCTGAATTGTACTTTCTTCTCCTTTTGT
>CH002597.1:599835-621728 GCA_000149265.1 Ciona savignyi
CGAAGCTAGGGTTTTGTGTGTTTGTTTGGAAATTTTATAACTTGTGGATGTTTAACTACATAATTTGACATAGAGATTTGGATTTACGCCTCAGTGTTCTTAGTTGCGTTGAGTTTGTTTCTAACATAAATCGCATTTTGTTTCATTTCTTGCCAAATTAGAATTGGGTTTTGTTGCGAATTAAACTTTTCAATACGAAGCAATAACAGATTTCCTTTTTATATTTGGATTTTTGAACAGATTTCATTCAGTTTTTTTTCTGTTGTCTTTTCATACTTTCTGCGCACGACCGCTTTGCCGAAACCACCAATGCAGTGTGTTAATCGATACTTAGTTGTTTAGCTTTCGTGAGTTAAGAGGGTTTGTTGTCAGCTGAAGGTTATTAGAACGAAACCGGCCGCTAGCTGGTCGGTTGTGTCCTTAATCAAGGCACTTTTTGCATATCGCCGTGTGGCTGAATGGTTAGTGCGACCGATACATATACCTACTCATATATATAAAATGGTCTTTGTACCCAACCCATCATGGGTTCGAAACTTGGCTCGGTAAAAAACAAAAAATATCGCCTGCAACCAGGGGATTAATGGGTTGCAATTAGGCAATAAGAACATCTCAAGCATATACAACATACTGCAATAACTTCGGTAATGGCGAACATGAGGTAATCTAACGATTGTCTGTGTTGTAACGCTTCTGCGTTTCCCCAACTTTAGACATAAACTTGAATACACATCTTATCGAAAGGATCGCTTTACTTTGAAAATGAATCGAATTAAGTGACGTGTTTAAATCGGCTTCTTTAAAATATACCGTGCGAAATTAAAGTCCATGCTATCTTTATTAAAAATTTCATTTGTTGATTGAAAACGTATAAAGATACGTACCAGCATTTTCAGTGTTGCCCACTTTAATATGGAGCCAAAAAATTGCATTATGATAAGCAAATCTCAATTAGTAAGGCAACACTGGAAATTAGGTATACTTACAAAGCCGGTGTCAAATTCGTTCCATTTGGAAACTCAATAACACAAGTCTAACCACTACACATTAAGTCTAGACCACTATAAATATAAATTATTCACCCCAGAACTTGTGCATAATGCGATATACTTTCATTTCATTTTAAATATAATATTTTTTCCACTGTGACAGACTGTCTCACTAATTACTAGATAAAGGTTTTGATCAACTATTGATTATTTTAACGTAAAAATGGTCTTGCGGACAAGTCCACGCCTAGATTGAAACTGGGCCCGTAAAACACGTTTCGAGACAGACGTGTGATCGAATAGTAAGTTCCACAAATTCACACGCATTGGCCCATTCAAAATCAAAAGTACAAACGACCTGATCACGGATTCAAAACTTAGACTGGCCGGTAAAAAGAAAAACATTCTTATTCATCATTTTATTTCAACATTTTCCTGATGACTTTTTTTTATTTTTAACTGAACAAGTTTCGAATACGTGCTGGAATCATTACTTCGTGGAATTGTTACTTTGTTCTTGGTACGAATTAGTCGCATTAACCATTTGGTCACACGATCCTTCAACGACTTCCGTTTTACCATTTGGTTTGTTTTTTCGATTTTTTATAATATAATGTAGTTTTTTCATTAACCGCCGACTTAGCCTAGTGGTTACATTCGATATTCAAGACGAGTTAGGTTTTGTATTGGGTATCTACCTTTGCCGTTCTGGGCACGACGCCTTGATCTATCCAAACAATCGTGCTTAGTTTCGAACCCATAATGGGTTCGTTGCTAATAAACCGCAAGCGATAAACGGTAAAGTTTTTAATAAAAAGCCAGAAACGGAAAAAAAGGAAAATAAACATTGTAGTTAAAAGGTGCAGTATTAATGAAATTGGAAGTTAATAGTAAACTTGGTGCTTTTACTTAACAAATCTATATATAAAAGTACAGACCACGTAATGCTGTAATAATGGAGTCGACAAACCGATCAGTAACTAGTCAATTTAGTTTCCCAGGGGAACTTGCCATTTTGCAAAACACAAACGGCTTCCTCTGTAAATTTCAACGCGGCTACGTCACGGCCCAAAACAGTACTCCCCTATGTAATATTACGAGCGAAATATGATCTCCATTGGCGTGGAATATGAGTCGCCCATCACACCACAGCAAGAGATACCAGTATCACGTGACCGGCGACATATTTATATCGAGGCGCCCGTGAAATGCAAAACGATAATTGATTCGAATATTCGGAACCCTAAGTGCAAAGCCATGGCAACCTGATAGGGCGCCACCAATCGAAGGGATTGAATTTCGAATCGGAATAATAGAAATAGGAGATTCAAACGCGATAATGAAAATAAAGCATCGCTCTTATTGTATTTTGTTACCATATCTATAAACTTTATTATGAACCACATAGCCGCGAAAAATACGCGTAAAATTGGATGTCTTATAAAAAACACGGGAAACTTTTGAGAAAAGGATGCCAATTCAAAATATGTGAATTTTTTGTTGTTATGAAGTTTCCGCGAATTATGTATGCGTTCCTAAAGTTTCGACTAAAAATTAACACGGACTCATAACTAGCCGAAACCCCGGTGAAAAATAACTAACCCGCTAAAAAACAGCTAAGAACGGAAGGTGACGGTCTCGACAAGTACCCAGGCTGGCTGTGCAAGCGATGCGGTGGATCCGCTGAAATAAAAATATTTCAGATCACAAACAAGGTGATATATCTTTTACAGTTAGACTAAACAATGGAAGATTGCAGCGGTGTTCATGTTATATTGCTTTCTTTATTACCCGATCACCGGTGTTAAAACATGGGGTGATACTAAAAACGAAAAAAGAAACTACGAAAATTAGGTATGAAGTTATATAAACATCCCAGGTTTTTTCATTATCCGATCACAAAAAATATAAAAAAATAACAAAAATTAAGTATGGGTATCGTTTTAGGGTGGGTTAAAATACCAATGGCGTTGGTTAGAGATTGTAAATATCCGTTCAGGTCGACATTTTCGCTTTTTAGTTTGTCTAATGCTACAAAATAGGTAGATTAACTTATCCCTTCCCCCATGAGTGTGATTCTCACGTTTCCTTTATATTCCCTAGGTGTCGCCAAAGAGGTAAATTATTAAAGCTCGTTGCATTTTCCGAAGAAGAAAACGTTTGTTTTGTGGTGTCTTGTCTATTTCCAAACAAGCCCCCAACAAACCAATCAAACGACAATTTAAGTTTAAATCCCTCTATTCAGCAACCCGGCGAGTGTCAATTAAATCGACGTGCTTTGCAAAGGTATTATAACGGGTCATATGCGCAATAGATAAGCTCGCGACTGGATTCATGCCAAAAATCACAAAATTTGGTAAAATTTGGTTAAACAAGATAATTGTTATAGTCTAGGTCTAGGGTAAAATATCCAACTGAGTAAAATAAAGTTAACTGAACTCCACTGCCCAAAATTGAAAATGGTCAAAACGGAGTATAATATTTACAGGAAATTTAGATTGACAGACGCTAAAAAACCTCCAAATTTATCAATATATTCGGAATATAGAGAACATATTAATCTTTGTATTCTATTACAAGCTTTACCAAAGATAGATCATGTTTAAACCGTCTGTGAATTCGACTGAATCAAGCAAACGTTGGATATATTGCGCTTGACTGTCATTTGGTAAATAGCAAGGGTATTAAGTTTCAGTTAAATTGAACGAAATGCTTGTGAGTCGATATGCCGTGTTGTATCGTGGCTCATTATAAACAAACCACTGATTTAGTCTTTCTCACATTTCTTTCTAATTGACTCGCTGTCTGATGCTTTTTAAGCTTTATCAATATTTTGTTTCCAAAGAGTAATTACAGATATATAATTAAAAAATGCACCATATACCGTTTTTGTTAAAATCTACAAAAAATAATTAAAAAATAAAATAACATTCGGTTACTGCACGAGAGAAGTTTATTAAGGTTTTATAAAACATTTCGGTTTTACAATTTTGTTAGCAATCTATAAGCAACTTAATGATACCGAATTATCGCATTAGTAAATCCTCCGACAACCGAAATTCTTTTTCGATGATTCCGAGACTTGTGACTTATTTAAAAGACATTTCAATGGAAACTGTTTTAAAAGTTAATACAGAATTACGTAGCCTTGGGTTGTGTGAATGCTTAACCGATGTCGAAACACCCAACAACTCATATGTAGTACGAGATACTTGTTGAAAATATTTTTGAACAGTTTCGTATATTTTTTGATTTCTAAACGTTTTTACAGTTTTTGATACGTTTGGTGTTCACAGAACAAAGACAATCGCCCCAAAAATTAAATTCGCACATTTATTCAACTAACACCTTTCCATTTTTGTGGTTACTGCAAGTCCAGGGTAAGCCCCAGTGCACCTGGGACTTTGATCCCCCTTTCCTCCCACAAATGACTGGTTCATTTGGTTACTGGAATGTTCTGAGGTTTTAAGAAAACTGATAGGCGTTCAAAAATTTGATCCTTGAATTACTTGTAACCCAATATGCCACCCCATATAGTGTTGTTGTTGTGTGTTCTAAAATTTTCTGTTAATATTGACAAGAAACTAATATTTACGTTGTGTGCAAGGAACAGGGCGTATTTCATATAGGATACTCTTTAGGTAAAATGGGATGTTTTTCCGTATACCCCTCGGTTTAGTTTTTCTTGAAATAAACTGTTTAGGCTTCGTCCGATTTGATGTGTTATACGGTCTACCTATATAGCATTATAAATACACATATGACACAAAACAGGTAAAACCCATTTAGCAACCCTTTGTACTTTAAATCTGAAAATCCAGTACAGTATATGTAAGAAAAAATAACCACAGCAATATTACTAAGCCGACACGCAAGATTTATGGTAGACTTAATGTAATATTGATACAATAAAAAGGTGATCGGATATTTGTTGTGCTAATCAATTTCTCTTTCTGTGGATAAATTCACATATCCTCTTTTAAGAAAACAGGCCACCATTGCGTTTTGATTCCGCATACACCGGTATAGCGTTTATTATGACTTTTATGTTTTGACTGAACAAATAATCATGGGTTTTGGGATTTACTTCATTTCATCACGTTCTTTTATTACAGTATGATGAGTCAGAAAAGTTAACAAGCGAACGAACAAGTACGCCAACGGCGGTCATTACAACACGAAAAGAAAAACAAGTCATAAGTTGATTATAGTAACATACATATAGGCTAAAGAACAAAGAGATAGGTAATAGACCGCGCGAGTCAGTTTTCGATTTAAAAAACCACTAACTACGTAGAACAGCCTACTTAGTGTAATATTATAAGTTCTAAACAGCAGTGCTATAATTTCACACAAAGGCAACGGGCTTAACGCACAAATTAGCTTGAAATTCAATCAGTTTATCGTATACGCTAGACCTGCCATGGATCATATAACCGGGCTACGTAACAATCCTTGGTTATTTCGATTTCTCAAAACAACCAATCGCTGTGTAGCAGGGAAATTTGATCTCACACGTGTCTTTGTGACGTCATACGTAATGCTATTGCGTCAATATTTAGCCTGGTTTCGGGTCGGCAGATATGGACTAGTTTTAAGTAGCTATTTTGAAGCAAGGATATCCTGATACCGTTTACAATCACACTACTTTGGTAGCATTATCCGGGAAGTCTCGCACTTTTCAATAGATTTCCCTCGGGATCAATTTTCATCTCGGATTACAGCATTCAGTGACTGTATTTCAGTCATCAAAATTTGAGATCTGGAAACGCAATGGTAATCGAACTTTCCAGAAAGTTCCATAATTTGAGAACTTGATTTATATGAAACAATCATGTATTCTTAATGCACAAGTAAACAGCATGGCGGGAAAAAAACAATTACGAGAGTGACGTCACAATAAGGGAAATAACGGGCAGTGGCGACGTATAAGGCGACAGGACCAGCAACAAGTGTCCAGTGTACACGCAAGAGTTATCCATGGCTAATTTTGTGGGAAATACAGCGGAAAGTGAATACACGAAACAACAAGAGTTACGATACAAAAGCGTGTTAAGACATTACAAACTAATTTCAAAGCAAGCGACAATGAACAACATAAGGGTAGCATATGCGGCGATTAAAGCACTAATTCGCAATAAATTAGTTAATGTTGTGTAGGATAATAATCGTTTTGTACTTGAATTAGGGCAATAATTTGTAATAACTTGATACATGTGTGTTCAATAATTATCCTACTACTACCAAAATAGGAAAAACAAGTATTTTGCAGTTGAAGTGTAGCTAGAGGCACGTAAGGAACTTGTGTGGACAGTCCGGTTGAGGTTTCAAACAACTTCATTGTACACTAACTGCTTCCGGTTGTCGTAATACTCCATTTTACACCGACGTTAATGGATTTGTTCGAAAGGGAGGGTGGTTAAGGTCTGACGAATATAAGTGTTACCACCCGTATAGGTACAAGCGTACATGCAATCGGGCGAAACGATAACAGAATACCACACAGGATGGCGGATTAAGTTACTACAATCCCCCAAGCACATTTATGCTTAAAATCTAAGACCTTTGGATGCATTCTCCATTCAATCCTTTGTAAACGTCACTCATCGGCTTTATATAAAATCTAATTTGGAACTGTGCCGTGTTTGAGCAGGCTGTTGTGTAGCATATATATACTAAAAAAAGAATAAGGGGCATTTTCAAAGCAGATTTGTGTACAAAGATAGCCTTAATAATTGCGTTATTTCAAGAATTAAGCTTTGTGTGAATTAAGGACGTTAACTTTTATTGAATTATAAAATGTCAAGCGCTGTGTTATGCCGCTTTGTTGCAAAACGCGACGACAGTTTGACGTCAATGCGTCAAAATGACGTACGGAATCTAATAACGTTGAGACGGTGCGGATTCCTAACTGGTTTGATATTTATCACGCACGATACGTGATATCTGCTTTCAAACGGGCTTCATTTCGTAAAATCGACGAAAAAATTCCAAATGTCAGCCTGGGTAATAAGATGACGTATTTTCCTTTTGTGGTGGAAGTAAAGAATTTTTGAGAGTTTTCAAAAACGCTTTTGTTTCATAAAATCTCCAAAAGTGTCTGGAATTTTTCTAGTCCGAATTGCGTCTTCCAAAAAAGGCAGCGTCGAGAAAAATGCTTTTCCTTTGAAAAGTTTATTATACAAAAGCATCACCTCTGCTTTTGGAAAACGTCTTTAGAAATATAGCTGATTTTTTTCAGCAGCCGTTTTTTCAATCATGCCAATATCTTAGGCTTCTTATTGGCGACTACGATCGGACGGTCGGCAGAGGTACAATTAACGTCATCGTTGGGTCTTTTTCTGGAAGTTTCCTCTGAACTTAAACCCCGTTTTCGCGTTGTTAGATCCATAGCATCGAAAGTTGAGTCTTCTTTAGTCGGGGATCTTTGGGGTTCGATTTCTGGAGACTTGCTGTCGTCCTCTGCCGCTTCTAATTGAGCTAATCCATCGGAAACTGTCTCTGTAGATGCGGTTTCCGAGGAAATAATGTCGGGTGGTGATTGCTTTGTGGTAGGCGTTTTCTGTAAGTCTTTAAACACCGGAATAGGAATCGGTATTGGGATAGGCAGGGGGACAGGGAAGGGCAGTAACAACATCGGGAATGGAAAATTGGACTGAACGACTGGATGTTCTTTGGTTGAAGCTTTTGTAGCTGATGGGTGGTTGGTTTCTGCATTGAAGGGTTTTGGTTTCGTTGCTTCCAGTAGTGAAGTATCGGTAAACTTACTTTCCGTGGTATCCATGGCGGTGGTTTTCGGTTTTGGGGGTTCCCTTGTTTGGGGAGACACTGCTGGTTTCGCGTTTCCGGCAGCCATTAGCCCCAAGAAGAAGCTTGATGGGTCCAACTTATCCATACTTTCTTTTTGCAGTGGGGGAACTGGGGCAGAGTAGGGAAATCCCGGAAATAACCCTGCTGGGTACATGTTGGCGTTTGGGGGAATTTGGCCTTGTAGGAAGTTGGAAGCCATCATACTTTGTATGGCGGACAAGTTAATATGGGGGTTACATCCCGCAAATGGAAAGTTCATCGGGTTCATTTGTTTAGCCATGCTCGGTAGCGCTTCAAGCGGAGGCTGTGGTGCCAGATGCATTTCTGTTCCGCCTATAGGGGGCCAGGCAGTTCGGACTGTCTTTTTTAAGCTCGGGGAAATCAAGGAACACGGTTTCTGGCCACCAGCGACCAGTTTGTGACCCGAAGGTCGTTGGTCATTGCTAGACCTCAATTTCTGCGCCTTTCTCAGCGACAATTCGTTGTGCCGGAATCTGGTGGGAGATTCCTTTTGACGAGTCGTCGTCTCCGGATTTGAGTACTTCCTGTTCTCCACGTTTCGATGACGTGATGTTGACGTCATATTTGATGACGCATCATCACGTGAGATACGCTTCGGTCGATCTAAATTTGGTTTTAATGTGAACACTCCATTGGGGCTGACGGATTTGATCCGAATTGAACTCGAATCTTGCTCGCCTGTCTTGCTGGAATTCCCGTTGATTTTAATTGTTGGACTGCGCATGCGCAAATCGACTAGCACAGGTTCATCAACAGTCGCCGAAGACGTGTAATCTGTAGCGCACGCAGTATCCTCTTTTTCGTCTTCGTTCTGTTAAAATATGATCTTTATGAACGACTACGACATTATATTCAATTTATTTTCCCTTTTTTTGCCATTAATTCTGATATATATTGGATCTTTTGTAACGTCTGTTAACCTATCAACCACTGAATTTAGTTCACCACCCACGTATAGCTCCGGTAACTCGACAGTGGACGTGAGGTGTCATGTGACTAACCTTCAATGTCATGTAGATACAAGGATATTTCGTCTACTACGGCTGAAATAAAGATCGAACGAAGACCAAACACACAGACGACAAAGCCAGGAAAAAATCATAACTTTCCCACCTTGCCGTTATGAATTTCTTTACAAAAAATCGCCATTTTGTAACTTTCCAGGCACTGGTTGGAGCAAAACTGAAGTCTTCCATCCGAGCTAGGATTTTCGAGAAATTTCCTGGGATGCCGTATCTGCTTGCACCAGTCGCACACCTGCGGATCGGCGTTCTCACGGGTTAGGTTACAAGTGCTTGCAGGTTTCATATCAAGGGCTTCACAAATTAATGGACAAGTAGCCGAAACAAACCCGGAGTATCGGGTTCTTATTGAATATGTCGGACAGAAATACCGAACCTAAGCGCCAACATTTGCCTCTTTGCGGGATTTCATGAATTTTTATTTAGGGCATATAAGAAAAGTACCATAAATGATTAAAACACTCGTTTTAGAATAGCCGGATTAGTCCCGCTGGTTAACTCAGTTCGTTAGAGCCCGTACATCTTCCGAAAAGTTGTTGTACGAAACCAGATGCTAGGCAAAGATTTAGGCAAGGACACGCAACGCACGTTGCCTGAACCCAGTAGACGATAACGGTATACACACGCCATAATCGTATTGCTTGTGTGGTAACGCCCTATTCTTTTTTCAGCATTATCAAGTGAATATCTTATCACATACATTTAAGCAATATACTTTTTACGAAGCTAAGTTTCGAATCCATAATGGGTTCGCTACCAGGATCGTTTTTATAAAGAAGTCTGTATATGTATCGTCGCGTCAACCAGTTGGTCACACGACCGTACAATATTTATATATAAGTAATGGTAACCAACCCGTGTCCGCTTGAAGGCCGCCCTTCTGCATGCTGCGAAGCATTTTTCGCTGCAAAAAGATTTCGTTCCTTCGTTGTCGGGTAGTGTGAACGAACATATGCCCTGCTTGCGACACCAGGAGCATGTTATCTCTTCGTCGTAACCTGGAATGACAACAGTGTTATGTGAGTACGGTCGTGTGGCCTAATGGTTAACGCGAACGATACATATACCGACTTACATACAAAAAACTGTCTTATCGACGAACCCATTCCGGATTCGAAACTAAGCCCGGTAAAAAAAACAAAAAAACAGTGCTATGTGTGATGCGGGAAACCCCCCGACTAGATTTAGTTAACATGGTACGGCTAACCATGACTTAAAAGCGGCAACTGTGCATATTTGAAACTAAGCTGATTAGAATTCTGTATAAACAGACGTAACTCCGTATACGTAATCAATTGACGTGTTCAATAAAGGTGGAATTTACATTGTGTCGGTAAGCAGTCATACTATCGATAAGGCTGGGTTTTTGACATAATTTGTTTAAAATGCGTCTTTATTCGTTCGTTTATATACCAAACCGGTTTACAAGTCGAGACCCCAAATAACCCAGATTTTTATTCCAAAAAAAACTTATCCGGAAAAATTTTAAACCGATTTTAAAACTGACCATTTGATAATATTAATGTTTTTTTTTTTATTTCACTGATGTAAAAAGAATTAAAACGGTTACTTTAAACGTTAGTATTAATACTGACAGAAATAAAAAATAGAACGAAACTGCAAATCGGAATTAAAAACCACATTATTTTATGATTAAAAATATATAGTATGGTGCAATAACCTTAAGTGTTAAGTAATTTAAAATGCTAGGTAATTTTCGAATCTACCACCACCACGCCCCAACTCGTGCAAGAATTGACCAAAAAAGTTGTTAAAGTTGGAAAACAAACTAAAACGCGAAGCATTGTTTGGTGCAGCGTGTGCTTGCATGAGCCCATTCGTTCATTTGTAAGTTAATACTCGAAAGACAAACGAAAACTGCGCGTCGTGACAAGCGTTGTAATCCGATGACTCGGCTCTTGTTACGTAACAAAAGCCGTCTGTTGTCTCTGTAAGGGCCCGCGGATGCAAGACGATCTGTTCTCGAATATTTGTGACAACAAAGGACACCATGTGAAATCGAAATAACCTGGATAAGCGCGACCCATTGTTAAGAAATAAAAAGGGACGAATTCGAGAAAGATGCGGACTACAGATGGAGCGCTTATCAAGGTTATGGCGGTTCCATTTATTTATATAATATGGCGAAATTAGGTTTGTATTAGACTTTTTAAAATTGATTTGTGTGGAAATTATATGATTGGGACTTTGGAAAAGTGGCGCAGTTAAATAGGGGATGTGCTTATCAAGGTTGATTGGGGTGCAAAACTGTGTGGTAGAAACTTTGGAAATGTGGTGCAGTTGAACAGGTGGCGTGCCTATCAGGGTTGATTTGAGTGCAAACTAATATAATCGGGACTTTAAAATTAGGACAAGAACAGAGCGAATGTTCAAGAAGTGTATCGAAAAATCACAATTTGGGATCAAGTCGAGTGGAAAGTATCAGATTTCCGATCTCACGTGACAAGCTTTGCTGCTCATAGAGATCATATTCAAGCGAGTGACGTAATCCGATAACCGTCAACCTGTTTACCACACCACTTAGTATTCGATTTCTATGTTAGTACGGAAAACATTGAAAGCAACAGAATTCTTCATAGAAACCAGTTGATGGCGGTTTTTGGACCTCATTTGTTATTCGTTGACTTTTTTTCGAACGACGGTCTTATTTCCAAAGTACCGTTCATACAATTTTGTACCTTATGTGTTATTCTTTGACTTTTTTTCGAACACCGGTAGCATTTCCAAAGTACCGTTCATACAATTTTGTACCGTATGTGTTATTCTTTGACTTTTTTTCGAACACCGGTAGCATTTCCAAAGTACCGTTCATACAATTTTGTACCGTATGTGTTATTCTTTGACTTTTTTCGAACACCGGTAGCATTTCCAAAGTACCGTTCATACAATTTTGTACCGTATGTGTTTTTCTTTGACTTTTTTACGAACACCGGTCTTATTTCCTTTTTCGATTTTTTCGAACACCGGATTATCACGCCGACTGTGCATATGTACCACATTTTCAAAGTTCCGATCATATAAATTAGTAAAAGCATATTCATCTTCTAATTTTTAAATAATTTACTTCTGAGTCTTACTTTAAACTATAGTTTGATTGCGAATTTTTAATGTTTTGGGTAAGAAAGGCACTATAAGGTCGAATACGCGATGTGAGACGCATTACCAGCGACTCACAGACGTTTTATTAGCACACAACAACTATCTTCATGTTATCTTTCCTATAAGAATTTGAAATATCCCAACGACTAATTAAAACAAGTTCAATATCACGGTCGCGATATTTGGCCACTACTTCAGAACCAAAGCTACCCGTGTGCTCGTTAACTGTCCAGATTAATCTCTCTGATGTAATCCCGATTCATACACATATTTTCTCTAATAAGAATTGTTTATTGGACTTCTATATTATTTACAAATTACCATGCCCGCTTCGTCGTGTTATCGGGGTTATAACCAGCAGTTTAGCCTTTTTTTATTCCGGTGGACTAACCTAATTATCCTATCACTTCCTATTTTATTTTTGTACAAATATATGTCAGACGCTAACGGATGACGCTACGTTTTGATCCGCGCTTTTCGACGAAGGCGCGGTGGTCACACTGGAAACACAAAATACCAAAAGCGGATGCCCCAATCACACGCAATACCAGAATAGCTCGCGTGTTGGCTTCTCCGGTTTCCAACGCCATTTCTGCGGTTCAGTTAGATCCTAAAAGCTCTTACGCCTTGCCTTGCGCTTCTATAACTGACGTTTTCGTGTAACACGTATGCCGGTGGCGATACATAAAGGCGAGGAAATAGCTGACTCGTTGCGCTTATACATAAGGTGGGGCCGGCCGACGCCGACTCTATTTTCGGGCCACGCTTATATTGGAATGCGTTACTCACCGCGTATAGGGGACGCTAGGGTTAGATTAGGGTGCGGTGGGGTTGTGATGTTGTTCCTCGCAGACGAGGGTCGGTCGCCTAGATTAAGTGGAGTAAGGGAAATCCCCGTTTCGAAGAGTTTAGCCCGTTTCGACGACGATTGTATCTCGGTTGATGACAACACCGGCGACAACCCGGAGGTCTTTAAATTCATTGCAGATGTTCGACCTGATGTATAAGATATTTATGACAAACTTCCCATTTTTACCTTATGACCGAAACACATGATCATATTCGTTTGTTCTTGTTAACAAGCCCATCATGGGTTCGTCACCAAACCCGATAAAAAACACATGAGACTGCCCATTATAAACCGCTGGGCTGTATCAAACTACATACGAAGGGAAATTTGCATGCAATGATTTCCATATGGCCAATTCTTCCTGGCAAGTATATACACAAGTCTACAATATGCATTAATTATTAAAAACGAGATTAAAATTAAGCAGAGAGGCCAGTCAATGTGTTGCATTGGTTTGTTTAAACAGTCCATCCCAAAGCTTTTAAATTGATCATTTTCGAAACCGTGTAAAAACAAGTGTCATATTGCATCTAGGGATCCATTCCAAAATCAAGATGGGAATTCGAGAGTCTACTAATTCGAAATTAAATGCTCATATATTGAAGCAAATTGAATTATAGGCATATGTAATTTTAATTAAATAAAATATTTAATTTAAAAAGTGACATTTTTTATTTCATTAAAAATACATGCAATATAAATGCAATAATTTATGAAATCAAATTAGTATGACAAAAGTTATTTTTCTTGCTGTTTAATTATATTTTAAAGTGGTTCAAAATTTTAGATTCAAAAATATTAATTCAAGCATAAATGTAAAATTCGAACTTCTTCGTCTAAGGAAATCACTAATTGTACCACATTTCTCTTCAGCACACACCATGCCACAGTCCGTTAATTGATTTAAATTTGTTGAGTTAAATAAACACATGAATTTAAACTATAATTTAAACTAAACTAAAACCGCTAAAAGTTCGTATTAAGTCAAACTAACACACAAATGTAAACTAAACCACTCCCCCTTTCGTATGGAACCCTTTTCTTACCTTGATCGTCATTAGGTTGGGGTGACGCGTCACTCGAAGAATCCGCGCTATAGCGATGCTTTTGTGACGTCACACAATGCATACGATACCGGCCTATATCGCTGTCAGCAAGGCGATCGTAGCCATACAATCCCAGTAACTCGTTCATTGTGGTATGAGCGAAACTCTGTAATAGATTGTCAGTTTTTAGTTTAATCATTTTTTGCCCCAGTATTAAAAATGGATATAGGATAGGATGGGATATTCATGTTTATCCCCGTGAAGGGGAAAACCGAGAGGGTTATCACACGGACAATCGTCAGATCACCTCGCGCCCATCGTCGGGTACCAAATAAAGCAAATCACGGCATAGAAACAGAAAAATACGGCAAAGTAACCAGTAGTTAAAACAAGTCTTTTAAATATGTATATATAAATAAATATAGCGGACGCGGCCGTCAAACCTAGCCGAAAACGATACTGTGATAACAAATATTAATTACCACGGCATTCGTGAAGAAGTCCTAAAGAATTATCAGTAGTAGGTGCTACAAACGTAAGTGTGTCTAATAATTATGCCTAGTGTCTACCGAACTACCATTTCAATAATAAAAATGGAAAACATATTCTTATGCCATGCTCATACCAGTGGAACCCACAGCGTCAAATAACCTTGTGTCCACGGTCGAGTTACCGGGACTTTTACATTTTTTTAACATCAGGATTAAGTCGTTTTAACTGTTTTAGATCGCCTCATAAACCACTAAGGGTCATGTAGCATCTCTTGGTATAGATACAACCGACTTGCTGGAGGGCGGTATCGATGTATTAACCTTTCGGCTAAGGGCGGACGCACTAACCGATTGAGGTAACAGGTCGGACGAAAATTATATTGTCCGCAGGTTGAAGAGGCAAAGTAATGTAGACAAATTATTTCCGCACCTTCGGCGTAGTCGGGTTTTGAACCAGAGATCTTTCGCGTACGTGGCAACGTGCGTTTTGGCGTTTCATTAATGACGTTGTTGTTCCACGGTGAAAATATTATCGCAGCGCGGCGCGTCATGTTACGCGCGGCTCGTATTATGCAGCTGTTCTACCTCGTACGACGTTTCCTTAATTTGAAGTCGCCGTGTTTCAATTTCAGTCGTTAGCGCTCTTTGGGCGGACAAGAAGTCTGCAGTTTTAATGCGAAATCGACCATTCATGAGCTCCAGCATAAGGGAAGTTGGAAATTCAACTCCGGCGATCGAATTCCACGGCGACTGTATGCCGCTACCAACACCCGACACCTCACGTAGCTCGAATAGGTGGATTGCGCTGCAAGCTATAGCTCAAGCGGAATCGGTCAAACGAACCGATCACGAATCGATCGATTTTTTTAACAAGCCTGGCTTTAAACCCAGTACCACTAGATCTTCCGCTTTGCGCTCTAACCATTGTATTTACGATTTTATTTCTTTTTTCTTCGATTATTCTTAATGATTGGCAACGCATCATTACAACGAAAGGAACAAAAATGCAGTGAAAAGCACCGATGACCCAGCATGTGCGATTTAAACCTCTTTTTCTTACTTTCATCTCGTTTTCCTCGGGTCTCTCCACTTTCACCGGAACCTGATCGTCTGGGGACATGGAACCAGCTCTCTTGTTGTCGTGGTGCCGAACCTCTTCGAACCGTTCTACGCGAATGTAAAAATTTTAAAAGTGCAGAAATGGGTGAAATAACACTGCGTTGAAACATTTTAGAATTTTCCTAACACGACTAAGCTTTACTATACCAGCGAGCGACTATGTGGGGCAAGTTAAACCAATAGGTTGTTGATTTTTTCCATGTTCTTATAAGCCGGGTAGCTATCGGGCAAATCAAAAACCGGGCAGATGTGTTAAATTTGTACATAAACCTAAATTTGTAGATGAACCATTCATACGAGTTTTTCCCCTCCTCTGACAACACTCAATACTCAATTTCACGGGCGAAGATCACTTCAAAAACACAGTGGAATAATAAAATTCTATATAACTGACCATCTTGATAACTGAACTTTTCGTCTGAAGTTTCCGAGTCGACCATTTCGCGCTTCAAGCTTTTATGTGGCGGAGTGGCTGTATGCGCTTCTCTGCTTGCCAGCTCTACAGAACCCGGCATATTCTCATTCAAACTAAAACTGCTGCTTGAAATTCAAACCTATACGGTCTCGTAGAATGCAGATGTGAAATGCTCGAGACCGTCGCTCGACACTTTTTTCTTCGTTTTCTTTTTCACGCAGAAGGATCAAATTGCATTAGTTTAGAATTACCGCGCAAGCGCGACATCTGCTGGTAGTTCGTGTCGGCGATCGGGTAAATTTATTGCTGCACTGAAATCAGGTAATAAGACACGGACTCAAGGTAAGCTTAAAGTTCAGACAACAAAATTATCCGGTATTATAAAAACATCTTCTTTTTTAACGTTGAATAAAATATATGTATTTCGGCAAACTTTTTCTTATTCCATAAATGGCAGGCGAACACAAAACGCTTTCTTTGAATGCTAAGACAGAAGAAAATAAAGGCAACGTGCATATCGCAGTTTAATGGCACATTTTTATTGTGGTAGTCAATAAAATGTTATGGTAAATAATATAACATAAGTGACTGAAATGCATCAGCTACACTTCTCTGGTTTACTCATATTTAAGGTTATTTCCGTCGCGTAACAGTTCGGTTGTGACATAAAATGCGTGGACTGGTTTAGTTTAATTTTTGTTTTTACAATAAAACCACGCAAAGTACCTTAACAAACTAGGAAACAGAAATAAGAAAGCAAAAGGTTTTTAATCATATTAATTTGTCCGGCCGGTTAACCTGGAGGTTAAGTGCGTCGCATTTCAATCGAAAGGTTGCAGGTGCGAAACTGGTCGCTAGCTAGTCGGTTGTGTCCTTGGGCAAGGCGCTTAACGGACATTGCCTGAACCCAGCAGATGCGTGGGTTCTACCAAATTAAAGGAATGTCTCAATTATACAACACACTGCAATAGCTCCGGTAACCCGACGGTGGGCGCAAGGCGATCTGACGATTGCCCGTGTGTTAACCCCCTTGGTTGTCCCATTTACGGGGATAAACATGAATATCCTATCCTATTAATTAAATAATAGAGGTAAAGCCAGATGTGGTCGTTACCCTTAGGTGTACTTACGATAACATTTGGCAAATTAAAAAAGAATATTTAAATCCAAAGACTCCACTTAAGCCCTGAACAAAAAATGCCAGATTATCTTTTGAGTAAGTTAGATAACGTGTGTGCGCCCCTCGGCTGAAAGGCGACGAACTAATCCACAAAGCTATTCGGCCGGAAAAACATAAAATCTACAATCTCTATTGTAACCAAAGAAATATCGGTTAATTTTCTTAGACACAGCCAAGCATCAAGTGGGTGGTTTAAATGAACTTTCGACTAACGTTTGTGGTTTGACGCATATTAAGTGTTTATCATACCACTAAGAAGTGTTTATCAAAGGATACTTCCACCAAGTAACTCCCGGGGAATAAAATATGAAAATTGGCTGGAAACACTGTATGGGCGCTTTGCGCGAAATATTTTAACCCGAGTCCCATAAGTATGATATTTATAAAATCCTGACGTTGGACACAAGGCAAAGGTTATTACGTCAACACACCGCGAACAATTTTACGTGTTTATTAGGTAAATATTACAATCTCTGAATAATCATAAAAATATATATTTTTTACATTACAAAGAAATATTTTCAGTTCCATACCTTTTAATTTTAGCACTTTTGATTTCTAAATTATACTTCTATAACTCGGGTAAAGCGTTTTACTCTTGGCGCGTTGAAAAATATTTTGCAGGAAATTATCAGATTTTTTCCTAAAAAATTAATTAGTAAACACGATAGAACTTGACATGAAGAAACTAAAAAGGCTGATGATTAACCAATTTCTTAAACAGATTTATACCATTTGTGCACACAGAGAGAATTGCATAGAAAGGCAGAATAATTAAATGTACACATCTGCTTATACCGTTGACCCCATTAACTGAGTGAACGTTTCTTCAAACCCATACCAAGAGTTACACATAAATATATCTTCAACCACTTTACTGAACTTGATAATTTATTTTAATACTACTTAACAACCAAAACTATTTAGACAGAGAGTGGGTTTTCAATTGGTTTATGACACGAAATAGTTGGGGTGCCTCTAAATACTACAGGACCGCTTGGACCGCTTGGAGCGCTTGGATCAATTAGATTGCTATGAAAAGTAATTCTAACCCTGCCCCAAACACTAATCTCAACCCCAGAACGAACTCTAACCCCAACCCTAACATTAATATCATGGCTTTTGTAATTACGAAGTGTAATAAGCGATCCAAGCGATTCAAGCGCTACATGCGATCCAAGCGGTCCTGTAGTATTTAGAGGTACCGAAATAGTTGGACCAAATTAAACGAAATTTTCAGTTCGGTAAAACGATTTCTCATATACCAAAAAATAAAATTAAATGATAAAAAAAAAATTAAAAAAATAATAATATTTGAAAAAAATAATATCTTGTGTACAGCACATGAGCATTAAATTTATCAACACTCAGTTTACACCAGGTAATTGGTATACATATTACATATATTGAACATGTATTTTGAAGCAAAACACGGCTAGCAGTTTTAATAATATATGTTTAATAACAACAGAAAGTAATATGTAAGTTTATGTGCATTCAATAATCTAACGGTTATTACACAGTATTAGGCATGGCAGTATTAGTCATTGGCAAGAGACATTTTTAACCCCAGAAATAACTATAACTCCTCAATCTTCATAATTTCCCTTTGCATTCGTAACATATTCAGTTATTTTTTTGTCTGAAGTACCGGTATTTTAATTATTTTTTAAAATTTGTCATGCATTTTTTTATTTGATTCATAAACTTTCCCCAAATTGCAAAACTACCTTGATAGCCGATCTCAAGTCAAATAGGGTAACAGAAAAAGGAAGGAAACAGCTCACTAAAATAAAGAATGTAACTTTGATTAGTGTAAGGGCTGGAGTCAAAAGTTAATTCTGCTGTTAAATTAGTGTTTGAAGCAAAGTTAAAATTAGATAGTTTATTAGTTTATTAAGCAGTTTTCCTTCTTTCTCCTTTTCCTTTGTGTTAGTGTTGCCTGTCAAAATATTCTTCTTTCCCAGCATTTACCAATACCGTACTGAAACGGAATAGGCTAGGCTGATGTTTTAATTAAGAAGCCATGACAAGTTTGTTGGAAGATGGCAAAATATTTTCGATGCGCGTTGTTACCGTGGACTCGTACATGGCGAAACCTGTGCAGGATCTTGACGTGACGTATTCTGAATTCAAGAAGTCTAATGTTGCGAAAGTTCCAATTTTAAGAGTGTTTGGCTCCACTCCTGGAGGTAGGTGCTTTCCAGTGTGGGAGGGGTGACTGCTACGAGTGATTTTTAATTTCAAAATACAGTATTTACTTAAAAACATTAAACAATGCACTACTGTACTGCAATCCACACACAGGATATTTTTTTATTTTTAAGGGTGTTATTATTTTTTCTGATGTAAAAAATTTGGTTTGAATATGTCACTTCTATTTTCCTATCCAAGTTTTCTTACAATGGATGTTTAACTCTTTCCCTCCCAACTCGCCATATATGGCGAGTTGGTGGGAAAACATGGTATCCCGTCTGTCCATAAATGGATACAAATCTAAAAAACGATTTCTCCGCAATGCGTAATGGTAGAGACCTCAGCTATGGCTCATTCGATCAAGGAAACCCTATATTTTATTCTCTGTGATTATCGTGGAGAAATATTAAAAATGCGAGGAGTGATAGCCTTTCTTTTTCAAGGCTTCGCCTCTTATTTCTATCGATTTTACACGAATTTACACGTGACTAACTCAGCCAATAGGAGTCGTGTTAACTTGCAGAGAAGCTCTTTTTGTCAAGCAAGTCTTTCTTTACATTCTCTGTGAATTTCGTGCCGTTGAGATAAAAAGGAGAGCGTTGGTGACGTTTTCGCAGCAAGCGGTTATGCTTCGTGTTCACCAAAGCATGAATCCAGCTGGGCCTGCTGAGCGCACGATAAAGAAAAAGGCGGCGAGACTAGCTAGTTCGGTGTGCCCTGCTTTGAAGAATATTGGATAAAGTATTTGCGTTTGTTTGGTTTTGTATGCCCTTTTTACACTTCCTTCACTGTTTTTTTTTATACTTTTTACTATTTTAGTTCTACAAAACTAAAAACTTCAATGCGTTTTGGTTCAAGTTTTCATAATATAGTCAGAAAAAAGGGAAATTTCAATTACAAATAGTAAAAAAACTACTGAAGATAGAAATACAGTTCGAATTTTCCTGAGTACAAAAACTATTAGACAATCTACATTCCAATTTTCATATCATTTGGGCATTCCAATAATAAGTGAGTATTTCGTTTGTCAGTGCACCTCAAATTGTGCAGCTTGTTTAAAAGAGGGATAAATTATCTTTCCAACCATACTAAATATTAAATCATAGCATAAACTTTAGAAAAACTGTGCTAATTTGAAAATGACTAAAAATTGTAAAAAACACTGCGGGACAGCATGTTTGAATTAATGCATTTGGCCGGGAGTGAAAGAGTTAATAAATATGCTGCAGTCTAATCGCAGCATTTAAAATGTTAGTTGTTGCAAGCAGTGTACGATTTTTAAAGGTATTATTTCCATTACAGGTCAAACAACATGCATGCACATTCATCGGGTATTTCCCTATTTGCTTGTGCCGTATCATGGTCCTGATTGTGACTCAGCAGACGTCGGAGAGGTTGAGTCGTATTTGCGACAATTTGCATCAAGTTTAGATGTTGCGTTAAATTCACTTTCTGGATACACTAAATCAAAGAAAGAACATGTGTTTAAGGTTATACTTGTTCAGGCAAAGTAAGTAATCATGTTATTAGTGTATGGATGCTTAAAAGCATATTAATTATTAAAAAAATATAACTTGGGTTTTGTCAATTTTTTATTTGTTTAGAAAGTGTTAATTGTTGGCTTAGAATGGATGATGGGTGGTCTTGTTTCTAAAGAATTCATAAACAGTTATTGTTCGATCACTTTTGCGGTTATGATCCAATTGGTGACCATACAACGCATTGAAATGACTGAAATAACTGTTTATTTAGCTGGAAGCTGTAAATTAAGTGAATATTTCATATAATACTGTTTAAAAACAATACTAATATATTTGGATATAATCAAGGGTATCAAAAGTACCACTAAAAACATTAATTGTAAATATAGAACTTTAATATTAATATAAGTAACACTGCCTTAAGCTAAACCCATGGTGTAGCACAAATAGATGATAATGATAAGGATAAGGTTAAGGGCAAAAACAATCAATACAAGTTGTGTCATTTTTAAAAACAACGAACCATAACTCTGTAAGCATGATCCTATGACCCAAGATTATCCATCAAAGGTGCTAGTAACACATGGTAATGGTAGCGTGGTGGTAGTATGAATAATCCTGTAAGGGTTGGAGTTTAACGCTTCTGATATTTCTTGCAATGTGAACCTTGTCTTTAACTGGGTTATATACAATATGGTCTGGCATAGCATTTTTAAACTCTCCGCATCCCATCTGTTGTTATTTATTTTAAGCTTATGCTGAAGCTATTAGTTTGTAGTTAAAGTGTCAGAAAAAGACATTACCAATGTGGCGGTGCCTTGTGAACTCAAAAAATAATTTAAAAATGGGCGTTTTAAATTCCATGTTATAAATACAGTCCGTAAAATCACCGAAAATCGCTGGGTTAGAGCTAACTGCGCGATAAAAACAATGTAGTTATGCTCAGTGAAGCAAAAAAATTGTTTGTAAATTTTGCCAAAGAAGACTGTTAACTGTTCAGAACACACTAAACCATTTATGCCAATTGATCTGTTAGTGTAGATTTATAATGTACCAAAATATCATACAATCTCTGTGTGTGGTTGAACTTGGTTTGTATATTTATAATATAGTGGTATATACTGGGAAGATGATACAACGCACAGTGGTAGTT
>CH002597.1:628183-642466 GCA_000149265.1 Ciona savignyi
TTTATGGGTCCCATTTGGAAAAATGGGACACATATTGTTTTTGTCCGTTTTTTTTTTTTTTTTTTTTCTTTTTTTTTTTTTTTTTCCTCAAAGGTTTGACAGGCATGGCATGGCGCCCAAACTTCTACCAAAAGGAATAATCGAATCGTAATGAAACTTAGCATTTCGCTAGACAACATGGTCTAAATATGCAGAAAACCAAAATTTTGGGTGATTAATCCAGGGGAATTCCCCTGGTAGGTTAAAAACCAAAACGGGTATTTTTTATGAAAAATTTAGCTTTTTGTGGCATAGCGCTTGAACGGCTACTCCAATTTTAATCAGATTTAGTGGAATGTCAGTGCATTAGGCACTGATTTAACATTTGGAAGAAATAAAAAAATTACCTAGGAAAACACCCTAAAAATAGAGATTTTGTACTCAAATCATAATTGTGACAGGCATACCATGTCGCCCCGACATCTACCAGAAGGAGTAATGGAATTTCAATGAAAATTTGACATTTTTTAGACAACATGGTCTAGATATGCAGAAACTAATATTTTGGGTGATAAACTCAGGGGACTTACCCTGGGGCGTTAAAAACCAAAACGGTATTTTTTTTCTAAAAAAATAGCCTATTTTGGTCATAGCGCTTAAACGGATGCTACAATTTGAATCAAATTTGGTGGAATGTAAGTGCATTAGTCACTGATTATACGCTTAAAAAACATAAAAAAATTACTTAGGGAAATACCCTAAAAAAAGGATTTTGTTCTCAAATCATGATTGTGACAGGCACGCCATGTCAGCCCCGACATCAACCAACAGAAGTAATGGAATCGCAATGAAAATTTGACATTTGTAAAAGAACATGGTCTAGATATGCAGAAACCAAAATTTTGGGTGATAAATTTAGGGAAATTCCCCTTAGACCTTAAAAACCAAAACGCTATTTTTTTTCTAAAAAATAGACTTTTTTGGGCATAGCGCGTGAACGGCTGTTACAATTTAAATTAGATTTGGTGGAAAGTAAGTGCATTAGTCATTGATTTAACACTTGAAAGAAATAATAAAATTACCAAGGGAAATACCCAAAAAAAATAGGATATGTTCTTAAATCATGATGACAAGAATGCCATGTCGCCTCGACATCTACCAAGAGGAGTAATGAAATCGCAATGAAAATTGGACATTTGTAAGACAACATGGTCTATATATGCAGAAGCCAAAATTTTGGGTAATGAATCTTGGGGAATTCCCTTCAGACGTTAAACACCAAAAAACGTTTTTTTTCTAATAAATTAGATTTTGTAGCCATAGCGCTTGAACGGCTGCTCTAATTTTATTAAAATTCGGTAAAATGTTAAAACATTAGACACTCTGTTCCAATTAAAAAAAATGAAAACATTTACTTATAGGTTAATTTCCATGAAAACGAAGATATGTTTCTGAATTGTGATTGTGACAGGTATGCCATAGCCTATCGCACCGACATCTTCAACAAGAAGTCGACAAATCAGATTAAAACTTTAAGAATTGTTACATAGCATGACTTACTTGTGTAAAAACAAAAACTTATCTACTAAACCCAGGGGAATTCCCTGAAACATTGAAAAACTAAATCGGGCTGTTTTGGGAATTTAGCTTTCTTTCACTATACAGCGCTTGAAAAGAAGCTATAATTTAAAACATTTTTGTTGAAATGTTCGTAAATTTAAGACGTTTGTTCTTTATTTAACTAAACATGGAAAATAAGTTTGGTATGTTAACTATGGGACCCATGCGTTTTTGCTTGCAGAAACAAAAACTACATACTCAGTGTATAAAATACAAATTGTGGTTAGGGACCCTGTAGCATGAAAATATGTTATACAACATGTGTTTTACAAATAGTGATGGTTAACACGTGGTTGGCACTCTCTAGTTACAAACATAAATTTCCCTCTACCAATCAAGTTATTTATATACATGTTCCTACTTGAAGGGAAACCAGTTGGTCCCGTAGTGCTTCAGCGGATCAATTCTCCCACAGAGGGGGGTACGAAGGAAGAAAAGAGCAAACAAGCAGGTTGGATTCATCGTTAATTCTTTTTACACCACATAGTAGGGTTGTGTATCTTTGTGTATTACCAGCGCTCTTTAGAATCAATGGAAAAACTAAGAGTTGTAATAATGCAGGACTTCCTAATAATGCAGGAAAATTAACAGTGCATTAGATACTAAATGAATCAAAACTACATTTGAATCAAACTACATTATGAGTGAACCTTTTTGTACAACGCATATTTTAGTATGCATGGTCTGCCATTATAGCACCAGACAAAAACTGTGTTCAGCACGTGTCTAAAGCCATATTTGTGTCTCTTCTTACAACATTTCCATATATACCGCAATTAAAACGCATCTTTGTCATTTTTATGTATTCAAGTGTACTGTGTGCATACAAAACCAGGGCGTTTCTTATCTATGTAATAATACACAAAGGAATTTAGTCATAATGGAGATTGTTGTGCAAACAATGGGTAATATGCGTGACATTGCATACCATGCTCGACTAACAAGAATAAGTACTGGGGAATGTATAGTGGTATCCGTTAGCATAATACCTAAAATTGTAATATAGTCTGAGCAAAAAATAAAACCTAAATAAAACTTGATTTTTGAGTTTTTTGGGTTACTTTATTTTATTTTCAATTAGATTAAATTAAATAAATTACATGTGGGCCGACAGACTTAATATTCCAATATTAATTTATTCCATTTGATTTATTGTAAATGTATAAAGCAACATTTTTAAACAAGTCAAAATAAAAAGTGGTATATTGGATGTGATTCTTGTCGTATGCTATGTAAATTTGTACCAGTATTTTTCATTTTAGTTGTTTTATCCCTCAGGTTTACTGTCCACCTCGCAAGTTCAAAACTTCAACTGGAACGCTTACAAAGACGCCAGAGACGCTAGCGCCTCAAGTGGCCATGAAGACAGTGTTGCCAGCCCCAGTGCTCCCAACAAAATATGCTGCAGCCAAACTTGCTCGGACGTATTATCGAGGACAATCGGGGATCATTCGTTCAGTGGTTCGAACGACACGAACGTGCCTAACGCGTCGGCGTGCCCGTTGCACGTCATGTGGACAAAGGACACAATTCCGAACTTGGCGTTGCTACGACCAGATGTGGTCGAACGACAGAGCATCTGCGACTTAGAAATCGATGTTATCGGAGCTGAAATATTGAACCGGTAATTCCAAGACCACTTGAATGTATTAAGAAACGTTTGAAATCTATTCTTCAATATACTTGACATGTCTATTGAAAAATTGAGATTCGAATTCTGTTTAAATAAGGAATTATTTGAAATTATTTTTAAACTGATTTGAAATTAAGTTTCTTAGTGAAGCTTACTAAGTTATATTTTTTAAATAATTTTTTATAAATTGAACTTCAGAAGATTTTAATTTTTATATAATTAGTATTGTTGAATAATAATCATAATTGCAATTGTTTCATTTCACACATATGCAGTATTATTTTTTTGTTTTAAATTTGCATGAAAAATATGTTTTTTTGCTCTCTATTAAACTTTAGTAGACTTTTGGAATAAGTCTTTCTTAGAAAAATTTAAATACCTACTATTTCTAAAAATTTGAACAATTACTTTTTCCTAAAATTTGGATACTTACTTTTATTATAAATAGATAAATACCTATGTTATCCAAAAATATGGAATACCCACTTTTTTTCTAAAAATTTGAAAATTTTCTTTTTTTTTATAAAATTAATACTTACATATTTTAAAACTTATTTATTATCCAGAAACGAACTATCAACTGCGTCAGGAAGAAACCCTGGGATTGCATCGATTTGGGCAGATGAAAAACTCCGCCGTAAAAATCAAATGGGCAGTTCGCAAATCGTGCTCAATAAATCACAATACCCAAGATCCAATCTTGATGTTAATGATAGAGAAGAAAAATGTATTTATGTGAGTGAAGAAATCACTTTAATTAATATCTGTGCGAGGACCGTTCTCACTTAGTTAACCCTCGGATTACCTTGCACCCACAGTCGGGTTATCTGAGCTAACAGTGTGTTTTGTATGATTGACACGTTTTGTTTAAATTTTGTACAACTTATTAATCCACCGGATGCAAGCGTTATCTCTTATCTCTTTAGTGTCTTGCCCAAGGAAACAACCACCTAACTAGCTAAGGATTCCGCTCAAACAACATTCCGACATGCAACAAATACAACTGTTCGACACCGTTTTTAACCCTAAGTGCCCTTAAAGCCGAATCGGTAGAGTGATGCTCATTCTATTTTTGATTTTTGCACGCAGGATTTAAACATTGCTGTGGACAAGTACTACACAGAGAACGCCGATCGAACGCAACTCGACTGCTCACATGAGGTTCGCAACCCGTCATCCCAACCTCCCCATGATGAAGAGATGAAATCGGAAGATTCGATATCGGATGAAGAGTTGTTTAAAATGCTGGCTGCGATGGATTCAGTCAGGTGTGTAGCCAGTGGCAATAGGGAAGAGTGGGGTTATAATTGGAGTTGTGGTTATACCCAGATTCTGGTGAGATATTCATCTCTGTACGTGGGGAAAGGATAAGGGGTGTAATGTTAGCGCATTGACAGTTCTACCGTATGTTGTGTTACTTGAGCTATTGCATTTTGTTCTGTGTGAATAATGTGATGGATATTTTTTTTTAAATTTAAGTACAGCCCATTCATCTACTGGGTTCAGGGGATGTCTGCTTCCTTGCCCACGGAGGCAACTGACCAACTGATAACCAGTTTCGATCCTTTTAACTTTCTTCTAAAAAGTGACACATTACCCCATCAAGCTATTCGACCGATAAAGGTTAACTGTCTACTTTTTGATCTTTCTAAACTTTCGATGTCATTTAATTACGGTAAATAACAGACCGAAGGATAAGCAGCCACTAATTGCAAGTCAGCATAGCGCTACATACAATGATTCTTCTGATGATGAAACAACTAATGGTCAAAGGTACGATATTTATCTAACTTTTAAACTTTTCTTATTTTTAAATCTAAGCAGTTGCAAAATAGCTGAAGAAAGGTATGCTAATACATTTATCTAAAAGAAATTCATTAGCAAACAGAACAAAATGTCAACTCACTCTGCTTTAATTAATCTCAAAGATATATATATTTTAAATATATTACCGCTTGATATAATCTATACGCTGTTAAGTCCTTTGTTGGCATATTCCCACTTTTAACGTTCGTTCGTTTCATCAAAAGTTATAGAAACGTTCAATTTAAATAATAGACTGACGATGTTTCAATAACTATATATATATCTCATAAATACATCAGCTGTTCTCCGTTTGAATAGTGCAGGATAATCTGCCAATACATTAAGGCAAATGTCTGCCATACCCCAAAAAAACTAGAACCTTTATCGCTCACATTTCGTGTTGTAGGAATAAATTCTGCTCATTCTGAAAATGCTCGCTGTTTTTCAATTTGTATTTCAATTTTTTAAATTTGATTAATGTTTTTGGAAAACAGAGAAAGAGAGAAAAAGCTGACTAACGAGAGTTACGTGATGACTCAGCCATGGGAGAGTGGGATTGAAGACTTGTTGCTTGGCTTGGGTGATGATGTCATGGGTGATGATGTCACAGATGATGATGATGTCATACCACAATTGGATGGGGCATCCGATGAACAGCCAGGTATTAAAAACATGGAAATAGTTCATTATATAAATCACAGCAGGGTGGAAAACCACCGCAGAAGTTAGTGATTGCAGACATGTAAACTTAATGGTTAAAATAATGGTTAATAGATTTGATTTTAAATTAAAATCATTAGAAATCCCTTTTAAATATTAAGTCTAAATTGCATTAATTCAACAGTAAACGAATATTGTCTGAATGATTTTGTGTATAAATATGCAGGTGTTCAACTTGTAAATGCAGCGTACAAGATTTGCACCAGCACATAAGTGGTTACTTATTAAATTTTCTATTATTCTTAACTACTTTGGTATCATTCGTCCCTTAAAATGCCGAAAGAAGAGACATATTCTGCTTAAAACAGACACGGCTAATAAACATATGCTTTATATTAAAAGTAATGTTTTTTGTACTTACCCCATTTCGTCATAATTTATGCAAATTAATATTCCAAGGTCCCAATAAAAAGAGACTTGGTTGTTCGTGGCGAAAAAATGATGTTTCAGTTGGAAATGCTGGGAATTCTACAAACATTGGAACAGTACATACAATCACACCTAGTTCTAAACCATATACGTCAATACCAGCCGATTATTCTGATAAATTTGGTCGATTTCGGCGGGAAAAATTGCTGAATCGTCGTAGTTCGAGCGACACAGAGTCTGAGGTCACGCGAGTTCAAATTTGGACCGAAAATTTTCAAGACGATTTTGTTACGAAGACAAAAACATTGAAACGGCAGAATTCATTCCCGATGGATGTAAGGTTGGGAGGGAAATCGCGAGACATAAACAGCAATATGTTCACCACGTTCCAAGCACTTCTCGATGGGGTAAAAGCCGAAAAAACCACCCAATCCTTGAAAAAACAGCTAAAGACAAATTCGGAGAAGAAAGTTCCGGAACATCTCGATCTCGTTGATTCTGTCGCCGTAATTGACCTAGCGGACGAGAACGCCGACACCACGCCACTTGCCACAGTGTACTCACCTTCAAAATTAAAAGTTCCGAAACCGGTTTCGGGGGCGGTGTGCATACCCAATGTAGAGGGGGCTTCGGTGACGTTCTCGCAGGGTGACGGGGCAGCAGTTGCATCGTGGGGGGAGGAGAGCGAAAAGGAGGAGAAATCGAACCGAGTTTCACTTCGACCCCGAAGGGTGAGGCAGATGCCCAAACGAGGGTAAGCTCACAACTTGTATTTGATATTTGATATTTTTATGAATTGTATAAAACTCGGAGAAAGTCTCAATTATATACAACTCACTGTAATAGCTTTGGTAACGGTGGGCGCAGGGAAATATGACAGTTAGTTAAACCCGTGAGAATGCCCCTTGCGTACACCATTAAACTACTACCAATGCATAATATCAATTGGAAGGATTTCTTTACTAATGTTGCAGAGATATTCATAGTTTATCCCCATTAAAGAAGGGTTTGTTATCAGTGCTGAAAAATTTAAATCAATATGTCCACGTAATTTTAAGTCGAATTTTAGTCCTCGTTAGTGGTGCGGGGGTGCAGTTTAAGAGGACAGGGTGCCTTTGCACACTTGGCACCTCTAACTTTAAATGTACGTTGATTCAAAATAAACAGTCGTTAAACCTAATGAATTATATTTAAGCAAAAATTACAAAAAATAGCAAATTAGTTTTTATTTCTACCGATACTTAAAAGTTTACACCATGGTTACCATAAAAAAAATTGACGATAGATTCATCAATATTAAAAATCGACGTTCCGCAGATATTTAAACGACCCGCAATACGAAACCGACTTCAGCATTGATTGGGATGAGTTCGGGTTCGACGACCCCGATATATTTCCCTCGGAAGATTGCGGAACTTTCGAAGACCCTCATTCTATGGGGAAACCCCATCACCGGAAACCTTTCTCTAGAAAACGGTTGAACAAACAAAGAAAACGGAAAAAAGAAGAAAAAGTTATAATTAAATGGATTATAACCCACAGGTATTACGTGTATGTGAATTACAAAATTTCAAGCTTAACTCTTGTAAACATTATTTTTATTTGTTTCATTTAACAAAGATGCGCAAATGAATACAATTAATTGTTTTTTTTGTTGTTAACACTTGCAAAAATTAATAATTGTTTTTTTTTTAAATCTGGCCCTGCTCTGACACCAATGTTTCCCTTCAGATTCTTATGTTTTTAAACAAACTTGGTAATCCAAACCAGTAAATCTAATATATGAACGCACAAATCACCAAACAATATTTTAAATTGAGATATATACATTTCACACAAAACATATCATTATTCTCTTTATAAAATATTAACTCACGAACTATTCACAGTTAATTTTTTGATATAACTAACTTAATTAAGTTTTTAATGCAAATTTCATTTTATGGTAAAATTCACTGTTTTACCAGGCATTATCTTGACTATTTTCCTCATATTTGTAAATTATCGTTTTTACTATAATTTGTCGTTTTTACAATAATTTTTCGTTTTTACTGCTCCCTCAAATAATTAAAATTATTTGTTTTTTGTTTTACTGCTCCCTCAAGTAATTAAAATTAGTTGTAACACTTGCAATAATTATATATTTGTCACAATAATTTGTCGTTTTTACTGCTGCATCTTATTTCATATCATCCCACAGATTTAAAGGCAGCCACCAGATGTTAGTGAAACTATGGCGGATACCCCCTGCGAAACGGGTTCGCTTGACCCCCACATTACTCGAGTTATATGATCTCTATTCTCCCAAGCGCCCTGTCGGCAACACCGCTGACAACTGCCACCAAGTGGTGAAACAACCTCCCCCGATTCCGAAAAACCTCCTCCACAAAATCCCGAAAGGAAAACGGACGAAAGAAAACGTCGTCACCAAGTTTCACCCGCTGAACAATTGGAAGGCACCGTTATTGCCGGTAGCAACCATCGACCAATTGGATGCAAAGGATTTATCTTCAAAAAATGTTCAAAATCAAGCACCTCAGTTTGAAGGTTTGAACAAATGTCTGGAAGGAAGTTTTTCTTCCACAAACATTCCATCTAAAGTGAAGTCTCAACCAGAAACCCTGAACAAAACAACCACCTCAATTTCCATCTTTAAAACATCTCAAAATACTGATATTGTAACCAACACTCACAGCGCTAATCCAAAAGACTTCACTGTAAATACATTGCATCCAAGATACAGTTCAATTAAATCGTCAGAAAATATCAACTCTGCTATTTTGCCCGTCGCAAATCGCACGCTGACGCCTATCAGTCAAATAGCAGATATACGACCTGTCCATCAAATAGCAGCTGTCAATCAAACAATACAAATTATACCAAATGAACCCTCAAATATTCAACCTGATTTGTTCATCAAACAACCGAATAGCGTCACTCAACCAAAAAATGTCAATCATCAAACAGCTTTCGGTCAGCCGAAAACCGTCAGTAAAAAAGTACTGCTTGGCCAACTTGAAAATATCAGTCAACTATCAGATGTCAGTCAATCAACAGGTATTAATCAACCAGAAGCTTCCAATGAAACAGGGGCTGTCAGTTATCTAAAAGCTGTCAATAAACCAACAGTTGTCAATAAACCAGCAGATGTCAGTCAACCAGCAGCTGTCAATCAACCAGAAGCTGTCAATCAAACAGAGACTGTCAGTCATCTAAAAGCTGTCAATCAAACAACAGTTGTTAATAAACCAGTAGTTGTCGTCAATCAATTAACAGCTGTCAATCAATCTAAAGCTGTCAATCAACCAGCAGATGTCTGTCAACCAACAGCTGTCAGCCAACCAACAGCTGTCAATCAACCAACAGCTGTCAATCAACCAGCAGATGTCAATCAACCAGCAGCTGTCAATCAACCAACAGCTGTCAATCAACCAACAGCTGTCAGTCAACCAACAGCTGTCAATCAACCAACAGCTGTCAATCAACCAACAGCTGTCAATCAACCAGCAGCTGTCAATCAACCAACAGCTGTCAATCAACCAACAGCTGTCAGTCAACCAACAGCTGTCAATCAACCAGCAGCTGTCAATCAACCAACAGCTGTCAATAAACCACCAACTGTCAGTCAACCACCAGCTGCCAGTCAACTAAAAACTGCCAATCAACCAACAATAGTCAATGAACTGACAAATGTTAGTCAACTTGGAGCTGTCAATCAACCAACATCTGAGTGTCAACTCACAGTCCTGGATCAACCTGCAGCTATCAATCAACTGAAAGATGTCAATTCATTAGAAACTGCCAATCAAATAACAACTACCAATCAAACGTCAACTATATATCAATCAACTGATTCCGTTCATCTGGAAAATGTCAATCAACCTAAAATTATTGATCAAGCGGTATCTCCGAATCAACTGGAAAATAATGAAAGCCTGAAAGAATCAACTAAAAAAGAATTTGATGAAAATGCAATCAAAGTTGAAAAAATGGATTCAAAAGTTCAAACCAGCGGATCAATGGAGACAGCAGCTTCAACAGAATCAACTAAAGATGTTGTCAACAAAACCAATTCTGCTGACATTTCAACAGCAGCAAATGCTAGAAAGCCAATTGTTGGCGAAATTAGCAAAGCTGGGAAGGAAAGTTTAAAGGCAGCAACCAAAGAAGCGACTCCCCCTAAAAAGTATCTGCCCACTCGAAGGGTTAGTATTTCTTCTTGATTTCGCCACCATGCGTGCCGATTTCCAGGGTTACACACTTGGCATAAAAATTCAGGGAGAAATAAAACAATATACTTTATACTTTTGTCATCCTTGCTTTTATCAACCATTTTGTAGAATTTTGGAGATCTAAATTAAAGTAGCGGCTAGTAGTTGATTGTGTCCTTGGAAAAGACATTTAGCGGATGTTGCCTAAACGCAGAGGATAATTGAATTAAATTGATATTAAATTGTGGCATTGTTTGATAGTATCTAACTTGGTTTATAGAGGGTGTTATAATTTTTTTGATCCAAAAAATTAATATTTCATCATCTTGAGAACTGTTTTCTATCTTTATTTCTGTTGTATAATTAAAAAATATCTATTCGAAAAACTAAACTTATTTCCACTAACACAAAAATTTTGCAAATTGCGATTAACTGTGTAGTCCCTTGGTTATATGATCGACAGATGATCAAAACTACAGTTAACTTAAAACATGCGAATTAAACCTAGGCATTGAAGTACTTCGTTACAGGATCCAATTCTACCTGTTTTTTCTTTGTTATTTACCTTTATTACATCACAACAGGTAACAAGGAGAAGCGTGAAAGTGAGAATGACGTCGTTGAAATCTGTTCGTTGGATGTTCGACACAGGGGCGGATGAAAGTGAAGACATCGATATGATCGCTAACGTGCTCGAGACGCTAGCGTTCGAACCTCCTAACCAATCCCACCACACGGTGTCGGTAACCCCTCCCCGGGCGTGGTCACCCATGATTGCTCACCAGACCCCTGTGAACCCTGTGGACCCCCCTCACCCACCACCACCTCCAACCTTACAAGGTTCTTAAAGCTTTTTACTTTAAAATTAACTATTTCCATAATTGAATTCAATTTTAACTCACCTGCTTTGTTTAAATAACAGAATAAAATTCGGTGGAAATTTATATTTTCAAATTTTAAAATATAAGTTTTAAAAAACTTTTTAAAATAATATTAAAATAGAAATATTAATTTAATTTCGGTGAAATTAATATTTCTTTTTTAAAATAAATCTTAATTTAAAAAGACTGCTGTGGTGATTTTTATATCCGAATACCTGATTTACAGCTTTGAATTATGAGGTTCCCGATCACTTACAATGATCTAAATATGATTTCTATATTTCAGAGGAAAGTGACCTCGGAATCAGCGATTCGCTGTGGAAGGAAATGGACGATATGATTTCTATGAAATCAACCATCCGGAACCAGGCCGACGAGGATTTATTCAGCCACTTGGATGCGCTGTTGGAGGATGATCTGAAGAGCAGTGATGCCATCGCGTCGCAAGGTTCGTTTCTCATCCTTTCATAGGCAACACTGAAAAATTTGACAGCCCAATTTAAAAAAAAGGAAGACTGCACAATATCAAAAACATTAAAATGATTGTTTCACTGCTTTTCCTTTATTTGTAAATATTAACACACTAAACCAGGGATGTCCAACCTTTTATTGTAATGGGCCGCATTGTCACTTAAAATAATTTAATGGGCCGCAGAACCTATTAAATTTCAATAAAAATGGCAGGGTTCGAATTAATGGTTTTGAAATGATTTGCGAAATGCGCGGATAAGGAGCGCGCGAAAAAAAAATTTGGTTATGATAAATTGACTTAAACGACCAGAAAGATATTTATTTTATAAAGCAGACAGTACCGTTATTTAGTAGTACAGTAATAATAAATTGCAATTAACGTAAATTCAAAAGAGGTGTGTCACATCTCGCCAATCATAAATAAAGGAATCGAGGTATATTAACGCATAATGGCGATTATTGCCTTGTGAAGCAATGCTTATTATGCGCCAATAATGCAAAGTAAAGCCAAGGTAAATAAATAGTGTTATGTTGAAGGCAAACGATGTTATATTACGTGTTAAGGATTTATTATTAAAAGTGCGCGAAATCAGTACCGGTAATTTATATTTTCGCGATTTTGTTAAATTTTGTATTTCGCGAACTTTAGAAAACGGTTCGAGAATAGCGATTCGCGATCCCTTAATTCCAACCCTGAATGGGTACATAAAGAAACAATTAAAAGCCATTAATTTCATCTTTGAAAAAGGAACAAATAACACACATATAAAAAGAAACAAAAACTTATTTCTGCAATACAAAGTCAATGAGATAAGTGTTTGTCGTCCGTCGGTTTCTTTCTGCAGTTTTGATGTTTACTGCGTTCCTAAAAGCTGACTGATACATTTGAACTAGGCCAAGATTTAAAGTTCAAAATACTACGCGGGCCGCAGGTTGGACATCCCTGCACTAAACCCATGTGCTCAAACAAGAAATGTGCAGCTAAGGTGTTAAACTCCTAAGAGTCTTCCATAACGCCACTCAAAACACTTAATAATAGTATGTAAGATTTATATCTAAATAACATTTTTAAGATTATTAAAACAGACAATTTACCCAAAGCTGTTTAATAAGTAAAACTTCACATGTTATGAACAGAAAGATTGGTCAAACTCTTCTGTTTACAATAAATTAATATTATTACAAGTGTATTCTATATGTTATAAATATGGATGGAAAATTGCAGGCAGACCTTTGCACAATTCTTAAAATGTAAAATGTAAAACCTATGAGTTTGACATCTTTAATCTAAGCAATCCTTTTTGTCTTTAGTTGGTGATGAAATGTCTATTGACCCTGACTTTGACACCCTGTCAGTGGCACCTGAGTCCACGTCGCCAGTTGCCATGCCTCCTGCGATGGTCGCCAGTGCCACGATTGCTGCAACGGTTACACCCTCCAACCACACCCACCAGGCCAAAACCATCTACTACCCCCTCCCTACTATCAACGAAATGAGCGGCGAAACAATGCGGGTGAAGACTGCCCCACCCCAGCATCTAAACCCCCCCTTCCCCACCTCCATAACCTCAACATCCAGAGCGATCCCGAATAAACGGACTCTGGAAGAGCAGCTCCAGAAACAGATGCAAGCCGTCTTCATCCAACAACAGATGTTGGATCAAAACAACTTCAGAACTCAGAAGATCAACTCGAACGAATACTGGATCAACAAATACAACGAGAAGCAGATGTCGAAAAGTATGGCGTTCGAACACAAAGACCTCCTCGATGAAGTCTGCCAGCAGGTCTTCTCGGATAGTGGACTCACCCTCCCACCAGGCAAGAGACCCCTAGTTATGACATCGGAATGAACACAAATACCCCGACGAGTATTGAATTCGTTGCGACGCAAAATTTGCAGGATGAGAGTGATCGAAACAACTTCATCTACCCATGTCAAGCTGCGCAGAAGCCGCTGCCCCCGAAGCCAATGATGGGGGCTTCCCCGGGTGAGGGGTTACTGAACATCGCAACCTCACTTACAAGCAACCCCCTTCAGGTGCTCCACACCCACGTGCACCATCACCACCACATCCATTCCCTCAAAACTGACGACAATTCCCAAGTTGTGTCGCCCCCGTTGAAACCAAATTTTATCATCGGGAAATCCGAACCCTCAGCCCCAGCAGAATGGCCGCAAACCTCCGTCAAACAAGACCCTGTTTTTAACCAGTTCCCCACCACCCACGTCTCAGCCCCCACACCCCAACCGCAAAAGCCTCTGTTTTCGATCCTAATGAAACCAACTTGCCAAAACGGCGACGAAAAGTACTGGCTCCAAGTCCAGATGCAGCACGGTATACCATGGAACAGTGGAAAGCCAGCAAAACCACGTCTGAAACGCAAAGAACCGAAGTCGATGTTGAAATCAAAACTCGTCAAAGAAGCCGAGAAATTGTTCCCCCTATCATCCACCCCTGATGACCCCATAAAGGCGAAAACCCCCTACGGCGTTATGAAAAGTATGGTCCCAATCAAAGACAATTCAAACTTGTTTCCGGCCCCCAAAATCCGGGATGAATTGAGCAGCAAAGCGCCATCCGATACCCCA
>CH002597.1:654383-677174 GCA_000149265.1 Ciona savignyi
GCGGATTAATGGGTTCTACCAAATTGAAGGAACGTGTCTATCATGTACAACACCACTGAAATAGCTCCGGTAACCCGACGATGGGCGCGAGGTGATCTGACGATTGCCCGTGTGTCAACCCCCCTTGTTTTCCCAATTCACGGGGATAAAGATGAATATCCTATCCTATCATATTGTGATTACTCCAGCAGGCCATTTTATGTATGAAGTATAATACAAATGTGAACAAAGAAAAGCTAAAGTACCAAACATCATTTCAGCCTTTTAAAACAGCTTTGCACCACCTTTTATGTTCCAAATTATATTCCCAAATTTGGGCATGTTGCAATGTAGGGCAAATTAAATAAACAACACACAATATAAACGCTATGTCATGGTTTAAACTTATAAATAAAAAAATACACATAAAAACAATAAAATTAATCATTTATAGCTTTTACAACACACACAAAATAACATGCCGTTATGGTAAATCTGCATTGCAGCATTAAAGGCCTTGTTTTTGTTTGCCCAATGTCTTGTGATGTGTGCATAGTGGTCACATGCATGTATGCATAACCCAGTAATGCCTCGTCATGCATGTTGCACCAACAGATGACCTCGCATTAACCCCATAAGTTACAGGAAACTTGCACCAGGGTTAGATGGGCAAACAAACAAAGCAAATAAACATTGAAACGATAAATAAATGATATATATACTGATAAATAAAATTTATAGTAAAAAAAGGAATATTAAATAAGGGAAAAGTTGAATAATAAACAATAATACATGCTGAAAAGTTATTATAACTATATTTGCTGAATAAGTTAAGTTTGTCAACTTGTTGGAAAATAAAAATATGCAGAAATTGGCATGACTTACTCCAAACGTTTTATTGTAACTTCAATCATCATTAGGCAGAAATGAAGAAATTTCCGAAACGCGCTAGAATGTGCATTTAAAATGTCTGAATTTACAGCATATTTTATTTTTTTTATTTAAATTGTAAAACGAACCAAATTTAACACTTTCATTTTAAGGCATTTTGGAATAGTGCTTCATTGCAATTTTCCTACGAATTTAAACTTTACAAATTTACGCATTATGCCCCAAATTCAAATTATTTATGTTCATTTTTATAACCCAGATGGAGAAATTGACAGTACCTGGATATCGTTCAATAAACCCAAATCTGGTGAGTTTTATCTCTTGTAGCAAAATGCATGTTAACCCTGCTCTGCCCAAATAGTTTGGTGGGTTACGTGATAGCATTTTAGTCGAAACCAGCTGCTAACTGATGGGTTTTATCCTTGAGCATATTGGAAGTTGCAAGAAGCCAGTGGCATAATAGATCAAACAAAAGAAGTAAAGCGACACTGGGTACAAAAATTGTGACATTTGCCTGTATAAAATGGGCCCTACATTTACCCATTTTGAAGGTGACACAGAAGTACAACACTGTGGAAATGATATTTCCCATGGACCATGATAGGTGCAAGTAGGTTTTCATAAATGATTGCTGTTTGCAGTTGGACCTGACATCTTATAAGTTCATCTCTGTATTGCTGGGCAAAGCTAATCATTTTTCTTTGATCATGCAGGTTTAAAAAGTTATATTTGTGGGAATTGTATACATTTTGTTTTCTGCACAAATATGATTATACCTGTAAAAAGTGTTTTTGTGTGTGAAAGCTAACACATATCTTTAAAGTGAAGCTTATGCCCTTTGTTTTGTGTATAAACATAATCAGAACTATAAAATGTGAAGGTTATATCCATATTCTTTTATTTACAAATATAATTGGACCTTGTGCAGCATATATCGCTCAGCAATTTAGAAAAATATTATTTAATGCTGACTCATCAATCAAACCAAACATTTTGTTTAGGAACAACCCACATAAATCAACTGAGCTAATGAGGAGTGCAGAGTCCACATTTCATGGTGTTTAAACATGGTTAAAGCTTAATGCATACGAGGTATTGGTATATAATTAACATTTGGTCCAACTAGTTGCATTTGATGCTGGGCAATGCATAGGCAATTCATATCATTTTTAAGTTAAAAACTGGAGTTAGTTCTAAAAATGTTGTTTTTTATACAAGTTGATTTTACATTAAATGTATTAGATTTGGTTTATCTTTGCTGTATTTTTTTGGCAAAAACTAATTTGTAGCAAAAATTATCTGCTTCCCATTATTTTAATTAAAATTTAACATGATAGTTTTGCTTTTCAGTCAAAAATTATAAGGGAAATGAAGTTACTTGTTGTATTTGCTCTTTGTGTGGCGGTGACCAACGCAGGTTTGGTCTTCCAGGATGAATGGGAAGAATGGAAGACGTTGTATGGTGGGTTGGAGAGGATATTTATGTTTTATCTTTGTTAATCAGAAAATGCAAGAGATTTACCACATGGGTGTCAGATTACTTAGCTCTCACTGCTGGATTACATGTAATCGAGTTGCTAATAACTAGTTTCGATCCTACAATCTTAACCCGTCAAGCTATTCAACTGGATAAAAATAGTTTCGGAAGTTGTACTTTGTTAAAATACAATATATGTGTGTGAATATTCTATATCCTTGGGTATCAGGCCTTTTATGGCCTACATTTCTGGTCCCGACGCTACCATATACCCACCCATACTAATGAATTGCATGCCACATCCTAATTTAATAAACCTTTTCAATTCAGGAAAATCATATGAACCAGCAGAAGAAGCTAAACGTCAATACATTTGGTTGGAAAACCTCAAGTATGTCACCCAGCACAACTTGGAGGCAGATGAGGGAAAACATACTTACCGAGTTGACACCAACAAATACGCTGATTTGGTGAGTTTTACGACTGTTTGCTGTGTCGCCTTGTGGACTGCTGCACAAATATGAGGTCCAGGCTGTAATAGCTACGGTAAATCTAACTAGATAATATAACAAATATTTATCTAAAGGATTTTGTGAATTAGCTAAATCTGAGATAGTTTCCTATAGAGGTGTTTTTCAGTTTAAGTTGTTTCTTACAGTAGTGTCAGTAGTATTTAAATAACATTTATTTATATTGTTGGATATTTGATCTAATTTAACATCAGTTTAAAATTGTCCCAATTAAGGTTGAGCTATGTTTTTATTTTACTTGAAAATCAGTTAACTTAACTACAATCTGAATTGTAAGATCTAAAATGTAAATGAGTTTTAAACATTTGTTAAATTATAATACAAACATTATTATATCAAAATTGAAGTAGCAGTAGAGTAAAGAAAAAGAAAAAGAAATTCCAGTTGCTTTTTTATTATAAACTGAGTTTTTTTACCAGGCTGAGTTTTGACCCCATAATGTTTGCATCAAGAAGATTATTTTTCATAAATCGAGCAGTATATGAATTGGCCATGTTAGCCAATCAGTCACACGACTGTTTTATTTTAAACTAAGTTATTCTTTACAAACTTTTGAATTTCCCGCCACAGAGCAACGACGAATGGCGTGAGCTTATTTCAAGTCAGGTGACTAGACCGGCCAATCAGATGAGCTTCTGCAATATGACCTACTCGACCAGCAATGACCGGGTGATCGCTCCGACCTCAGTGGACTGGAGGAAAAAGGGGTTTGTCACCCCCGTCAAGGATCAGAAGCAATGCGGATCATGCTGGGCGTTCAGCACCGTGAGTAGTTTTTTATATTTTTTAAATTTATAGGTTTTGTCCGAAATATCAGCCTAATTATTCAAATGTTATAACAACTTCATAAATTTTCTTTATAAGGATTGCAACAATGTGTGGAATTTCTTTTTACTGGGTGTTTATGCTTTTTCCACTTTAGCCTTAAAAGCTGGCTACTCCCAAATTAGTGGGTTGAACTTTTCTGCTTATTTTTTTTCAAGGAACTAAACACTAAGTTCAATAATCTGGAAAATCTACTGTTATTGTTTTCAGGTTTAATGACCACGTCTGTTTTTTTTTCTTATGGTATATCAAGTGTGACGTGTTTTAACCAATTGATCTAATGCTCATTACAATATATTTACTCACTCATGTCAACCAGACGGGGTCACTAGAGGGTCAGCACTTCAAGAAAACTGGCAAGCTGGTTTCCCTCAGCGAGCAGAACCTGGTGGATTGCAGCACCAAGGACGGCAACCATGGGTGCAACGGGGGACTCATGGACCTCGCGTTCAAATACATCTTCGAGAACGGTGGAATCGATACGGAGATGTCATACCCATATATGGCAAAGGTAGTCGATTTTACTTAAGTTTGCCTGTAGAGTGAACCCTTGCTGTTCCTCAACTATTAGATTATACTCTGTCTGAATTTCAGATTGATATTCTGAGGATTAATCATGAATTCACTCCTTTTTCCTCTCCGGAAATAAAATAAGTTTCTTTCCATAGAATTGTATTAAACCTATAACATCCACAGAACGAGCCCAGCTGCTCATACAAGCGCAAGTCTAGTGGAGCAACATTGACAGGATGTGTGGATATAATGAGGGGAAATGAAATGGCTCTCATGAAAGCTGTGGCTGAAGTTGGACCAATTTCCGTCGCCATTGATGCTGGCCACAAATCCTTCCAGATGTACAAATCAGGTAGGTGGGGTTTGTGGTGAAACCATTTATTGAATTTTGATTTTATTATTTGCTCGTTTATGAACCGAAATGTTGTAAGAAGTTTTTAGTTTATTTTTTGTTTTCATAAGAAAAACATGAAGCAGGTCCTTTGTTAATGATTCGGAATCTGAAATAAACAGCAAAAAGAAAATGGTCGGCAACTAGTTGGTTGTGTCCTTTAGCAAGGCACTAGGTTATTGTGCCAATCCACAGGATTAATGGGTTTTACTAAAACTTGACAAATATCTTATTGATAAAAGTCCGCTAAGTGTTTTGCCCAAGGACACAACCGAATTATAGCTATAAATATTTTACTCGTTGACCTTTATTTTGTTCATATATATGGAATACTTAACTAGATTACCTATGTCATTAACATTAATCATCATAACCCAACCTACAGCTGTTACAGTGGATAGTTTATTTCATTGATTCACGTATGATTTCCAGCATTAAGTTAACTCAAAGAGACTAAACTAAATCAAGCAATCTGACTGGGCATACAGTTCTTAACAATTACCTAATTTTGTGTTTTTCCTTTGTCTGTGAATAAACATCAATCTATGATTGACAAAGTCAAGTCACAACCTCCCATCTCCACCCAGGTGTCTACTATGAGCCAGATTGCAGCTCAGTAAAGTTGGATCACGGGGTGTTGGCTGTTGGATTCGGCACAGAGGACGGGAAGGATTTTTGGCTGGTTAAGAACAGGTAGATGAGTCTTTTCTACAGTTGTGAGACTTCTACGATGGTCATCGTATATATTTTGATCCCTTGCTAAAGATTTTACACTGTGTGTATAGTCACTAGCTTACCCCTTCAGCTATATCTGATATGGAGCTATTTAAGTGGTTTGACCAGAGGCACCGACTCACCAGTGAGGTGAAATGATGCATAAATTTATCTCAGAAGGGTACAAATAAAGTGGGTTATTACAGATATTTGTCAGATCACCCTATGCACTTGATAAGGTCACTGGATCTATTGCAGTGCATAAAAGAGAGATGTGGCTTAAATAACATGACAGACATATTTTTAATTTATGTGCAATTAATTAAACCACTGGTTCCAAGCAACATTACCTAAACGACTTACCCAAGGACATAATCAACTCTCTAAGAGCAAGCTTGAGTCCCGGAACACAACATGCTACAACTGAGCCAACCGGCCAGAGACTTGGCCACTACATTTGGATCTATCATAGCTTCAGGGCTGAAGTAACAGGCCTAATGACTAAATTCCTGTCCCGGGGCTACCGTGGAACCCCCCATACTATTGTAACATTGTAACCAGCCAGAAATACTAACCACAGATTGTAAAACTTCCTTTTATTACAGCTGGGGACCTGTGTGGGGAATGGAAGGTTACATTATGATGTCACGGAACAAGAGCAACAATTGTGGCATCGCTACCCAAGCCAGTTACCCAACTGTGTAAAGCCACGGTATGTCATTTCTGATGTCAAAAAGTTTTCACGTTTTTTTATAAAAATATATGTGGCCGAAGGGTTAAGGCCGATATACCGGTTTCTACTCAAAAAATGGTCTGAGTGACGTTCCTATGATGGGTTCCAAACTTAGCCCCGTAAAAAAATGCAAAAAAAATATTCCCTGGTATATAGCAGATGTGTGCTTTGAAACCGAAGTTAGCTGACTTTGCAAGAACCCAGTAGGTTAAAACATTATACAAAGAAACGGGCTGCAGTAAAACTTGGTGAAACTTTCAATCTTATACAACACAATGCAATAACCCCCTTGGTTTTTCCATTCACGGGGATAAACATGAATATCCTATCTTTTCCTATAGCTCAACTAAACCGACGATTGCGCGATATGATCTGGCGATTGAACGTGTAATAACTCTCGCGAGTTGTCCTCTTCATGAGAATAGGATGTTCATGTTATGTACCTCAAATGTGAAAGGGATAACTCAGGGACTGTTAATATACACGGGCAATCTTCAGATTACCTCGCGCCCACCGTCGGTTTACCAAAGCTATTGCAGGATGTATATGATTTATGCTAATTGAGGTTTTGTATAGCCCATTTCCACCAGGTGATATTCGCACCAAAAAAAAGAATAAACAAATTGAAACCCCCTCCCCCCACAGACCACCATTCGGCTGGACAAACATTGATTGAACTCGAATTCAACCTTGTCTCCTAATTCTCAAATATGTGAATACTGATTTTATTTCATCCTGTGCTTTCTTCTTTTATTTTTTTTGTCGTTTACATTTCCAAATAGTTCGCCTTATTGAAACCAAACAGTGTTAACATTTCCAAAAATTTATTTTAATATTTCGTTTACCGGGCATGGTTTCGAACCAGTGATGGGCTCGTTTCCAAGACCGTTTTTAGGTAGAAATTTGTATTTGAATTAGTCGTGTTAACCATTCGGGTACACAACAGTTCATATTTCCATAATTTTATGTTTTTTTTCGTTTTTTTTGGTCCGATCACTGCTCTCTATGCAGACGTGCAATATTCGCCGATTACGTCATCATGACGTCGTTTTCGCGTCACTGTGACGTAATTGGTGAACTCCAGATTTAAGTAAATAGTCGCCGGAGACCTGATTCCTTATGTTCGATGAAAATAAAAAATAAAACAACAGAATGGAAAGTTTATTGTGTCGATAGTTTATGAAGTAGCGCGGAGTGGTATTGATAACGTCATTTAGGTTGTGTGTTTCTGTAGATAACACGGTAAATAAAGTTAAACAAATGCTAACATTTGAAACATTTGAATTAGATGTGTTCGCCCAACTTTATTTTCTAAACGATTATTTTTTATTAATTTCAAAATTAAAATATCTGGCTCTCACGCATTTTTACCGGTTACAAATTGAAACTGTTCGCCAGCTAGTCGGTTGTGTTCTTGGTCAAAGCTCTTGGATATTGCCCGGACCTAGTGGATTATTAGGTTCTGTTAAATTAAAGACCTTGTTAATCACACTGCAATAGCTCTGAAAGCCCGACGGTGGGCGGGAGGTAATTCAACGATTGTCCGTGTGAGAACTCTTCCGCGTTTTCCCATTTCATGAATTTTTTTGGTTTTCTTAATTTTTTAAAAAAATATTACCAAAATCATTCATTAAATCGGATACAAACTGAGTGTTAAAATAGGATACAAATACAATGGACGTTATCACACATGCAAACGTTAGATTGTCTTGCGAATACGTAAGAAGCTTTTTTTACACGGACAAACGTCAGATTATCTAGCGCCCACCCTCAGGTTACCGGAGATATTACAGTGCATTAGAAATATTTAAACCGAATAATTCACTTGGTTTAAGCGACTTTCATAAAGTGTTATGTTCAAGAATCGAACTTAGCAACCCAGCTGGCGTTCAAATCGATAACCTTTTAATTAAAAGCCAACGAACGACTGAGCAACTCATTCGGTGCTAGCAAAAACAAGGTGTCCTGACCTCTTGGTAAACCCCAGAGCTTTAGTAGGTTAACTGCTGAGTGCTGATGCAAATGTTGCAAACTGTTGTTGTCGGGTGGATCCAGCTGACAGAATCAGCATTTCAGTTACAATTGCTGATCGCTTAAAAATAGATCATAAAACTCGTTTTAAGCACATTGCGACTTTTATCGCATTCACAATCACAATGCAATGTTGCATTATGTCATTGTAACGTCATAACAATAAATCGTCACGAGGCTTCCGGTACCAGTCACGTGGTTGTTCGTATTGTTCCCGAACTTTTATAAATCGGTTCCGATCCCTTGGAGAAGCCAATTCAGTTGTCGAATTCGGATGGTTGCTTTATACAACTAGCTTACTCTTATTCAGAGATCAGTTGTTAATACGAATATCGGCAAACTGTCAGTTAATACGAATACCGGTCAAAATAGTATTCGCGAATGATTGAAATTGTAATAGCTTCGACAAGTCTTTCCAATTTTAGAATAACTACGCCTAGAATTGAGTCTATGCTAGGTTATGCTAAAATTGGAATATTTCTAGACGGGTTTGTTTCAGTGTTCCTGTGTTTCTGCTGCTGTAATAGTTATTTTGTAGGGAAAGTTTACGTTTAGTAAGTCCAACGAGAAACATGTTTAAGGTTGCGTGGTCAACTGGTTAGCGCGACCGATTTATATAAAGCAGTGGTTCTTAAACTGGGGGGCACGCCCCCCTTTGGGGGCGTGAAAGCTTCTCAAGGGGGGCGCGAGCATGACAGTGACATATTGATGAAAAACAGCTCTAAATTACAGTCAAACCTCGTATTTCTCGTTAACACCAATCCAATAGATTAAAGCCTCGAATTAAACGACTAGTTTCCCAAAAACAGTTGCATCCTTTACACTAAGCAGGGTAATGGCAAATAAATTATTGTTCTATTTTTCGTAAATTTGATTTTTGAGTAGGTGAGGCGTGAGCATGAATCACAAATCTTAAGGGGGCGCGACTGAAAAATTTTAAGAACCACTGATATAAAGCATGAAATTAAAATAAAATTTTTAATAAGGTTCTTACCAATTCGAATCGGTATAAACAATAATCATGGCGCTTATCAAGGTGGACTCGAGTTGATCAGGGACAAGGCAAGTTATTGGCCACTTACACATCGACCTATTCATCAACCTATTTTTTTATGTATATTGATTGCCAAAAACAAGGCCGTTGACAGGCCGTTGACAAAATTGACAACGTCTCATTCAACAGTAAAAATATAGACATGTCTCCTCAGCAAGACAACATTATTATCAAACCTCGAGTAGCTACCAAGCCCTAGTTCACATATTAATTACCTTAATTTTACGTCCCGTAGTAAATATTCAGTTGGAATTATTCAGTTGGTAAATTAAAGTTATACGTCATAATGAAGATTGTTATTCTTGCACTGTGTGTCACGTTTGTTGCGTCACGCAGCACTGGACCTCTTGACTGGAACACTTGGAAAGTGCATGACATGGTGACGTCGATTTTTCGACAGCATTATTTTAAAAATGCAAAAGTGCTAAATCATGAATCTCCCGTTCAATACTTTCTTTGCATTTTAATAAAGATTGCGATGACAAGCATAACAATATTATATTAATTTGCATGTTTTATGATATTTACATTGATTGATAGTTGCTTTATCGTTTTATTTTCATTTCCTATCTCTGGTATAAATCGTACATAGCATTGTAAGATATTGTGAGATAATTTGTACTTTTCATAATAAGACGTTGTGGACGAATGCATTTTAACTTATTTTAAATCGAATTAAAAACTAAATAAATCATAAAGTTAAAACTGGACAAAAATATAAAGTATTAACTAACTGAGTTTTGGTAAAAACAGAACTCATTCAGATAAAATCCCCGTGGTTTGTAGGATGACAAAAGGTTTTTAATAAAAAAATCAGCCGTTGTCAGTTAAATGTGCGAGGCACTCTGCGGACAACGCCCCAACCCACTGGTTGTTTTTTTGTAAATATAAGAGAGTTGTCAATTATGGGCATCGCCGAAACAGCTCCGTTAACAGGACGGTGTGCACTACGCAATATAGCCTAATACGATTGTCCCTGTGATACAACTTCTTACCGTTCTCCAGCCACGGAAACAAAAATATCCCATTCAATTTACCTTATTGGCTTTACTTTTTGGGCTGTACTAAATTAGTCTATAAACAGTAAAATTTTACATTTTCTTTCTCATATTTTTAGGCAAAACCTATGCCAGTCACATGGAGGACAAAAGAAGAATGATTTGGGAGAAACATCTTCGTATTGTGACGCAACACAACTATGAGTATGACGAAGGACGACACACTTACACCATGGGCATGAACAAATTTGCTGATTTGGTATTTTGACATTTTTAAAACTTTTTTGAAGATCCTTGTTAATATTTTAAACTGTAGAATGCTTATTAATTGCGCCAAGGAAAAAATGCCAAGGGATGTCTTAAAAACACAACAAGAAGATAAAACAAGAAGTCAAAAAGAAAAGTGACACAATCAACTAGTAATCCTCATGTGCATATTCGAACAACCAGAGAAAATAGAGTCATTCTATTCTAGTGTGTAATTTGAAATGGACATTCAAATTTAAGTTGTTTAATTAATAATAAACATTTTTAATAATAATAAAACATAAACTTCCAGGAAAATGAAGAATTCGCGGCCATGTACCTTTCGGAGATGCGAATGGGTCATGACTTCTGTACGAAGCAGAACGCGAGCAACTTTTTCGAAAATCCGGCAAGCGTTGATTGGAGGAAAGAAGGTTACGTCACTGGCGTAAAGAACCAATTACAATGCGGAAGTTGTTGGGCGTTCAGCACGGTGGGAATTCATATTATTTTTAGATTTACCGATAAGTTTTGGATAGGTTAGGGTGATATTTGTTTTTCTTCGTCGTTGGGGGAACCCAGAGGCTTTATAACACAAACAGTCGTTGCGCACACAGCCGAGTTAAGATATGGCGGTGTGTTGTATATAGGATAGGATAGAATATTTATGCTTATGATTGGAAAAACGCAAGGGGTATTAACACACGGGCAATCGCCAGATTACCTCGCGCCCACTGTCGGTTACCGGAGCTATTACAGTGTGTTGTGCATGATTCAGACGTTTCTTCTATTTAGTAGAATTTTCTCTGGGTTTGGGCAATGTCCATTAATTGCCCTACCCAAGGATACAACTGACTAGCGCGAGAACAGTTTCAAATCTGCAACCCTTAGTCTCAAAAGCGTCGCACTAACCAACCGAGCTAATCGGGCGGACATAGGATTGAGACGTTCTTTCAGTTTCAGTTCAACCCCGTTTATTTGATTTTCCAACCGCACAGACTGGATCTTTGGAAGGACAGCACTTCAAGAAAACAAAGAAACTGGTATCATTGAGCGAGCAGCAACTAGTAGATTGCAGTGGCAAGTTTGGTGAGGACGGCTGTGCCGGAGGATTAATGGATAATGCGTTTGATTACATTGCATACGCTGGTGGAATCGACACTGAGGCATCGTACCCGTACGAAGCTAAGGTAAGTTCGTTGCGAGGAAGACATTATTTTGTATCTGTTTGTTTCTGCATTTGCGATTTATGGACTTATTGGTATTATTAAAGGATATAAAGGTGGTGTAGTCGAATGGTTATTGCGCCCAAACCATATACAGCATGTCAACGTTTAGTTTGTACCAGAACTAAGAAACAACGCCCCATAATGAGGGAAAGGCGGCTGCTGTGCAAACTGATACTAAATGGGCAATTTATAACGAAATTTTCCCGACATTTTGGGGGATGTGTTTTGTTTCTTTATTGTGAGGGTATCAAGCTTATGAGTTACAAACACCTATTCCTCGTGGTGCTGACGTGTATGTGGACCATATGCAAATATAACTGGGTAGAACTGCTCACTGAAAGTAAAAATGTTTAAGTTTTGGTCACATTGGTTATACGGTATTCGTTTCCATATTTCGTTTCAAAACATAGAACTATTTAACTGCATTGTTGCCAGAATAGGAATTTTTACAATATCTCACTATCAACGGAAACATTGGAATACATACGACAATTCCAAACGACCATATTTTAATTTACCAATAAGACAACCATTGGGAGTGAAAACAACAATAAAACAATATATAGTTAACAAACTATCCCACCCATCCAGTAACGTGACTGGCAAGCCTTATTTCGCATAGAATCGGTGTGTAACCGTGTACCCACCCATACATTTGTAAACCCTCACCTTACAGGGGGGACCATGTCGCTTTAACCCCGCCAATATTGGAGCAACCCTTGTTGGGTGTGTTGACGTCACAACCGGTAGCGAGTCGGCACTTGAGGACGCTGTTGCATCGATCGGGCCAGTGTCGGTCGCCATTGACGCCAGCCATCTAAGTTTCCAGCTTTACGAATCAGGTGTGTTTCACCGTAGTGTCTTATCATTCCTAGGTGTTCAAATGTTGAACAGAGAATACCCGATTTAATAAGTTTTACGCCCGTTGTACGCCCGTTGTACGCTACAGAGTTCAAACAATGTCTACTGAATGTCTTGCCTCAGGGTCACAATTAAACACACCGGCGTATCGTTTTAAATCACTCAGCGTTAGGTTGACGTGCCTATACACAACCAGTATAGCTTACCGGGCGGACTCAATGTTAAACGATGTATTTCCAACAGGGGTTTACTACGAACAGGAATGCAGCACTACACTGCTTGATCATGGAGTGCTCGTTGTGGGATATGGTGCCGCTGATGGCAAGGAATACTGGATTGTCAAGAACAGGCAAGGATTGTTCGGTTCTGAACAACAACATTGAGATATACTTATAGTCGGCGGTCAAATTGGTGCTTGAAGAGTAGCCCAATACATATTTCAGTTATCTTTTGTTTTCACCATGAAAACACGAAACAGGGACTTTCATAGTAATTGAAAAACGGAAAAAAATACGGAAAACGACAGTCGTTAAAACAATTCTAAAACCAATCAATTAATTTTTTTCACTATATTTAGACGAGGCCGCCAAACCTACAAAATGAAAATTGGAAAATTAAATGTTATAAAAAATTATTACACTATTATACACTAAGCCTCGAAAAAAAGTGTGCGGTAAAGCGATGCTTTATATCGTGCACTTACAAATGCGACAGCAACAGTCCGATTGTTTTAATCAAATTATTCTTGTAGTCTACTTTAGTTAGAATATGACACTTATAATAAAATTGGGTGCAGCTGACTCGGTGACTTTTTTATCTTTCGCTGCATCCTTTGCTGTACATTACTATACCTTACTGTATATAATGTGTGGTCTGTAAAAATTTGATGTCAGCATAAATTAAATATTAAACGAAGACTAAACTAACTTTCATGGGTGGCAAGAATTATTATAATTCGGGCAATCGTCGTATACTTTGTGCCCACATTGTCTGGTTACCGGTGCTCGTGCATTTTTATTTAAGCCATTTCTAGGTTTTTACACAACCCACTAGCTGATATCGTTTCGTATACTGCTAGCTGTATGACATTCAAATATCCAAAATTAAAGCTTTTATTCACAGCTGGGGGGCGGATTGGGCAGGTCTCAATGGATACATCTTGATGTCGAAGAATATGCAGAACAACTGTGGTATCGCAACAAAGGCCAGCTACCCAACAGTTTAAAACAATCACCCTCTTTATTAATTTCTGTTCAAATTAAGTGTGCATTTAAATCTGAATACTGATTATTTTTGTTTGATTATTTTTTGTATCATAACCTTATGTCAAATCGGACAAAGACTAATATGTATATAGACGGTGTGAACTGTTAGCACAATAACTTGTGGCGGCTTCGGTTCCAGCATTCCACTTATTATTCGAGTGTGCCGATTGGCTTAATCCAGTTTAGTGGGTTAAAGGATGGAAATAGCAAATTCATATCACCCACTTTGTATAAATGACCGTGAAGCAAACAGCAGTGTTACTTTTTTCATTCGAGTCAAATATAATAAACGAAATAAAAAATCAAAATTCATTCTACTATTAGGCTAATATGATTTTCTACTTTTACTGATTTAACTAGCTACCGGTCTACCAATTTTTTCATAATTTTTAAGTGTGTTGTTTCTAACATTTAGTTTGTAACCTTGATAAGGAGTTGATAGATGTGTGATAGATTTTTTTACCGGTTTAAGGTTCGAACCCATGCTGGCGCGTCCCTTACACCGTTTTTGAAAACGGTGTGATCGATTTTTTACCGGTTTAAGGTTCGAACCCATGCTGGCGCGTCCCTTACACCGTTTTTTTTATTTATTTGGTATATGTATCGGTCGCGTTAACCATTAGGCCACACGACTGTACACGGTGTGTTAAAAATACTCAAGAGAAACTGCTGAAAATGGAACACTCGTGTGACCGAATGGTTATCGTAAACCACTCGTACATAGAAAATAATCTAAAACCCGCCTTTGTGATGAACCGAATTGATCGAAATGAGCTTTGGCTAGAAATCATCTGGTTAGTGGCATACAAAATATTGGAATTTTTTATATTCTAAATTCTAAATTTATTGAGAAGTATCCCAAAACAAAGAATTTGCACATTGTAATAAGCACTAAACAATTTTAAAGTCATTAAATGCACATAAAAAAATTATTTTAAAGGACAAATTATTATTTAGCATAGGATAGGATATAATATACAAATCCGCTGGGTTTAGGCAATATCCGTTAAGTGCCTTGCCCAAGGACACAACCGACTAGCAAGCGACCAGTTTCGAACCCTTCAACCTTTCGATTGAAAGGCGTCGCACTTAACCGCCAGACTAACAGGTCGGACTTAAAGGCAGTATTCGTGAATAATATTACGACGTAATTGCAGTAGATTAAAATAAGATTAAATATTCATATTTATCCTTGAAAGTGATAAACGAAAACTTGCTTTCTACATAACCACCCCTAAATTTGGGGAAATATAATTTCAATGTCCACATTAGGGCGCCATGTTGCGTGGCAACGCGACAACTCTGCTAGCAACTTGCACGCATTATTTCTAAGTTTTCGTTTCAATGTAGAAAACAGGAGAATTTACGTAAGTCAATAAAGCAAAGATTAAATAGTACATGTGATAATTACCAATCTCTATCAGTAAAAAAACATTATAACTGACGAAATGGATCCACCAAACGGGGATCCTTATGACGAGGATGTTACGGAACAAAATTTTCTTCGTTCCAAGCCGACCTGTTTTGTTATCTTGGGAAAACCCGTAAGTGTACTTATACTTTACTTTGTGAGGCACGTAGCAGTGCTTGAAATGTGTCACATTTGTACAGTATGTTTGGATTTGATTGGATGGGCATAAACATTAATTTGCTATCCTAAGTGTCCGGCCCGGTGATCTAGAGGTTAAGTGCGTCGCCTTTCAATCGAAAGGTTGCAGGTGCGAAACTGGTCGCTAGCTAGTCGGTTGTGTCCTTGGGCAAGGCACTTTACGGACATTGCCTGAACCCAGCGGATTAATGGGTTCTACAAAATTGAAGGAACGTGTCTATCATATACAACACACTGCAATAGCTCCGGTAACCCGACGATGGGCGCGAGGTAATCTGACAATTGCCCGTGTGATAACCCTCTAGGTTTTCCCATTCATGGGGATAAACATTAATATCCTATCCTATCCTAATCATCAACATAATCAATATCTTGCAATTTTTGTTTTTTTCAATACTGGTCTCTACTTACGTTCACTTTCATGCTCAGGGAAGTGGAAAGACAACTCTTGCCCGTAAACTATCCCAATATTGGAGATGCGAATTCGTACATGGTAAGCCTGAGCAGTGGTCAAGGGAGGGGTGTGTACCAAAAACACAGGGGTGCCTCTAAATACTACAGAACCGCTTGGATCGCTTGGAGCGCTTGGATCACTTAGATTGCTATGAAAAGTAATTCTAACCCTGTCCCAAACACTAATCTCAACCCCAGAAATAACTTTAACCCCAACCCTAACATTAATATCATGCCTTTTGTATTTACGAAGTATAGTAAGTGATCCAAGCACTCCAAGCGATTCAATCGCTCTATGCGATCAAGCGGTCCAAGCGGTCCTGTAGTATTTAGTGGTACCGAAAACACAGGGGGGTGGTGTTATTGCACGCCTTAGTAAGATAACCTTCTGCACATCATACTGTAGCTTTTGCAAGTTTTCGCAAGGGTAATAAACTGCACAACACCAATATTTTAATATCCACTATGAAAACACCATGTGAAGTGCAGTTTCATTGCTTTTTGTGCTATTTTTATTACTAACGTTTATTAGTTATAACTTAACTTTTTAATCCATTTATCAAACAACTAGGTTACTGGTTATGGCAAATGTAATTAACTTGCTAAGGGCTAGTTTTGATTGCACCACCTTTACCTGACAGATCGCCATTTACTTGCTATACAAAATGCATTAAACTATTCGTAACAATTAACATCTTTGTTGATTTGCGGTCTCATGTAATTTATTCCTTCGTAGCCACCGATATTATTACGAGGGAGATTGAACTTTCGACTCCTGTTGGAGAAAAGATGCAACAAGTCCTGATGAATGGGGAGAGTCTTAACAACGATTTTATTTTTCAACTAATCAGGTACCGGTATTTAGAATGCTGTCAAAGTGTCATTGTAGCAACATCACCTATGTTGTTTAAAAAAATCCACTTAAATCATAATTTTTTTAGAATCAGACAATTTATAGAACCCTATATTTAAGCAAGAATTTTTATTATTTATAATTTTTTGTATCAAAAACCAAAAAACAACACTATCAAGGTTTTCAACCTACATGACATTTAAATAGCTTCAATAATCACACTCTAAGTCAAGATAATTTAAAGATTACTTTTTTATAATGTAATTTATTGTCTCACCCATGGGATCAGGTTAGTTAGCTTAATCGGTAGCCTAAGAGTATCAGCAAGCTGTATAAGGCTGAAAGATTGTGGTACCGTATCGAAAGTATTTTTGGTTAGCAGGTTATTTCTTGGGTAAGACACTTACAGGACATCGCCTGAACCCAGTGTGTTAAATTAACCTGAAACTAGATCGTATAAATCATATATAATACAATGCAATACCTCAGGTAACCCGACAGTGGGTAAAAGGTACTCTGATGATTTTATATGTGATAACGCTTCTTTTCAGATGGTAATAAAACATGAATATCCTATACTTTATCTTATCACCATAAGTAACCCCAAAGTATCATCCCAGAGAAAAGGTGATATCGCCTGAGGTTGCTCATTATGGATACATCCTGGATGGACTACCAATAGTGGATGACGGGTTCCTATCTGTGCAAGAACAAATTGAACTGATTCAAAGTTGGAAGTTAAAACCTGATATCATTATTAATATCAAGGTAATTCGGATTTTTCAAATAATCAAATTTTAGGATATTATGCGGAGTTAGGAAGCAGTTTTATAGTATAGTATCTTTATTCCTATGTTTATTCGTGGATAAGATAAAATGAAGACAGCGTTTTAACACTGAAATTGTCACATAACTGATGCACACAGTCAGGTTACCGAGTCTACTGCTGTTTGTAAAAATATATTTTGACAGAGTTTCTTTAACCTATTAAACCACAGCAATGTGTACTGAGTGCCTTGCTTAAAGACACTGATTAGCTACCTCTACTCATAATGACTTTCTTAAATCCCACCACAATTATACTAACAGATTTAAAGCGGGCAGTTTGTTATTAACATTTGTATTACCAGTAAACTCTAATTCATGCACATTAACTTTGGTCACTTTATATATATTCCTGTTAAGAACAATAGCTTAGTATGGGGCTTGCAAATTTACTTGGAAGTTAGAACATGATTGTTTATGACGTGGCCAAAAAATGACATGGCCTGGATTTCCCTGGGTTAACTGGATTTATTCCCAGATTCCGGACCAAGATTTATCGATTCGACGAGAAGGCACCAAAGTTGACTCATTGACCGGAGATTCGTATGGGAGGTCGGTGTGGGATGCTGCTCCTCCCAAGATCACCAAGGATGATCTGGAGGAGGGTGAAGATGAGGAGGAGGAGGAGGGAGAAGAGGAACAGGTTCATCCAAAATATTCCATACTTACCTATTCTGAGCTCTAAGAGTGTCCTTATCTAGTTGTGAAGTATTTTGGAATTAATAATTTTAAATTCTAATTTCAAGTTTTTTCCGGTTTTGAAACAAAAAAAAAATTTATTCTAGAGCAGAAATTCCTCCCTGTTTTCGTTGAGATTAATGCTTAGTGGGATTTACAGTCAATTTATCCCTATTTCTACTTAAGTTTTATACTAAACCCAATGCACCCTATTAATCCAGTTGTTTTCATTAAAATTTTATGATAAAACCAATACACCCTTAGGTTGTAATGGAAGAATTCAATGAAATCGACAAAGACACCAAGCAGAGATTGGTCAATACCCCGGAGAACCAATCCAACTTTGTTGAATCGAGCAACAAACTGTTCAAAGATGTTGCACTTGTTCCAATTGAGGTTGAAATCAATATTCATAATTATATGTTGTCCGGCCCGTTGGTCTAAAGTCGCCTTTCAATCGAAAGGTTGCAGGTGCGAAACTGGTCGCTAGCTAGTAGGTTGTGTCCTTTGACAAGGCACTTTATGGACATTGCCTGTACCTAGCGGAATAATGGTTTCTACCAAATTGAAAGAACGTTTCTATCATATACAACACACTGCGATAGCTCCGGTAACCCGACGATGGGCGCGATCTGACGATTGCCTATGTGTTAACCCCCTTGGTTTTCCCATTCATGGGAATAAACATGAATGTCCTATCCTATTTATATTTAAGTCCAAAATTACTATTTGAGTGTTTAGAATATAGTGTATTTCTGTTTATTTTCATTGATAAAAAAAACACAACGGCCGTTATAATGCAATCATAAGTATACCATGTGCCCACAGTATTACCGAAGATGTTCCAGTGTGGTTGTATAAGCTTGAAACATTGCAACAGTTTCTGTTAAACTGAGTAAACTACCAGTACTAGGTGTAGACAATTTTCAGGGTGTGTCTTGCCCAAAGACCTAATATGTTAGCCAAATAAAGGTATCAATCCCACAACCTTTTGACTGATGCTCCCACACTGTATAACCAAGGTGACTAGCAATACATGATGGATGGATGTGTCGTTTCTATTCTAGCGGATGGGGAAATCAAGTTGAAGGATTTATTTAGAGTTACTATCTTATAACTCAAGCCAAGTCAAGTTGTCAAAGATATTATAGTGTGTCCTATATATTATGGAGATGCTAGTGTTTTAAGTTAACAAAAAACATAAGCAACTAGATCCACTTGATCTCATGTGCTGTGTTCCTTGCCTAAGGAGACAACTAGAATTTTGATCACTCAACTGTTCGGGTTAGACCCAACATACTAAACCACAAGCTATAAAAATACACAAACATAAACATATAAAGAAAAACGTGTGGGTTTTTGGTAACAGTATTTCACCCAACAGTATAAGTATCAGTTTATCTCTTCCTCAGGATTACCTCGCCGACCACAACCAGCAATACCTGATCGAACTGGACGGGAAGAACTCCCCGCAAACCTTGTTCCAGCAGTTGGTGTCGAAGTTGGATAGCTACAGCATCCGACGACCAGCTGTCCCATCACGACTGCAGAATCCGGATGAGGAAGAACTTCCTGACGAGATTGAGACTGTGAGTTTGTGTGGTCCATTTCATTTCACCCAACACAGCCTGGCTGCCACTTAAAATGATGCAAACAATCTTTCATGTCAACTCACCTAAAGTTTTTGTACATCTTACTTAAACCTGACTTCCCACCTAAAATGATGCAAGCATTCTTACATGCTAATTGCTGCAGCAACTATTGTGGAAATATTTTTGCCGTGATTAACCTGTGGTCAAAGCCAAAAGTATAAATAAAATAACCACCCACTGCCATTGCTCCAGCAACTGTGACCACATAGTGCTTTACTATATGAATGAATTGAATGCATTTTCCATTCACTGGGATAAACATTAGTATCCTATCCTGGTACATCCTTTATTATTGCATTGTTTTCGTTATATTATTTATGCACATTGTCCTCTAAATTAAATTCTAACTACCAAATGACTTTTAGCCAAGGCTCATTGCTGTCAGTTCCATTTATCATCATACCATTTTAAACTTAAATTCTATATTTTTCCTCATCAATCAAAATTGTGGAAGTTACTTTCTAAAACATTTCAATATAAGAAGTAATGTTCCATCTTGTTGTCATCCCAGGAAGAGTTGTTGAGAACACTCGCTGCCTATCAGCACCCTGCTCCAAGGTACAGGTGGCGACGGTCAAAATGGGGGAGGCTTTGTCCCGTTGCCCTCAAGGAAGGGAATATTTTGCAGGTTGGTTGTAAGCCTTATCCGACTCATTAGCATGAACTCATGGTGTAGGACTGTGGGTTATCGGTAGCTTTTTAACAAAGGAGCCTTGTAACCCTCTGGTTCCATTTTTGTTACCCAGGTTAGCCGTAAAATGTTGAAAAAAATTTGAGATTTCTAAGATCTAGGTCTGGAAGTTGCTTTGTTTTATATTTTTGCGAAGAACTTTCTGTAGGGTTGTGTTCTTGGCCGATGCACATAAATACCATTGCCTTAATTTAATAGCTGTATTGTGACAGCTTTTAGTGTCCCAAACTTGTATAAAAAACGAGTTCCCTCTCTTTGCAATGCATATATTGATTGACTAATGTCAAACCGATAAGTTGGGTGGGTTAGTGTGTTGCGTTTTAGCAGGTGTATTGTAGGATGGAAACTAGTCGCTGGCTAGTCAATCGTGTCCTCGGGCAAGGCACAGCATACATCATGTATTAATTGGTTGTACTAAACTAAATAAAAGTCATAATCATATACAGTACACTGCAATATCTCCGGCAATCTGGCTGTAAACACAAGTTATCAGTCAATTTCTTTTGTGATACCGCCCATTGCATTATTATCCCATTAACAGTGATAAAACATGAAAAACCAAATTTGGTTGTTTAAATTATTTTTCCATCATTCAGGGCAAGCCAGATCTTGCAGTCAGTTTCCTGGACAAAATGTACATTCTCTCTTCCCCTGAAGCAATGACCAAGTTTTTGAAGAACCCCCGCTCCTACCTTCTTCCCCCCATGCCCGCAGCCCCATGCAAAATCGCAGTGCTGGGTTCACCGATCTCTGGAAAAACCACAACATCCAACGAGATAGCAAAGAAATACAATGTATTTGGCAATAAAATATTTAGCAAAATTTTGAAAACAATAAAAACGGGCCAGGGTTGAAAAACCAGGGATTTTTGGTTAGAATTCAGGCCAGAGTAGAAACTCTTTCTCTCGAGCTTTTGAGATGTTGTTTTTGTTACTTCTGGTTATTCCATACATATTACACAAAAGAAATACAATGTATTACATTTTTAAGTATTTAGCAAGCTTTTAAAAATAATAAAATAGCACATTGTTCCGTTTTGATAAAAAAATTAAGAATCTTAATTTCATTAAAAGTTCAAACGTAGTTGCTCTAAAACACAAGCTGGGATAATTGTTTGTTTTTTTAATTTAATTAATTCGAACATAGAGCGTTGGCCAACAGCTGAAGTTTGTAGGATCGAAACCAGACTATGACAAATCAGATATGTCCTTGCGCAATGCCATTAGTGGACATCGCCTGAACCAAGTTGATTAAAAGAAAAAAATCAACACTGCAACATTTTCACCTTAGTTTTGTAACAACTCCTGTGTTTTCCCATCTGTGGGAATAAAACATAAATATCTCATATCCTACCCTGTAATTATTCTGTTGATTTCAGGCGAAGGTTTTCAACATGAAAGAGCTGATGAAAAATAAGTTTGAAGAAGCAAGGACAGCACTAGTGGAGAAAGCAAGAGAGGTGGGTTCTTGTAGTGTTAGTCATATTACAATAGTGTTGGTCACCATATAATATGGTGGGGTGCTATGTTTATGTTTTAGGTTGGATAACATTTACATGTCCATATTCGAGGGATATAGCATATAAAATGCGGCACATTTTATCACATGTCCGTAGTCGACGGTTATAGCATATTTCATGGCAATTTTTACCATGTGACCAAAGTTGAGGGTTATAGCATATATTTTACTGCATTAACTACCACATGTCCATACTCAGGTAGCCGGAGGTATTGTAGCATGATTGAGATGGTGTAGACATTGACACATTTAACTCATTGCTTCACTGGTTACAGACAGTGTGGGTGTGTTCAGCTAAGCTGAGGAACAAGGCAAATTTAATATCCGAAAAGTAAAACATGTACTTGTGTATGAAGTGAGAATATAGGGCTTCATATGTCAAGCTTCATAAACATAGCAATTAGCAAACATCACTTGAACCAAGTTTGTAAATAATATAAACTGCAATAGCTCCGGTAACACAACAGTGGGTGTAATGTAACGTAAGGGTTGCCTATATGAAAATGACCATTGCATTTTCCCATTCACAGGGATAAACATGAAATATTCTATTTGAGACTATGTAAAACCATGGTTCCATTTTTTCCTCTAACTTTTCGCATAGTTGGCAAAACGACAGTCGTTAGAACACCGTCTAAAAACGAGAAGTAATTCAGTTACAGTCGGGTAAAATGAGATGGGCGCCAAGCCCCGAATTACGAGGAAGGAGATAATTTACGAGGTATTGAATTGTTGGTGAAGGAAGAGGTGCCGCTATTACGGGCGGAGGGGGGGG
>CH002597.1:725852-738646 GCA_000149265.1 Ciona savignyi
AAAATCCCCTTGGCATATTAGGGGAAAATCCCGTGGCATATTATGGGAAAATCCCCGTGGCATATTATGGAAAATCCCCTGGCATATTATGGGAAAATCCCCGTGGCATATTGTGGGAAAATCCCTTGGCATATTATGGGAAAATCCCCGTGGCATATTATGGAAAATCCCCGTGGCATATTGAGGAAAATCCCCTGGCATATTATGGGAAAATCCCCGTGGCATATTGTGGGAAAATCCCCTGGCATATTATGGGAAAATCCCCTTGGCATATTAGGGGAAAATCCCCTGGCATATTATGGAAAAATCCCCGTGGCATATTATGGGAAAATCCCTTGGCATATTGTGGGAAAATCCCTGGGATATTATGGGAAATCCCCCGTGGCATATTGTGGGAAAATCCCCTGGTATATTACGGGAAAATACCCTTGCCATATTGTGGAAAACCCCCTGGCATATTGTGGGAAAATCCCTTGGCATTTTAGGGAAAAATCCCTTGGAATATTATGGGAAATCCCCCGTGGCATATTGTGGGAAAATCCCTTGGCATTTTAGGGGAAAATCCCTGGGATATTATGGGAAATCCTCCGTGGCATATTAGGGGAAAATCCCACGTGGCATATTGAGGGAAAATCCCTTGGCATATTGAGGAAAATCCCCGTGGCATATTGTGGGAAAATCCCCTGGCATATTATGGAAAATCCCGGGTGGCATATTGAGGAAAATCCCCTGGCATATTAGGGGAAAATCACCTGGCATATGGTGGGAAAATCCCCGTGGCATATTGTGGGAAAATCCCCTGGCATATTATGGGAAAATCCCCTGTGGCATATTGAGGAAAATCCCCTGGCATATTATGGAAAATCCCCGTGGCATATTGAGGAAAATCCCCGTGGCATATTATGGGAAAATCCCCGTGGCATATTATGGGAAAATCTCTTGGCATATTATGGGAAAATCTCCGTGGCATATTATGGGAAAATCCCCGTGGCATATTGTGGGAAAATCCCCGTGGCATATTATGGGAAAATCTCTTGGCATATTATGGGAAAATCCCCGTGGCATATTATGGGAAAATCTCCGTGGCATATTATGGGAAAATCCCCGTGGCATATTATGGGAAAATCTCCGTGGCATATTATGGGAAAATCCCTTGGCATGTTATGGAAAATCCCGGGTGGCATATTGAGGAAAATCCCCTGGCATATTATGGGAAAATCTCCGTGGCATATTATGGGAAAATCCCCGTGGCATATTATGGGAAAATCTCCGTGGCATATTATGGGAAAATCTCCGTGGCATATTATGGGAAAATCCCCGTGGCATATTATGGGAAAATCTCCGTGGCATATTATGGGAAAATCCCCGTGGCATATTATGGGAAAATCTCCGTGGCATATTATGGGAAAATCTCTTGGCATATTATGGGAAAATCCCTTGGCATATTATGGGAAAATCCCCTTGGCATATTATGGGAAAATCCCCGTGGCATATTATGGGAAAATCTCCGTGGCATATTATGGGAAAATCCCCGTGGCATATTATGGGAAAATCTCCGTGGCATATTATGGGAAAATCTCTTGGCATATTATGGGAAAATCCCCGTGGCATATTATGGGAAAATCTCCGTGGCATATTATGGGAAAATCCCTTGGCATGTTATGGAAAATCCCGGGTGGCATATTGAGGAAAATCCCCTGGCATATTATGGGAAAATCTCCGTGGCATATTGTGGAAAAATCCCCGTGGCATATTGTGGAAAAATCCCCGTGGTATATTAGGGGAAAATCACCTTGGCATATTAGGGGAAAATCCCCTGGCATATTATGGGAAAATCCCCTGGCATATTATGGGAAAATCCCCGTGGCATATTGTGGGAAAATCCCTTGGCATATTATGGGAAAATCCCTTGGCATATTATGGGAAAATCCCTTGGCATATTATGGGAAAATCTCCGTGGCATATTGTGGAAAAATCCCCTGGCATATTAGGGGAAAATCCCCTTGGCATATTGGGGGAAAATCCCCTGGCATATTATGGGAAAATCCCCGTGGCATATTATGGAAAATCCCCTGGCATATTATGGGAAAATCCCCGTGGCATATTGTGGGGAAATCCCTTGGCATATTATGGGAAAATCCCTTGGCATATTATGGGAAAATCCCATGGCATATTATGGGAAAATCCCCTTGGCATATTAGGGGAAAAACCCCTGGCATATTATGGGAAAATCCCCGTGGCATATTATGGAAAATCCCCTGGCATATTATGGTAAAATCCCTGTGGCATATTGTTGGAAAATCCCTTGGCATATTATGGGAAAATCCCCGTGGCATATTATGAAAAATCCCCGTGGCATATTGAGGAAAATCCCCTGGCATATTATGGGAAAATCCCCGTGGCATATTGTGGGAAAATCCCCCGTGGCATATTGTGGGAAAATCCCCTGGCATATTATGGGAAAATCCCCTTGGCATATTAGGGGAAAATCCCCTGGCATATTGTGGAAAAATCCCTGTGGCATTTTAGGGGAAAATCCCTTGGAATATTATGGGATATCCCCCGTGGCATATTGTGGGAAAATCCCTTGGCATTTTAGGGGAAAATCCCTGTGATATTATGGGAAATCCCCCGTGGCTATTGTGGTAAATTCCCCTGGTATATTATGGGAAAATACCCTTGCCATATTGTGGAAAATCCCCTGGCATATTGTGGGAAAATCCCTTAGAATATTTTGGGAAAATCCCTTGGCATATTATGGGAAAATCCTGTGGCATATTGTGGCGAAATCCCCGTGGCATATTGTAAAAAATTCCCCTGGCATATTGTGGGAAAATCCCTTGGAATATTTTGGGAAAATCCCTTGGCATATTATGGGAAAATCCTGTGGCATATTGTGGCGAAATCCCCGTGGCATATTGTAAAAAATTCCCTTGGTATATTATGGGAAAATCCCCATGCAGTATTGTTGGAAAATCCCTTGACATATTGTGGAAAATCCCCTAGGCATGTTGTGGAAAATCCCTTAAATATTGTAAGAAATCTCCTGGCATATTAGATGTTGTGTGTGAAAGTCCCTTCACATATTATAAGGTCACCCCAATATATTGTGACTCCAAATTTCAACATATCATACCATGTTATGGAGATTCCATCGCCAGAAACAAACGTTGCCATCTCGTCCGGTTGAAATTAAATATCCACGCCCTCCTTCAGTTACCGGGCTGAACTGTGGAATATGTTGGGTGTTTTGCCATGTTGGTGGTAAATTTGTCGTGCATCTGATTGTCAGCCAAAATATGGTGGGTTCGAAACCAGTTGCTAGCTTGTTAGTAGAGTTAGAGAGTGAGGCACTCCGCACTGTCTTCACAAAATAATCCGACTATTCCATGTTATAAAAATTCCTGCATTTTTCTATCCTGTGTCACGACAAATAGTTGACATTGCTATGCAGATATGAGCTGAAATAATGACAAGCAATTGTACTATTATACATATTGCAATAGCTCCAATAACCATAGTGATGGTTCAATCTCAAAGATTCGAAATTCTATATTGTGCATACCTACGTCCACTACATTGATACATTCACATGGATAAACATCCCAAGCCTATTAGATAAATAGTGTGTTTAAACTTAACAAATCAATGAATTCATGTTTGTGTAGTGGACTTACTTCGATGGAGGTTAGCATACCAGAGTGGCCCTGCAGCACCGCCACTGGTTCAGCGTTTTGAATGTTCCAAACTCGAATCTCCTGTATTAACACAATGAGGATTACAATCTGATAAAGAGTGCTGAATAAAATATTTGCATGTGAACTTTATTTCATCTGCCTTGTTCGAAGAAATGAAAAAAGGCCCTCATTTGACTTTCTAAGATCAACATTTTTGTTGGCTTTGTTAGCACGGTATTGCCTTTTCTACATTAGCTCCGACACTGTTCGTATCATTAAATTTTAAAAATAACCCATTTAAAACACAAATTTTCAGTGTTCTTTTGTTTTAAGTTTGATTTGGTACTCATGAAGTAAGGTGTGGACGATTAAAACTGGAGGAAGTTATAAAGCATCACCCTTATGGGTCTTTGTCTCTGACTCCACAAATTCAACCCACCTTGTTGCAGCTTCCTGTTGCAAGCAACGAATTGTCGAAGGAGATATCCATGTCGCATATCTCGGCCTGGTGGCCACGGAATGTAAACAGCAATCGACCCGACCACGCACACCAGCACTTAATCAGACTGTCGTCCGAACCCTGCAACAACATTTGTTGGTGCAACCAAAACCACAACTTGTTACTTCCCCTTTCATTTTTCACAATGTATATGATTGTGTCATTCCACATGTTTTAATACTGTTTTTAATCCACTGGTTTCAGGCGATGGCAGCAGCTAAGTGGACACAACTGACTAGCTATAAATTAGTTTAAATTCTACACACCTTTTAGCAGAAAGTCGACATATTGACCCATGAAACCCTTAACACAATCTTCATTTCAAAGTACCATGTTAATATAATCAAAGAATGCATGGTGTTTGTGGTTACAGTAAATATTATGGATGCATCCACAGCAACCACAATTCATAAAAACTTGTTGTTCTGCCTCCCACAGCCATTTTATTTTGTGGATGAGTTGTTTCTAAGTTTTAACAGTCTTATTAATCCACTGTGTTCAGACTATGTGCATAAATAAGTGCCTTGCCTAAGAAAACAACTGTTAAACTAGTTTTCATCCTATAACTCTATGGATGAAATGCAATGCACTAACCCACCAAGCTAATCGGGCGGAATAGTAGTAAGAAACTAATCCTGACTACAACACAACTTTTAAGTTAAACCTAAAACCTAACATCATAAATATATTCTAACAAAGTTAATATATTAAAAAAGAATGCAAGGGGTTTGTCGCTTACAGTAAATATCCTGGTCCCAGTTCTGTCGAACAGAATGCAGTATACAGATGATAGATGGCCGAGCACTCGAAGACACATGCTCATCTTCCCATACACAGGTTGCACAGGGCAGATCAGCTGCTTCAACCTTCTACATCCGAACTCGCGGCTCTTCACCGCATTAACTACATGGAATTCATGAAATGGAAATTAAGGTTCATTTGTTTTTATCAGGTCTAATAAAAGTTTTTTTTTGCTTATACTAATTTTAACACCATTTTTTCTGCAAAGTTTGCAGTTATCTTAATTTTGTTCCATATAAATTATGATCATCAAAAAATATTTTCCCAAGAAGGCTTAATCCACTAGACTAGCTGGGCCTTGCTTAAACACACCAGTCTTAAATAGGATTAAGACAATAATGATTTTTCAGTTTAACCGATTAAGCGAATGGGTTTATGTAAGGTCTATTAAGTGCATTACCCAATGAAACAACTGAATACGCCAGTCACTGGTATTGATCAAACAACCTTTAGGTTGAAAGTTGACGCTCAAACCGACTATGTAATGTGGCCGGTAGATACAGAGAGACTGTAGTAAAGTCTCCATCACATTCAACACAAAGTTCTTGTAAATGGATTTTTTTCAAACATGCTGACAAAAATAAAATATGAAAAATTTAACGAACAATCTTGATTTCTTTCATGTGGAAAGTGAAATACTAGATATGTGGCATATACAAAACTCGATTAAAACAGGCAATGCAGAAAAAAGATAATAAACAAAGCAACTTACGCCAATTTTGCTTCTTCCCGAAGTTGTGAGGAGGATACATCGGTCTCCCGTTAATCATCGCTATGTTGTGTAGAATACTCCATGTGATATCACGGCTGATCTTGCGCAAGTTTCTCCCGGACTGCAGCAGCGATGTCTCCGGTTGTGGGCAGTGTTTGGAGAAGTTTGAGTCCAGCATGGAGGATATGTGTTTGCATAGTATGAGGAGCTGGTTGTCACTCACGTCGGAGAATCTTCTGGTCTGCCAACCACACCAAGGATTAGACATTGAATAGTGACACCTGGACTGGGGTCTGTGCTGTATTTTTATGGCCAATGCTTGGCAAAAATAGCGAATATTGTGCATCAAAATGCGTTATGTTACTGTGTTAATTCTAACTAATAAACATTTTTTATAAGGTGTAAAAATTGAGGTCTTGATTGAAATAAATCTCTTTAGTCGGCATTCTGAAATATCGCTGGGGCTGTTTATCAGTCCAAAGTTAACTGATTTTTGTAAACAGTTAACTTCTTAAATAACAAGAAATGGTCAAAAAAATTTTTGTCATTTATCCATAAAAAAAGGAAACAATTAACCTATATAAGTGTATATCAAAGAAATCAGCAATTGGTTACACTGTTAAACAAAAACAGAGAAAAACAACAGAGCCAAATATCAATAACACTACATTGTGTATTTGTTCTACAAATTCATGTTTTTTATGATATTATAATTATGCATAATCGTAAAATTCGCTTGGCAACAGTTCGCGGAAGAATCTAGCTCTGAACCTCCTACTACTTTAAGCAGTTTTTAAAATAATTACAGTGTCGAAAATAGTTTCAGGGAAACATTTTTTTAATTCATTTAAACTTTACAGCTCTACTGACCAATGTTTAAAAGGTCGACTTGTCAATTCACTTATCATCATTTCAGCAAAATTAAACAAGAAAGTAATAGTACTAACCCATTCATCATAAGTTTGAGCATGTTGGCCACCTTTCCAATCCAATCTTTTAGGAACAATCTAAGGAGTTAGAAGTAGTTACCAGGGATTTATATTCTAGAATCCTTATTTTGGGATATTTTCGAATCGGTTTAAAATATATTTAAATACCCAGAAAACTAATGGTGTGGGGAGATCTTTTATGGTAAAAACACTCTCAGCTTTTTTATTAAGACAAATACTTTATCCCTAAACATGTTTTTACTCCCATTAATTTCAATTTTAATTAAAAAAATGTTTGGTCCAAATATCCGATTTAAATTACGATTTTTGATTCTCATAAGTGTATATTCGAACCCTTACGAACTAAAATTCTATTTTCCTGTCAGTACTTACATTTAATGAGTTCAGTGATTCTCTGAGAACCTGGAAAACAGATTCATCGTCAATAAAATTTTTATTTTTGTTTCTTTCGCTGCAGCGTTTACCACCAACAATTTGAAAATACATGTCATATATATATATCAACAATTACCAAAAAAACAACTGGCAAGATACTACAGCAAAACAGCAGGCACCAAAAAAACAAAAGTTATCTAGTTTGGTGCCTCCGATGCTGCATTGTCAACAACTTGAAATGTTAAACTAACATGCAGTTACATAAACTTTACTGATAAATACAACTTTAGATTGTCTGAGACACAAGAAGCATCCACTGAATTGGCGCAAAATACTGCACCAACCTTGGATACTGTTGAGCATGGTCCCTTTGATAAAAAGCGATCAATCAGGAAATACAGATCTGAAAAAATACTGGTTTTAGTTGGGGAATCAGAATTGTTTTAAGGGTACCAAAGTGCATAACCATGGTAATTATGCATGTTGGTATGATTATAATGCTTAATACTATTCCATAGTTATAGCAAAGTTTTCAGATCAGGGGAGAAAAGGCTGCAATTCGAAGAAATGTTGTTTACATCTTTCAGGGTGACTCTAATTATTACAGGATCGCTTGTACCGTATAACCCTAATGCTAACTCTATCCCTAACCCTTTGAGCTATCCTTGTACTCCAAGCGACCCTGTGGTAATTAAAGGTACGGCATCTTTCACTGTGGGCATATCCATATGAAGATGAATATACAATTTTATTTTTTTTTTTTGGTTTAGTAAGAAATATTGGGATAGTATTTTAACTTAAAAAATCATTAAACTTCAGTTTGTTATTTGGTGGTATGTACTACAAAATTCAGATTCATGAAACACTGCAAACTATTTGTTGTAGTGAAAATTGTTAGAACTGAAGCAAATAAACAATAGATGCGACTAGGGACGGAACGGTAGTCTGATTTTTCTCTGCTGGGTGGCGCTATTTATTTTTTTGGAATTATCTGGGGAGTGACTATTTTTGATATTAATGTTAGGGTTGGGGTTAAAGTTAGTTCTGGGGTTGAGATTAGTGTTTGGGACAGGGTTAGAGTTACTTTCTATAGCAATCTAAGTGATCTAAGCGGTCCTGTCGTATTTAGGGGCACCCGCGACTGAGTGGTCTTATACTAGTTTTCGCACTTACTAATCGTATTCCTCGTTAGTGTAGTGGTAACCGTCGCCGCCTGTCACGCGGCAGACCGTGGTTCGATTCCCCTACGGGGAGCTTTTTTCCGTTTTTTTAACTCTTTTGTTTCTTAGTTATAAACAAACTCATCATAACCCCGCATTCAGCTCGTCTGAGCATTTTTAGAATTTTTCCAAGCATTGGCTAAAGTAATCGATCTCTTTGCAGTTTTTTGATTGTAAACACTATTTACTTAAAATGCGTAAATGGGGTAATAAACATGGGGCTAGAGTTAGTGTTAGTCTTGCGGTTGAGTTTAGTGTTCAGGAATGGGTTAAAATTAGTGTCCGTAATTTTAGTTAGTAGTTTCCCTCCTCCCCACTTTAGTACAGCTGATAAATAGCGCCATCCAGCAGAGAAAAATTAGACTACCGTTCTGTCTCTAGACGCATGTATAAACAATTACAAGAAACTAACTTTGTTATAATGGAAATTTTAAATGGGTTAGTGATAACGATGTGGGTCATTACTTAAAAAAACTATAAATTATTCAAAATACATAAAGACGATTTAGACATGTTATTTTGAACATAAACATGATTTTGTACAGATTTAAAACGAGCAGTTTTGTATTAAGTTTGTCCAGTTAGGAACTACATAACCCAAATGAAAACACATACAGGGATACTTACCTAAATTAACATTGTCTTGCTCGTTTTGTTGCATTGTGTCTTGATATTTAAACGTCCACAAATGAAACTTCGATAAGATAGAATTTATACAATGGACCAACTTGTGGTAGCCACTTAATTGTGCACACCACAGCACCAAAAGCAATAGACTCACATAAAGATACTATATATAAAATAAATAAATCTGCGAGATCACATTTATGTTAATAAATTGTAAGGTTGCTCGGTACATCGTAACTTGTTTACGTTATTTTGTTAGGAAAATGTTAGGAAATATTATATTGTTTTATTGTAAGAACATGCTTTATGGTTTTTAATTACAAAAAATCCTAGACAATTTGTGTAATAATGGTGTCTAAAACGAGACGGAGAATGGGTCCTGTAGTGTAGAATATTAAGTGCCACAACAAATATTTTACAATCCGTATTCCGTCGGACGACGAACGAAACGAAGGTTTTGTTTTGTTTTTACCAAGTTCTAGCAATCATGAATGTCAATCACATTATGCCAAATCAAAGTTATTAACTTTAAGAATATATGTATTTTCACCATTTTTAATGTACACGTATGACCCTCTTGCTCCCATAAGAACACGCGCTTCATTCACATTCTCTGTTGTACGTGCCTGTTTAACGAGTTGGCCCAATAACCAGTCCATTAAAATACTAATTTTGCAATATAATGACCAGTGAAAACATAAATACTTCTTTTTCCAGTGCCAAGTTTTTCTTATAAAGCTCTGACTAATTCATTTATTTCGGACTATGAACCCGTGGTTTATGTTTGTATACGGGTGTAAGGGACAAAACAAAGCAATGTTATGTTCCTTCATGGGAATCTGACATATTTCAGGGGGATTCCCCGCAGGGAAAAGTGGATAAATGACGTCACATGATTATATCCGGTGACAAAAGGGCCGGCTTTGTCTGCTTTGATTAATCCTACACTTATTTATTAGTTGTAGACGCGACAAATATCCGTTCGTAAGTTTTAGTGAAGTAAATATTGAAGATGCTTTGATCAAAGCCTATATAAGTGTTAGTAATGAAGGCGACAGAACGGTATTCCTCCCAGCAACTGACGTTCTTTGATCCACTTAAAGATGGGGCTTCAAAGCAATCGGGGGTCTTCCAAAGTGTGGTTGATTTCTTTTCATCTAAAAAAGGTTAATTTTTTTGCCATTATATTCTGATTTTCAACAACAGGAAAAACGTTTTGTTTTTCTAAAAAAGTGTAACATGTCACATATATTTTGAGCACATTTAAATAGCACCAGTAACAATTGCCTGTGTGATAACACCCTTTGCAATTCCCCATTTAAGCAAATAAACATGAATACCCTATATTATATCCTACATTTCTTGTGCATTAATTGCCATACTGTTGTTGGGGTGGTAAAATAGATTAAATACAAGTACCGGTATACTACCGGTACTATCTGTCAGTCTGTAACATAAATTTTCAGACTGTGATATCACTTTTTTAAGCTTGATTTATCTATAGCAGGTTTAAAATGCAGTATAACAAAATTTCACCATATAATGTAATGGACATTCACTTACAATATGTTATCAGACTAGTGCATGTTCTGATAGGATAGGTTACATGTTCATCTGCGAAGTTAGGAAAATGCAGTGCTTTAAAACATGGACATGCATTAAATATATTTATACCTTCCGCCTACTAATGGGTTACCAGTGCTATTGTGTTGAATTAATGTTCATTTGCACAAGCTGCACTGTTTTTATGCAAAGTGGCAGGTTTAAATGAACCAGACTTGACACAGACCGTCATGCTTAATGCTAATAAGTAATTGATAAACCAAAATATACAATAAAATTCGAGACATGAAGATTAAAACAGTTAGATTGCTTAAAGCTTATTAAAGTTATATGAGCTGTATTATCTATAAACAGTAGACATACTACCCAGCCTGGCTTTTACATTCTAACCTTTGATTTTTTATGAGTTTTTGGAACAGAAATTGTTTCAGTCCTGAACCACACAATACAATAGGGCATCACCAGGGCATAGGAATGTAAGCCAAAAAAACCTAAAACATAACATTTTGTATTTCATGCAAAATTAGGACAGATTGCTGACATTTTATCAAAATTATAACAGGATATGTTTATTAAGGCTTCAGGGTAATTTATTGGCACTTTCTTAATGAACTCAAAGTTTTAAAAATATTCAAAATGATGTTAATCAGTAAGCTAAAAAGTTGCAAAATTATATTATGTATTACTGGTTGTGTATTATTTATTATTTAATTGAGTTGTATTATTAGGTGTATTGGTCTCAGTGTATTATTGGGTTGATTAAAAACTGCAATATTGTCTCCTTTATATTTAATGTGCGACAATAGCTTTGGTATCCCGATTATGGACATGACTGACGCCCTGCGTTACCACCCTGGATAAACACAAAAGTACCATATTCGGTCCCATTTTACTATTCCCCGTTAAAAAAGCTGGTACAACCCAAGAAGTTGGGATGATCAGCAGATATAAATACGTTTAACAGAACTAGTGTTTTGTTCTAACTTTGTGAACTATTTAGAAGATGAGAGAAGTTCCATGGGCAACTCACATAATGAGGATTGTGACGAGATAGCTGGTAAGACGAGTTCCTAAATTTTATCTAATAGTTGCTTGTTTGGTTGAACAGTGAGCTTCAATCTTTTGGTCAAAATGTATGATGTATCGTTAAATTAAATTTCACAATTGTCAGTTAATAAATAAACCAACTGCAAATCAGCTTGCAACAGCCGTTAAATATGCATATATGCACATATATTTTAATACAATGTTAATAGAGCTGTGCATTAGTTAAAGGATTTGTCTTAATTTACAAATCAAATTTTAAGAAACAATTAACTAATTTGAGTGTATATTAAACAAAAATGGTTAATACTCAGACTTTTTTAACTATACTATTTCTGCAATTTATTAATATAAAACAATGTCCAATTGAAAAAATTTCTGTGACTCCAGTGAACCATAATGTTGAACAGATAAAGCCAAACTATTTTAAAATTTTGATTAGTTTTATTGTCAGTTTACCAATATCAAAATGTAGATAGATAACTGTCCTTTGACCCTATATTCATGATATGAGTGGCAGGAAGTTTAAAACTACTGGACTGCTATTTCATATCAATATATTTAACCATATTGACATTAAATTAAAGCACAATTACCCCCTGTTAAAAAGCACTGATGCTACTTTCAATGATTTGTTTAATTATTTTTTGGTTTTCATTATGAAAACACGCTACAACCCTTTTGTAAAAAAATTGGAAACAAAAAAAATACGGAAAAGAGATAATCATTAATACATGTCTATATTCAAATTACTCATTGAATATGGGTATAGCCAGACGTGGCTGCTAAACCTGATAAATAATTAAACTTTGTATGTTTATAGAAACAACGGTGGTGAACACTTTCACAAACCCAACAATCCGATTACAACGGCCCTCCTCTCTAAGTGTCGACACCGCATATAAGGTGGGTATTATATTAAGGCAGAGTTCGTTAATTTAAAAAATAGGATTTATAATGATCCCTGTTGAGTTTTACAATAGTACCCTCTCAATTAAACCTTACGGCAGCAAATTTATTGTGTTCCTTGGGCAATGCACTTCACGAAAGTTGCCTGAACCCAGTGGTGATACTTTCTATACATTATTTCACATTTTTGTCCATGCTTGTGTGTTCCCTTTCTTTTTTCGTACATAACTAAGGGTCAAAAAGTCAATTTAAATAATAATGGTGGCTAACACTTGGTAGACACTACTCATTGTTAAATATCGTTACTCACTATAACACATCATTTGTTGGTATACAACATAGTATAACAACTTAAAAACTTAACATATTTGTTACCGAAACCCCAGAACAAGGAATTCATTCAAGGAAGTGAAGTGG
>CH002597.1:742600-756653 GCA_000149265.1 Ciona savignyi
TGTCATTGGACATGGCACTTGGTGGATCGCCTCACTTTCTGGATTAATAACTTAAATTAAACTATGTCTAAATCTGACACAACACTCTATAATAACTCTGGTAACCCGTGTTGTCAAGGTGATCTGACGTTTGCCCATGTGATAAAGGATTTACCATTCATGGAAACAAATGAATGTCGTATAATGTCATACTAAATTTTTTTGCAGATTACGCAAGTTCACACAGAGTGTGACCGGGATCGAACTCGTGGATTGGTTGGTTATGAGGGGGATAACGGTAACACGGCCACAGGGGTGCGCTATAGGGCAGGCCTTACTTGATGCTGAGTGGATCAAGAGTGTAGTGGATGACCGGGTTAGTACTGGGGTGTCCAGGTTTGGATCTCAATTTGGACAACCGGCTAAATACCACTGGGTTGAAGCAATGTAAACTGGCTTGATCAACTGTACAATACATCTTATGTCCACAGTCGAGTTGATAAGGCTTTTACTGTGTAACTGTGTGTGGGTAATCGATAATACACCACTTAATGTTCACAGTCGAGTGCTGGATATATTACTAGTGTATGGATAACCAAGCATGACTTTTAAATTGGACGACTAATAAGATACCACTGGATTGGAGAAATGTAAATTTGCTTGGTCAGATGCGTGTAATACACCTCATGCCCACAGTTGAGTTGCTAGAGCTAATACTGTATGTGGATTATCATGCATGACTTTCCATTTTTCATTATTCTATAATCCTGGGTGTAATGTTGGTCCACCCTTTACATATTTATCAATCGTACTGGAATAATGCCCCGCCCACTGCCGCCCTAATCCAGGGATATGAAGTAACAGGTATTCTATGGCTTACGTTTTTGGGCCCAGCACAAGTGGAAACCCGCCCACACTATTGCAAGCTAGTGATGGCTCATTGCAATGTATATTCATAAGTACTACCCAGTTGACCCCCTATCTCTTAATAACAGGTCTTCCACGATGAGTATTGCTTGTACCAGCATGGCTCAAACGCAATCGAATCCTGCAGCTACTACAAATCAAGTGGGTTGGTTGAACAGAGCACCCCCATCAAACCCCAACGTCGTCCCTCCAGACCATCCCGCCCCTCCAGCGAACCCTCCCTTGACAACGAACCGTACTGGGTGAGGGAGATCTCGAATGAGGAGGAAGACAACTCAGATGATGGACTCCATTTCTGGTCTCCTGGTAAATAATTAATAAAACCTGTGGTACACATTAATACACCATGGTCTTGGTGGACCAAATGAAAAATTGTTATTTACACATTGTAATAGCTTCGGAAACTCGACTATGGGTATGAGTTGTATTATGACCTCTTGAGTAAGTCATTTTACATTACTTTAACCTAGTGATATTTATTGTGTTGTGCAAATTAAAAGCCATGTCTAACTAATAGTTGATTATCCAAACATTGCAATAGCTTTAGAAACTGTACTTAAAAACTGGAATTACTATGCACTGAAGTAAGCCCCTTTACATTGCTCCAACAAAGTGGTATTCAATAACAATACAATATTAGTTGGTACACTAAATCAACTCGCAATCTTTCCCCCTCCAGTTCAACCCTCGTACAAGTTACTGGACGGTGGCTTCACGATGTCCAGTGAAGAGTCCACTTCTTCCATCAACTCACTCTCCAGTTATGTTGAAATTGACAACGCCCATAGTATCATCAAGTACAAGAGGCCCAGGTAACTTGTATTGGTGAAATGGATTGTGTGGAATGCAAGTGCTGTGGTGTGTTGTCAAGTTGGTTATCTCATTTGTAGCTTGTTGGACAGTAACATGGTGGAATCAAAAATTGCTACCAGCTAGTCGGTTATGTCATTGATGTTGTTTCAACCCAGTTCAATGAATTAAACACAAACTGTTGCATTATCTTTATTTAAATGCAACAGACTGCAATATAGTGCAATATCTTTGGTAACCTAACCATAGGAGTTGAATCATTCCACAATTTCCTTTATAATAATGTTCCCTGTGTTTTTTCATCTATGGGGTAGCCTATGAATTATTATTCTGTCTATTAAATATGAATGTTTATTGTGTCCCGCTCATGTTTGGTCTTGTTTAGCAACCGACTTTCTGGTGAGCTGAGCCCGAGATTGGAGGCTGGACTGCAGCAACCCAAGTTTGTGGATGAAAGTGTGATGACGATTAGTGCTGAATACATCAGAAGTAAGTTGACTTCTTCGTGCATACTTTATTACTGTTAATGATCTAATGCAAAAGGGTTCTATTACCCAGGCAATCATTTGATTAACTTCAGCCTACCATCAGATTATCCTATCTACTGTATTGTTTTTCTACATGATAAAAATCCTTAGAGAAACAAAACAATTTTTTTAGTGGATTTTGACAAAACAAGAGCCATTTTTAAATGGGTATTTTTAACGGTTTAACGAAATCATCATGGTGTTACATTAATATCTCTTTTCCAGAATAGTTTATGTGTTAATATGGAAGCTTTTTTTTGAATAATTTTATATACAGGTTTCCTTACTTGGCATGCAACTTACCTCAGCAAATCGTGGTTCAGTCCCAAGGTTGGCTGGAGAGAGAAAGAGGTCTCACACTTACCTCAACATATCAAAGCCACATTCTACAGGTTCATTTGATTATAGAGGAATTTCGAATATTTCATGTTTGATTTGTGTTAATGCGAAAACTTGGTGAATTATCAAACAAGCCTTAGATCACCTCGTGCCCCCGTCACAACGTTATACAACTATGACAGTGTGTTATATTGAGATTAATTGAGATTTATTCAGTTTTAGTCCAACCATTGATCTACTGGATGAAGACGTTCGCTTAGTGCCTTGCCCAAGTTCACAGTGGACAAGCTAGCGACCAGTTTTAAACTAACGTCATTTCAGCTAAATGACGACACACTAACCCAATAGGCTATTCAGGGGGCATTACAGTATGTGCAGTATATCATTCCAAAATGTACAGTATGTCAGTCCAAAACTACGAAATTTTAAAAATAAGATAGTCGCAGCAAAAACTAATAAGTAAAAGCAGTTAGCGATTAGTTTCGACCCTATAACGTTTCAGCAAAAAGACAACACATTAACCCACTATACTAACTATCTTACAATTCCTTGCATCATACCCCAAAATGTTAACTTGTTTTTTAAATTATCCACAATAATATTGAAACCAGATTAAAGAGGCTCTACTTTCAATACGCCATGAAATTTCTTCGTCAACTTTTTACTCGTGATCAACTGGATATATCGTGGGCTGATATCATTGTTCCACTTGCTAAAGAGATTTGCGAAACTGTCACCCCCAATTCTGATGTAAACATGGAGATTTGTCATTATGTCCACGTCAAAAAGGTCTGATAATTTTTTTGTTTAAAGTTAGGATAGTCTTGTTTATCCTCGTAGATAAAAAATGGCATAGGAAAGTACATCAGTTATCACACAATCAACACCTTGTGCCCAACGTCGAATTACCTATTTTATTAACAATTGAAATGTACTGTTTTAGTTTAACTCACTGAATTCAGACTCAACTAACTAGCAAAAAGCTGGTTGTGATTCAACTACCTATAAAAGTGATTTTAGTTACTCTAACTAACCTAACAGACTTTGCTAACTTTCTAACTGTTTTGTTGGCTAGAGTTATATGTTTGAAAAAGAAACTTTTCTATCATAGCTATAGTCCATGAGGGTCACAATGAAAGATCTATTAAACATTTTTTTTTCAATTATTTATCTTTTGTCATTTTTTATGTAAGTATTCACATTTAAACAGTTGTTTCCCATATTATCATTGCTGCCGTGAAAATTTTTTTTTCCAGTCACAATATATCACACAACCATCAAGATTCCCAAATTTTTACTTTGAAAACACACAGTTATATGATTAAGCAATCTGACTTATGAAGTTACTATCGTTTTTTATGTTGGCAATAAATATGATTAATTTTAAAAGCAATCATTGTTTTCTAGCTGCTTGACAACCCACCTGAAGATTCACGTCTGTTTTGGGGAGTTGTCTTCTCACAGAATGTGGTTCATAATATGATGTCAAGTAGAATTGACAACCCCGTGATTATGCTGCTGGCAACACCACTGGAGTATCAGAGGGGAGACTACAAACTATCCTCGCTTGACCCGGTATGTTGAATAACTCAATATGCTGTAGGATAGGATGTTCATGTTTATCACTGTGAATGGAAAAACCAAGAGGATTAACACACAGGCAGTCGTCAGATCACCTCGCGCCCATCGTCGGGTTAGCGGAGTTGTTGCAATGTGTTGTATATGATAGACACGTTCCTTCAATTTCATAGAACCCATTAATCCGCTGGGTTCAGGCAATGTCCGTAAAGTGCCTTGCATAAAGAACACAACCAAGAAGCGACCAGTTTCGCACCTGCAACCTTCCGATTGAAAGCTGATGCACTTAAAAAGCTCATGACCCAATATACTGTAAGCTCATGACCCAGTATGCGGTAAGCTTATGTCCCAGTATGCTGTATGCTTATGACCCAGTATGCTGTATGCTTATGACCCAGTGTGCTGTATGCTTATGACCCAGTGTGCTGTATGCTTATGACCCAGTAATACCAGTGTGCTGTATGCTTATGACCCAGTGTGCTGTAAGCCTATGACTTGGCATGCCGTAAGCTTATGTCCCAGTATGCTGTAAGCTTATGTCCCATTATGCTGTAAGCTTATGTCCCAGTATACTGTAAGCTTATGTCCCATTATGCTGTAAGCTTATGTCCCAGTATACTGTATGCTTATGTCCCATTATGCTGTAAGCTTATGTCCCAGTATACTGTAAGCTTATGTCCCATTATGCTGTAAGCTTATGTCCCAGTATACTGTAAGCTTATGTCCCATTATGCTGTAAGCTTATGTCCCAGTATACTGTATGCTTATGTCCCAGTATACTGTAAGCTTATGTCCCATTATGCTGTAAGCTTATGTCCCATTATGCTGTAAGCTTATGACCCAGTATGCTGTAAGCTTATGACCCAATATACTGTAAGCTTATGTCCCATTATGCTGTAAGCTTATGTCCCAGTATACTGTATGCTTATGTCCCAGTATACTGTAAGCTTATGTCCCATTATGCTGTAAGCTTATGTCCCATTATGCTGTAAGCTTATGTCCCAGTATACTGTATGCTTATGTCCCAGTATGCTGTAAGCTTATGACCCAGTATGCTGTAAGCTTATGACCCAGTGTGCTGTAAGCTTATCTCCCAGTATGCTGTAAGCTTATGACCCAGTGTGCTGTAAGCTTATCTCCCAGTATGCTGTATGCTTATGACCCAATATACTGTAAGCTCATGACCCAGTATACTGTAAGCTCATGACCCAATATACTGTAAGCTCATGACCCAGTATGCGGTAAGCTTATGTTCCAGTATGCTTTAGGTTTATGACCCAGTATGCTGTAAACTTATAGGTCAGTTTGCTGTATAATTATGTATTCTGTATAAATTCCTGTACTGCATCTACCAGATCGTGCGTCAAGAATCGGAATTCTTCAAACACCTCGTGTCACGCATCGTTTCCCGAAGTCCAGACATTGTGATATCACAATGCACTGTGTCACACGAAGCGAGGAGATTGATGCTTGATGCTGGGATCACTTTGCTCATCAACGTGAAGCAGGTAGCTTGATGGAGAATAGAAGGAGGATTATCTAAGTTAAAAATAGGAAAGCCCTAAATGACCGGTAAAGATATATGCATGGCAAAGGATTTTCTAAATTTGTATAAATCCAAAATTTCAAATCATGCATCACTGACAGCAAATCGGTTCTAGTAATTACATGGCCGGAGTGTTAAAGTGTTAATTACAAGGTATAAATTCAATTCTAACCATGGCTTTACCTACTCTTTTCTGGTCTAACATTGTAAAATCTTTCATGATACTATATGCTTGTCTCTGAAATTTATAGTTCTACTGAATTAGTTCAATCAATTTACTAGGTTAGGCAACATCAATTAAGTGCCATGCTTAAGGACACAAACGACTAGCTAGTAGCTGGTTTCGAACCATCAACCTTGCAGCTAATAGCCGTCTGAACCCACTGAACTGACTTGCTGGACATATATGAATAATAAGATGTTGAATGCAGCCGGTGATGGATAGATTATCGAGATGCACTGGAGCAGACATCGCCGGCTCAATCGACCAACTTAAAATCGCTCGTCTGGGCACGTGTGGGCGGTTCCGTGTGGCTCGGCACTACGACGGGAAACGAAGTGTGATGTGCAGCGATGGGATCGAGAAGGGGAATATCAACAAGTATGTGCTTGTGGGCTTAATATAGTGGACTGGAGCATTGGAATTATCAAGTATCCCTTTGTTGGAGAAAATAAAATATGTTTTTGAAAATTTGATAAAATTTTCCATGTTCCGACCAAAGTTCGACCACATAGTTTGGTAGTTAAGTCTGTTATCTTTTGGTCGAAAGGTTCGTCGATCAAAACTGTTTGCAAGCTAATTGGTTGTGTTCTCTGGTGAGGAACTTAATAAATCTTACAATCTTTCACCTAAACGGCTCACCAAGCTGTTCAGCCATATTAAAATGTGGAAAATTTGTTTAAATTCATTTTATTTTGTATCAGTATTTTGTTTGTTTAAAATAATTTAAAAATAACACTTGGTGTTTTATATTCCACAGCGGGGCAACAACCAACGCATACAAGACCCTCATCTATGTGGATGGTTGTAATCCCAGCACAGGATGCTCCATTATACTACGTGACAAGCCCAATTACAACAACAGACATGCTGATTATGAGAGCCGGCAGCAACTTGCTAGGGTCAAGAGCGCTTTGCTCTTCCTTGTTCGTATTATGTACCACGCTAAACTGGAGGTAACTTTTCATTTTTGCAACTATGGTGTGCTCTTTGTATGAGATCAGGCATGGAAAAAAGTCTATGAAGCAACATGGTTCTGTTCGCACTGTTTGAAAAAAATTTCTCATAACAAAATTCCGTAGTCGAAAGTTTTTTTTGCTTTTATAATCTTAGTGCTATTGGTTCAATACTGAGTTCTTTTTGCTTTATTAATCTTAGTGCTATTGGTTCAATGCTGAGTTCTTTTTGCTTTATTAATCTTAGTGCTATTGGTTCAATGCTGAGTAAGTTTTACATAGAAATTTTAATCAATTTACAGACATTTTTTACAAACACCCAATATAAAAAAAGTTTTTTTTTTATTTATTTGTTTTTTATTTGAAAAGCTACCATGTTACTAACTTTTTTACCATAGTCGAATATGTAGATAATTAATCACCTGTCACACTATTTTTGTAGTCCAACTACCACTTGATTAACCAAAGATTCTATTTTTTTTCTAAATTTATTTGATACTTGGGTGACTTAATACTCTGCAAGTTATTTGTGCCACATATTCGTAACCCTAACCAATCACCACCATCCAGATTTCGTATTTATTGGATCAACAAGATGTCTCTGCCTCCATTCCCAGGAAGAAGAGGAGACAGAAGAGTACAGATGTGGATTGCTGGAAGGATTATTCAAGTGGAACATCAGGTTGGAAAGATGAGCTTTATTTAGGAGTGTTGTAATTAGAGCTGGGTGTAATCACGAAATTACGTTCAGTTATGTAATTACAGACGTTACAGACGCCAAATCAAAGTTACATAATTACGCATCTCTTCCTAATTATTTAAACGGGATAGCCTATGCACATCGTTGTAAATATACTTTTTAAAGCAATTCCTTGTTTTAGTTCTAGCAAGTTAAGTAACTGAGCTGGGGTAATTCCGTAATAAAACTTTGATCAATTATGCCCAGCTCTAGTTGTATTTTATTGTGTACCAGTCGAATTGTTTTATTAATGAGTGAATCGTTGCTTTAATTATTTCTTTGTTGGTTGGAATCCAGACATTATTTAGTGCTGCTGTAATGCACCTTGTCGCTACAGTTTAGTTGCTAAAGCTACTACAGTAAGTGGGTGGTTGGTTTATTTGTATCCTTGTTGGTTGAAAGCCAGACTTTATTTATCCATGTGTTTCATAAGGCATTAAATTCCTCTAGGTTGAAGAAAGCCTATACTTTAGAAAATTGTATTTTAAGACACTTGGTGTTTACGGTCGATTTTATGAAACCATTACAGTGTGTGGATGGTTAATTTATTTATATCTTCACTGGTCGGAAGGCCGACTTCATTTATAGTATTATAAGAAACCTCATGCCCACAGTTACGTTTCTGAAGCAATTAAAATCTGGCGACGTTTTTTCATTTATATCCTCAGTTGAAAACCAGATGGTTATATATTAATTTATTTTCTTATTGGTGGGAAGCCAGACTTTATAGCTAATATACATTGCTATTCAAACATTTCATACAGAGTCAGAGGTTCAGTCTGGCGAGGAATCTTCATTTGCGATGCCGAGTCGATGCAGTGGGTCGGATGACAACACTGTCACATCCGAGTTCATAACGGCGACCGACCACACCCCAGGCAGCTGCTCCAACAGTCCCATCTTCCTTCCATCGTGCAATGCCTCACCTCTTCTGAGCTTTAACTCCTCCCAGGGGAATCCCTCAGAAGATGTCGCTGCTAACTCTTCGAATAAAACTTTCTCAAACCATCTGCAATCTACCTTGCTAAGGTCAGCATTATCTTTTATTGTATTGGTAGGGGTTGATGAAGGCATGTCACTTAATCCTCTAGGTAACTTGTCACTCAAACCTCGCCACAGAGGCCTGTCAATCAAATCTTTTGGTAACCTGTCACTCAAACTCAGCAATGAGGGCCTGTCACTCAAACCACTAAGTAACCTGTCACTCAAACTCAGCAATGGCGGCCTGTCACTCAAACCACTGGGCAACCTGTCACTCAAACTTAGCAATGCTAGCCTGTCACTTAAACCACTGGGTAACCTGTCACTCAAACTCAGTAATGAGGGCCTGTCACTCAAACTCAGCAATGAGGGCCTGTCACTCAAACCACTGGGCAACCTGTCACTCAAACTTAGCAATGCTAGCCTGTCACTTAAACCACTGGGTAACATGTCACTCAAATTCACCAATGGCAACCTGTCACTCAAACTCAGCAATGAGGGCCTGTCACTTAAACCTTTGGGCAACCTGTCACTCAAACTCAGTAATGAGGGCCTGTCACTTAAACCTTTGGGCAACCTGTCACTCAAACTCAGCAATGAGGGCCTGTCACTCAAACCACTGGGTAATCTGTCACTCAAACTTAGCAACGAAGAACTGTCACTCAAACCCTTGGACATAATCATGACCCAGCGGTTTCCACATACCTTGTGTTATCTGACTAGCATGAACTCAAGAATCGTTTCCAACCGAACCCACTTTCTCTCCACAGCATATCCCCAATGATTCAACCTGTCGTGCCATTCCTACTGAGCGAAAGTGGAACCAACTCCCCCCTTCGCTCCTACCTACCTGACGAGTTGTTCTGGTCGGGAAGCTTTCACTGCGAACCCTCTCATAAACATGGCTTTTCATCTCGGGTGAGTGAGAAACAACTCTAACTTACTGTAATTAAGTATATATTTAGGACATTATTTAAGGATTTATGTCAAATTCTATTGATAGAGTCTACAGTGAGGTTAAGTGAGGCATGCCTGGTTTTAATTTCAATCCGTGTCCACACTGGGATTGTTTTAACATACGAAGTGTCACCTTGTTAACAAACAATGCCAAACTGTAATTGGTGCAAGCATAGGTGTTTTTTTATGTACATGGTCAAGTGTGAAAATCACTCACAAGCGTACAAAAATTACAGAGTGATCCAGGCATGGTCTAAGCCGGGCACAATTTTATTTCACTTAGTCGCAGTGTAGACATTGGCCCCTTTATAAAGTTTTGGTACAAATAACCTTCTTTTTTATCAAAGTGGCAAATTTTTGATTAAATGAATGTTTTAAATATCAGCTTCGACATCGAACACAAAGTATTGATCGGATGTATGCTGTGCATGATGATGAGGGGGTTGGCATGAGAAGCAGGTAGATACATAGGCGTAAATGGTGTCAGGGGTGCAAACTGTAAGTGTACCGGCTAATATGAACTAAATTTAACTTAAATTTACTTGAGAATTTGGTTTAAACTGATATTCATACATTATAACCGGATACCAACATGCATTTTTACTAATTGATTTACTTTTACATCACTGGCAAAATAATAAGTTTTTTACAATTCGAGAATGGATGAAGAGAAGCTGATACCATTAACACATGCAATCATCAGATTACTTTATGTCCACACTTGGTTAATGTTGCATGTTAAATGCAATGACATTTTGCTTCAGTTTTTCTTCATTTCACTTCAACCTATTATTTTACTGAGTTCGGTGTGATGACCATGGCCCAGTAGCCAAAGCTATTGCAATGTGTAGTATATTACTGAAGCTATTGCAATATGTTGTATATCACTCAAACATTGCTGCTCTTTTAACCCATTTATCTATTAGGTTTAGGTGATGTACCTTGCCCTAGGATATAATTGACTAGCTTAATACTATTAGACTAATAAGCGCACTAACCTACCAAGATATTTAGATACATGTTCTTTAGAAACATGGTATGGCATTTCATATACTGCAAAAGTACCACTCATTAAGATGAGTATTGTGGTATTCTATTAATTTTACCACATTTCTTTCAATTTCATCACATTTCTTGCAATGCCATGTAGGTCAGGTACGATGGACAGTGTGCATGACAACATGTGGAGACCACACAACTCTCAGGAGGACTTGGTGCTTACAGTGGAAGTGGAGTCAAGCGCTCCTAATGTGAGTTCGATGAATGGGTGTGTCTTTTCTATCTAGGCGGATGGGGGGAAAACACGATGTCAAGGATTAATCTAGAATTACAGTCTGATATAGGGGAAAGGATAGGATATTCATGTTTATCCCTGTGAATGGGAAAACCAAGGGGGTTAACACACGGGCAATCGTCAGATCACCTCGCGCCCATCGTCGGGTTACCGGAGCTACTTCAGTCTTTTGTATATAATAAAGAGGTTCCTGCAATTTGGTAGAATCCATTTAATTCGCTGGATTAAGGCAATGTTTGTAAAGTGTCTTGCGCAAAGACACAACCGGCTAGCTAGCGACCAGTTCCCCATATCACTCACCGACAGCCCAGTTGCTAAAGCTATGGATGTTTGTTGGACATTTCTCTTTTTTATTCTAGTTCAGCCCACTATTCCACTGGTTTTACATTATACTAACTAAGTGCTGTACCCAAAGCACAACCAACTAGATAGCGGCTTGTTTTGATCCAACAACCTTTTCGCTGAAAGGCTTATCCACGTAGCTATGTAGCCGGTCAAGTTGTGTTTATATTGGTATGCATACTGTGTACTGTGATGTGCATTACTGCTGTGCATGATGTTAATAACCCCATCATGTACAAAGATGTGGCACGAGGTCAAGCAGGAGGTGGCAAGGCCAAGCAAGAGCGGACACCAACATAGTTCCTCCTATCTCTCACCTAAAGGTTACTGTACATTATGTAATCTCTGCTAACTAAAATTCAAATGAATTCTTGATATGTTTGTACTTATCCCAGTGTATGGATGGTAAATTCATTTTTTCCAGGTTTGTTTTCAAAAGATGATTTGTTCGACTGGGAGAGGACAATTATGTGCGATGTGCTTCAATCATCCAGCCATTCCTCATCTTCCCACCTGCTATCCACCCCACCCCCATCCTCTCAACCGTCATCTATCCAACTCATACCCACCCCACCCCTTTCTACCCAACCCCAACGCCTTTTCACCCTTCCCCCAATTTCTCAACCCCCATCCACCCAACCTCCATCCACCAAACCCCCATCCACCCAACCCTTAAGCACCAAACCCCCATCCAACCAACCGTCATCCACCCAACCCCCATCCACCCAACCCCCCTTCACACAATCCCCAACCAACCGCCCCCCACCCACCACAAAAGCCCCCAAATTTGAGAAAATGGGATGGAAAACACCCGACCATGTCTTCCTCACAACCTCGCTCTCTAAACCTGCATCCTCGGAGACAACAAAGGACATGATCGCCAGCTTCCGGTAAAAATATGATTGTTGTAGTGATAATATTCCCTAATTAGTGTCGGAAAGTAACAGCATCCACCTAGTAACGTCATTATTGGGAGGATGAGGGTTTGGTGGATGTGGGTTTGGTGGATGGGGGTTGGGTGGATAGTAGGTGGTAAGAATAACCCCACATTGTTCAAAAATTACCCTAAAAAGCTGAATTGACATCAACACAATTGTGTTTAACAGTGCTGTTAGCTTTGTATACTTTCGGTCATATTGCAGACATTTGTTAGCAACAAGAGAAGTAAAACACATTTTTTTGTTGAAGTTGTCATTATTTGACCGCAAGTGTCCATGCAGCACTTCCACCGTCATTTTCCAGCACCCCCTATAACCACAGCCAATTATTTCCGCAGTGCAAGAGGTTCCAATCTCCGAGTTGAAAGAACTGAGCCAACCCTAGCTTGCAAGGATGGGGGTGAAAAGAATATGCCTGAGATCCTGGGAGGGGACCCTTCTCCACTGGATTGCCTCGAGCCTCACAACCACCAGCACATATATGTTCTCTTTAGCAGGTTTGATGAGTTGTGTGATATTTTAGTGTTGTGGAAATGCGTAAATTTATATCCCTGTAGTAAAACTGGCAGGATTACAGACAGTTATTTTGTGCACTGTAATCATATGTGCCTTGTAATCGATGCCCACATAGTATCGTAATAATCGATTTGACTTTAGGGAATGTAAGCATTGCGTTTGCGTATATTCCGTAGCTATACTAACCCGACGTGTTACGGCTATGTGGATTTCATTCACTACGGATTCACTACCAAGTACCTCCAATAAAAGTAATACAACCTTAACCCCAGGGTAACCCCCACTCCCCCCTTGTGTCGAAACAAACCGTGGCTCTTTTTCATGTCATATAAATAATTAACCCCTTTATAACAAATGTTAACCTCACCACCTTATACCACATGGTGACCCCCCACACTCTAACCCAGACATGTGCAAAATACGACCCATATGCCAAATCCGCCCTGCCAGATTTTATCGACATGCTGCAAGACTAAATATGAATTTTATAGCTAAATTATGATGTCACAGGTACTTGCTAAAATATGATGTTATTATATTTGTGCGTCACTTCACGCTATATTTGTGCGTCACTTCACGCTACAGTGCTTTCTGGTTTTAACCAGTATTTTACCATATTTCTAAGTTTTAATGTTTACTAACAGTAACAAACTAGAGTGGCGATTTGATGTAAGTTGCCATTTTATGACTTGGCCTGCCAGTCGAAGAATGAAATAGTTTTGGCCCCTGATTTAAAAAGTGAGCCCACCCCTGATCTAACCTCTACTTACAGTTACAGCCTGCAATCCCCTAATGCCCCGTACCCCTGTGTGATCCCGTGGGCAGTGGATATCGATTATTACCACGGCAACGACATCACAATTGGGGGGTTTCTCGAGCGGTATTGTTTCCGCCCCAGCTACCAATGCCCCAGCCCCACATGCAAGCGTCCCATGCTGGAGCATGTTCGCAGGTACGTTATTTTATATTAAGCGTGAAGTGATTAGGTTATACATTAAGCTACCTGGTTATAATAGCAAACATTCTACAAGAATCGTCTCGGCCAAAAAAAATTTTATTTAGAGTCAAATGTGTGTTTTTTATCCATAGGGCCGAAAATATATATTTAAATTTTTCATAGATTTGAAAACACATTTGCGTATTTTTTTTCCATAAGTTCGAACAGATATATATCTTGTTATACCCATGACAATTCTCCGATTACCCTGTACCAACTGTCAAGTTACCCAAGCTATGTAGTGTTTTAAATTAGATAGAGATATATCTACAGTTTTTTAACCACTTGGTTCAAGCAATGTCCTTTACTTGTCTTGCCCAAGAACACACAAGCAAATGGCTAGTTTTGATCCCACAATCTTGTATATGAATCACCTGAAGTTATGTGAATAAACAAACTAGCTAAAC
>CH002597.1:756753-776177 GCA_000149265.1 Ciona savignyi
TTTCAAAGGAATTGTCCAAACCAGTGGCTTCTCCTCACATACTCTCCTGGTGTTGGAACCCTGCAACGAAAACTTCAACTGGTACATTGCATGATCAATAATTAAAATCCATTATTGCATATCACTAGGGACGTTAAAAATCGAATTTTCGAACTTTTAAGTAGAATTTTTAAATCTTAAGATTGCCCTTGTTTGATGCAAAAAAAACATTTTTTGTAATTTTTAAAAGCCAAACAAAAAAATTCGTTTTTAAATTATAGTTTCCAAAATACTATTTTTTAATGATTTTTCCATGATAACTTATTCTACTTATTACATCCCTACATCTCATCCAGTGTCTTAGTATCAGAAGTTATAATTTCGACCATAAAGTGCTAAAACAGTGCAATTCAATAGAAACAAATTTTACTCAATTATTGCATGGCATTACATTAATAGGTTCGGGTCTAGGTGACACACTGCGACTAGAAATGTAGACTATTATACATTACATTAGTAAAGGCTAGGTGTATGGTAACACTGGAACCAGAAATGTAGACCTAAAAAATGCTTATTGGCCTAACCTAGGGGCAACTTCTCTCGTCGGCGGGCCAGATGAGAAAAAATAAAGTCCTTGGTGGACCGGATTATTACATGAATAGTATTCAATATCTTAATTACAGGGTATTTAGCCAGTCTGTGGGCCGGTCAAAATCCCCTATGATGCCCATGCCTGCTATAAACCAATACATGATACCTTCATACAAGGATGTCGCCACAGATCTGAAACCGCTGTCGGAGGATGGATGGTCGATGTCGTTCGCCAAGTATCTCGAGCTCCGTCTGCAAACCTACCCTCTTCGGAATATTTGTGGATTCTCCCCATTTGTCTCATTTCAGTACTTCATATACAAGTCAGTTAAATTCACAGATTGTTATATGGTAGCTCAGTGCTCAGAATGTGGGGCAAGGTAATCCAAAGTCGTTAGTTCAATTCTTACCCAAAGCCAGATTTTCTGGCATTAAGTTCTATTCCATTAAAACCTTGTTAGTAAAATATGTTTTGTTGTAACAAAAATTGGATTTAGACACTTTTCTTTCTCTGAATGTAATTCGGACATTACTACACCATTAAACAGGGATATAGTGGCAGCGTTCAAATGTTACGAGGTTCCCGTGTATGACATATTTCTTCCATCGACCAAAGTTACCTTCAATACACCCACCAACTGGATGACCCTTGATACCAACCACTCCACCTTCTATGGAGTCTGCGTGGATAAGATGAATGAATTATCTAAGGTTTGTAACAATATTGTAATAACTTGTGATCCCAAGTCCATAAAAAAGCTTTAGCTGTTTGACTTGACTGGTGTGGTCTAGGATCTGTGGTTGAATCCTGGATTTTCATTAATAAGGATATTATTAAATGATCTGTCTACACACTGAAATATTGGCAGAAACTAAACTATTATTACAAAATATGTGCACGAGATTTATTACAATAGTGTTCACATGGAAAAATCCTGGCTTCCCACTCACAAGGAAATAAATTAATTCTCCATCTACTTTTATTAATAGCCCCATCAACTTGACTGTGGGCCTAAGGTGTATTAGAATGCATGTAGATAAAGCCTGGCTTACCCACTAGCGAGAATATAATCAACCAATCATCCACACAATTTTTTTTACATTTAGCAAATTGACTGTGAACTGGAGTGGTACGGAACATGAAAAAATCTGAATTCACACACTGTAATGACTCTAATAACCCAACTGTTGGAACAGGTGTCTTATGATACCACTTCATATAGCTTGGCTTCCCAACTATCAGGATATAAATGAATGCACCATCAACACACAATTTTACAGTCAGCACTTCGACTATAAGCATGAGGTATGGTATTCATGTTTTAACCCCTCCAACCCCAGGTGGGGTACGAGGCAATGGACTCAATATACGACATGCTGATGGAGGTGAAGTCAAGCGTAGTGGAGTCAACAACCGAGTCAGAGGGGGTGACGAGGGAAACCCACTTCGATGAGCTTCTATCGCTCTACCAGGAGGAACGATGTCAACTACGCGACACCGCTGATGATATTCATCTCATACTGCTGTCCATCAGGAAAAGGTTTGTGTTCGCGGTTAGCTCGTTCGTAGCTAGCCCTAAGGTGGTGGCATTGATACTAGTTGGTAGCTGTTTGATTGTGTTTTTGAACTTGCCATTTAGCCAATATTGCGTAACCCAGTGGATTAAAGTACACCGCAGATTCTGATGATAATCTGTGCTGTAACACCTCTGCCTAGTTTTACACCTATGCCTTTCTGGTATAAAATTTGCTTGGTATAAATATAATTACCCTGTTCTATCCCACTCCTGTATTTAACCTCAAAAATTAAAAGTTTGATTGACCACACAGTAATAATCTCAGAAACCCGAATGTATGAACAAGTACTTTCAAGATACCCATAAATAATATGCCTTTTTATTGCATGATGACATTATAGCCAGATCAGCGATGAAGAAGCCAGCAACCAACAACCCACAAAGGTAAAACTGCATCCATTTTTGTCAAATATATATAGCTTATAACAACCACTACATAGCTCAGTGTGTTGCGTTTCAGATAGAAGTTTTTTGAAACAAACTAGCTAGTTAACTCTTTAGCAAGGCAATTATCAAACACTCTTTGAATTTATCAGATAAATTAAATAGTAGCAATGTCAACCATATAAAACATTCTTACATTAGCTTCAGCAACTCAACCTTGGTTGGCTGCTATTAGATACTAACCGCAAAGAAACATGCATTTTCCACTTGCCTGGATGGATATGACACATCCATCTATAGCTGCATTCGTTTTCCTTTATTAAGTAATCAGTACCTAAGTTGGAGTTGTTAATGAACAGAACATGCAGAGTACTGATGGGTTGGTAATGAACACTGAAGAAAGCAGCACGCTATCGAGCAGCCTATTGGAGTTAGCATGTCTTATATGCAAGCTTGTGCATACCTGGAACAACCGAATCAATACTGTATTGGAACAGGTAAGATTCTTACTTAAATTGTCATAAAAACCAAGCCTAGTTTAGAGTTAAGATATTTTATGTATATTAAGTTTGTTTTCTTTAAAATAATGCCAATTTTTAGTGTAGGATATAGAATAGGATATGTTTTATACCGTAAAGTTCAAAACGCAAGGAGTGTTATGACACCGTTAATCTTCAGATCACCTCATGCCTACCATTGGGTTATCATAACTATTACAGTTTGTTGTGTATAATTAAAACGTTTTTTTTTCAAATTTAGTACAACCCGTTAGTTCACTGAGTCCAGGTAATTTTACAAAGTGCCTTGACCAAGAATACAACAGGCTAGTTAATGACAAGTTTTAATTCTACAAGCCAGATTATATATGCATAGAGCAATCACTTTGCTAAATATTCTTTGAAAAAGTGCACCATGGTTAAAATATATTATAATTCTCAAAGTATATTGTTCAATCCATTTAACCACTGGGTTCAGGCAACTTCTGCCAAGTGTCTTAGCCATGGAGAAAGCCTTACCCAAGGACTGTTCAACTGACGATTTAAAGTGCTAATAATTAGCAAGAAGACTTGTTAAGATCTCATTTTACTATGCCATGTCGTTTCAGGATCGATCCTCCCGCAGAGGAAGCAAGGCGGTGTTGTACTTCAACCCTCCTGTAGCTCTCTCTCCCACAGATGCCAGCAGACCTAAGCGATCTCCCAATATGATGCCTCTACAGGAGGACCAAGCTGGTATCTCCTATTCTATCTTAGAATACTGAATATGGACAGTAAATACTTAATACTGTTGAGTAAATAATGAATACTGATGGTAAGACAATACTGAATATTGTTATGAGTGGATGCTGATAATAAATGAATTCTGAAAATTGATGATGAGTAAATACTGAATATTGATGGGTGAATACTAATTATTGATGATGAGTAAATACTAAACACTGATGAGTGAATACTGCCTACTAAATACTGATAAGTGAATACCAAATACTGATGAGTGAATACTGCATACTGATGACAAGTAAATACTGAATATTGATGGGTTAATACTAAATACTGATGACGAGTGAATACTGAATATTTATCGTGAGTGACTAACTAAAAATTGATGATAGGGATGAGTGAATACCGAAATTGATGAGTGAATACCGAAAATTGATGATACGTGGATACTAAATACTTAATATTGATGAAATATGAATCACAGAGGTGGAGATGGTAACATCAACGAATGAGGACCATCGTAAAGTGGTTTACTCCAGCCAGCACAATGCAGATCAGGTGATTTGTTTATTCTTATTTTGGTTTAATTTAAATGGGTTGCAACACGATTGTTTATCATTAAAAAGGTTGTGGATTAAACCAACTGCCTGTTAGTTGGTCCTTAAGGCATGACACTTTCCGGTCACAGACTGAACCTATTAAATAGGTTAAACTAAAACTATAGTAATGCCTTTATTGTATTTGACATACTGCAATATCTCTGGTAGTTTAACTGTAAACACTACATAATCTGACAATTATCTGTATAGTGCCCCTGTGTTCTCCTGAATATTATTATTTTATTTTTAGTGGATCTCGGCCAAATCTGCTCATATTGTTTTTTTCTTAATTGTTATGTTATATAAAATAACTTTCATGTAATAGTTCAAGACAGTGCAGATTCCTCCTGTGTTTAGTTTGGTTCGTTGTAATAGGATAGGATAGGATAATTATGTTTATCCCTGTGAATGGGAAAACCAAGGGGGTTAACACACGGGCAATCGTCAGATCACCTCGCGCCCATCGTCGGGTTATAGGAGCTATTGCAGTGTGTTGTGTATGATTCACACATTTCTTTATTTGTTGAACCCATTACTCGGCTGGGTTCAGGCAATGTCCGTAAAGTGCCTTGCCCAAGGATACAACCGGCTAGCTAGCGACCAGTTTCGTACCTGCAACCATTTGGATGTAAGGCATTGCACATAACCACCAGTTTAACTGGTCGTACCGATAGCAAGAATGTTTTGTAACGCAGACTTTGGTTTTCAAATGTCCTATTGTTGCTATGAACCATTTACGTATTATGTTTTGGTTCAGGATTCATGTGACAGCGTTGTATCCAGCTATGATGAGACAGCACGATTTCCTGGTAAGTGTTCCATAAGTTGTCACAAATTGGTCTGTTACCTAATTTTTCAACACAATGGTATTTTATGGTCCAATATCTACATACTGTAGCAGCTCTAGCATTTTTATTGTGGAGTTAAGAAAACTACTTACTTTGTTCATCTAACAACACATGTTATATTAAGGGTCGTCATCTTCATCTGTTTAAACCATTTTACATTGCCACAACCCAGTAAGATCTAATGGGTTGTCTAAATAGAAAGTCATGTCTCATTATCCACACACTGTAAAAGATTCACTGTTTAGCACTGGAGGGGGGGGGTAGTTGTATTATCAAGCATGAACAACACTAAAGAAAATCAAATTTACACCAGAAGTTTGATTTAATTAATTTTTGCAGAAAAAAATAATCTTAACCAGAAGAATGTGGGTGTGTCTGGGAGCATGGCTATCCCTGGAACTGGGGACCAGGCTCACCCTAGTTCTGGTGGCGGGGCTACACCTGGTAATGGGAACGGGTCTAATACCGGGGTGACGCCAGGGGCTATGTCTATACCTGGAACTAGTGGGAAGAGGTACTCCAGGACCACATCTTCAAGTAAGATCCTATTCATTGTACACTTACACTCATTGGTGTAGTATGGCATGTCTGTTGGAAATAGGAGGTTTTAAGCCACAACTTAGCACAACCACTGTATTTTACTCCTACCATGTGAGCAGTAAAAATTATGACATAATTGTTTCTTATTGAACTTAAAGTTTACTAGCGGTATGCTGGGTAGAAATTATATATCATTGAAAAATATGGTATTTCATAAAAAATAAATCCAATTTTATAAAAAAAGGGTTCAATTTGATAAAACATAAATAAGCTAAATTCAATAAAAAATAAGTTAAATTCCATATAAAATAAGTCCAATTTGATATAAAATAAATCCAAATTTGTAGTTAGCATGCGATCCATCCTAACACACCTGAGACAATCCGCCAACGTCCACGTCGCCTCACCGTTTCAAGCTGATGAACACTACCTGCTCCATGACACACTCCCAGCTGGACATGTGGTTCGTATCTTTGTACTTGGAATGTTTGTTGTTATCCACATGCTCTGATCACGTGACAGCTTGAACCCACACACCATATGAATTAACCATTCAAGTACTGTGATAATTTCAAAAACTTGACTATGGACATATGGTGTTGTGTTATACAATATTTCCGGAAAGCTTAGTTTCCCATTGCCTAAAAATTAAGTGAAACAACCACGAATACACTGGAATATCTCAATCAATAAATCGACTCTGAAGTATTTAACCACATTGGTGTAGACAGCCTGGCTTCCCACCCATAAGAATGTAAATAAACCAGGCATCCACACACTGTAATAGCTTAAGCAACTCAACTGTACCCATGGTGGTTTTAGATACTATACCCATGTGGATATTACTGGATGAACAATCCACTAATATTTTCCACAACTGGACTGCACAAGGGTCGCTGCACAAACAATATGACATCATCACTAACACAAGAGCGTGCATAGGTTCGAGATTCGGAGCCAAGTTCGATCATAGCGTATGCGATGTCGACACCAGCATATCAGAGGTTCATCACCAAAGCAGCTGTGCGTGATGATCAGTCAACAACGGGGGATGAGATGTTGTTCGTGGAGAATGATGGAACCAGTGAGTTTATTGGTGTTTATGTGGCTTGGTTGGTACAGGGGACTAGTGAGTTAATTGGTGTTTATGTGGTTGGTTGGTACAGGGGACCAGTGAGTTTATTGGTGTTTATGTGGTTGGTTGGTACACGACCATGTACAGGAGTGACCACAATAAACAAAAGAATTTCCCATGTTTGTTCACAATGGGAGCAATGACCCCTTTGCCCGCAGTCGGGATACGTGTTTTTGTGGCTTGGTTGGTACATGGGGTGAATACATGGTTGTTTGCTTCCGGCCATAACTTGGACTTTTGGTTTTTTTGGTCGGACACAATTGGTTTTTACCATTACCAGGATTTGGTTGGTTGGATTTTTGTCTGGCTCGATTGTTAAAAGCGTCAACCAAAAGGTTGTTGGATCAAGTCCGGCTCAATAGTCTGACGGTTAAGTGCGTGGCCTTTCAATTGAAAGGTTGGATGTACGAAACCGGTAACTAGCTAGTCGGTTGTGTCCTTGGGCAAGGCACTTTACGGACAACCCAGCAGATTAATGGGTTTTACCAAATTGAAGGAACGTGTCTATCATATACACCACACTGCAATAGCTCTCGTAACCCGACGGTGGGCGCAAGGTGATTTGACGATTGCCCGTGTGTTAACCTCCTTGGTTTTTATATTCACTGGGATAAACATGATTATCCTATCCTATCAAAGCTGGTCGCTGACGAGGTTGCTTCGTCCTTGGCATTTATTGCACTTTACCAAAACCCAGGATTAGTTTAGGGTTTTTTTGGTTTTTACTCATGTAAAAATAATATACAAAAAAATGTGTACTTAAAATAGAGGAAAAGGAAAGCACGAAAAATTGCAATGATGGTTTAACCAAATTAAACTACTTGATGGTAAACAAAACTGTATATTTCTGTTATCTTAATTAGACTGTCCGACCAGCTAGTCTGGTGGTTTAGTGTGACGCCTTTTAACTGAAAGGTTGCAGGTTCGAAACTGGTCGTTAGCAAGTTGGCTTTTTCCTTGGGCAAGGCACTTAACAAACATTGTCCAAACCCAGAGGATCAATGTGTTCTAACAAATTGGAGGAATGTCTCAATCATAGACAACACACTGCAATAGCTCCGGTAACCCGGCGGTGGGCGCGAAGTGATCTGTCGATGGCCTGTGTGTTAACCGCCTTGGTTTTCCCATTCACGAGAATATACATGAATATTATATTTTATTCTTTTCTAGACTGCACTAAGTTAGTTTTCAATTGTTTGTCAAGTCATCCCTCTTATTCCCATTCACCAAACAAGCGGGCCTAATTGGGTCATCACTCTGTCATATATATTTTAGTATAACCACCCACATGTAACCCCACAGCAAGCAACCCATCCGTGGAAGCCACACCCACCAACTCACCCAGCCACACTTCACCCCACTTGGAACTGCAGTTCAGCGACCCCACCACAAAGTTTTACTGCAAAATTTACTTTGCAATGGAATTCAAGGAGCTAAGGGACCAGGTAAGAATAATGGGCCACTTGTATTAAATGCTGACAACTTTTTCATTTTTTTATTATTTATTATGAAAATCCCACACACTTATGTGGTGATGTCCTTATATAAATTGTTATTGATTCAAGATGTATTCTTAAATTCATATTTTCAAATCTAAAATATACTTAACAGCAAACAAAAAAGTTCATAAAAAATGTATATTTTGAATCAAAAATTGAATTTTGAATTTTTTTCCTGTATGATCACTTCAAATTGGTGGAATCAAAAGTAATTACATATTATTTTCTATTTAATCTGTATTTAAATCTTTCGGAATGGTCATCCCATAATTCAGACAGCAACAATTATCGGTTTTGAGAATCTATATAATGCTAGAATAATATTTTTTATCTATTGTATATGATAAAACTTAAAGCCCAAATTTTATTGTCTTCCATTAAGATGAACATTTTTTTTATGTTTTTACTTAGTGATACATACTTAAGGATTAAAATTGGAAATCCAGTATATTGGAGCTAATATCACCACAGCAATATTGTTTAGTTTGGAAATATGTATTTTAACTAAATGGGTATCTTTAGTGTACTAATAACTAATAAAAAATAGGTATATTTAGTAATACAATAAAAAAACGAACAAAAATTACTTTAATGTCCTAACAACAAAAATAAAAAGCAAGACTACACCCCATTACTGCTTACAAATCTCAACTGGATTTAAAAAGATTTCTGTGGTAATTTTATCTCTTTATTTACAGTTTTGGAATATAAAGTTTGGATATTAGTTTTTAAATAAAACATGAATACATATGGTGACATTGATGCCTGAGCAGGGCTAGATTTACTAAAAAAATTACCGTAATATCAATTAATCTTTGATTTCTGTTTTTGCGTCCAGTTGGTTGAGAGTGAGGAAGCTTACATGGGGTCACTAGCACGCTGTGCACGGTGGGCTGCAAGGGGGGGTAAGTCGGGGTCAGCGTTCCATAAAACCCTCGACGATCGACTTGTCATCAAACAAATGTCAAGATTTGAGTTGCAATCTTTTCTGGACGTCGCGCCAAGTTATATGTCCCACATAACAACTGCCGTGAATAACAAGGTTGGTACATAGGATAAAACACTCTGATGAAGGGCTTCAAGAGACTCATACTTTAGTATCTGCAGGAGGGACCTATTGGACAATCCCCCCTACACCCCAACCAATATGCATAAAATACTCTGGTATTATCCCTGAGAATGGGGAAACGCGGATGAGTTATCACATGTGCAATCGTCAGATTACCTATCACCCACTGTAGAGTTTTACAGCTATTGCAGTGTGTTGTATATGATTGAGACGTTTCTGCGCTTTTACCCATTAAAATACTTGGTTAAAGCGTCGCCCGCTAAGTACATTGCCCAAGGACCCAACAAACTAAGACAGCAGTTGGTTTCAATTACCATTTAGCTGATATCTGAAACACTAACTGGTTGGGCTATTTATCCACACTGCCTATATATATTTGATATTAATGTTATGCGTGGGCATTCATGATGGTAATGGGTAATATTGCAGACACCAACCACTCTATCGAAGATTCTTGGCGTTTACCGCGTCTCGTTCCGCAACAATACAACGAACCGTTCCTTCAAGCAGGATCTGCTGATTGTGGAAAATCTCTTTTACAAGAGGAACATCCAACAGGTTTGGATAGGAAAATATATTCATGTTCTTTTCTATGAATGGGAAAACATATGCATCATTATGGCGTTAGGACTTGTGTGTAAATAATAGATTACCTCTCACCCACTATCAGGTTACTGAAAAAATTACAGTGTGTTAACCATGATTAGTTTTTTAGTTTTAGCATGACCCGTTAACCCACTGGGTTTAGGCAATTGACTATCTCAAGGTTTCCTATGACAAAATAAATTAGCAAGTTGCAAGGTTCGATCCCACCACCTTCAGCCTGATGGAGAACACACGTCAAGACATTCCCAAAACAAATGGTTACTCCAACCAATCTTCTTTCCAAACCTTCCCAGGTGTTTGACTTAAAGGGGTCGGTACGGAACCGTCATGTCAAAACCGAGTACGACGCCGCACCCAACACTTCTGCTTCTAACTTGATATCAGGGGAGAAGTCAGTGACGAACCAGAACGATCTGGTCTTGCTGGATGAGAATCTACTGAGCATCATGAAAGATCATCCTCTGTATGTCCACCAGCACAGCAAGGTAAATGTGCTGATACCTGGTCAGTTAGCTTTAGTGCTTCGGACTACCATCCCAAACTAGCCGCTAGAGTTAGTTTTGTCTTTGGGAAAGGCACTTAGCGGTTTTTGTGTTAACCCAGTGAAATATTGGGGCTGTACTTAATTAAAGGGACAGCTTATTAGTAATTAACATGCTGCAAATGGGTTATGGGCTATTGTATATTTGTGTTTAATTGAGTTGTTTCTTCAATTTTAGTGGAACCCATTACTATCTATGTTGGCTAAAAGATCTACTCAAAAACACTGAAAACTAGAAACTAGTTTTGATCATACAACCCCATTGGCTCAAAGAGGATACACTATCCCACAAAGCTATTTGGGCAAACTATAACATTATCTTCTTCTGTCATTTTCAAGTTGATAATCAAGAAAGCTCTGCACAATGATGCTACCTTTCTCTCTAATCATCTCATCATCGATTACTCTCTCCTCGTGGGTGTGGATGGAGATTCAAAGGAGATTGTCATCGGGATCATTGGTGGGTCTTCTTTGCAGGCGGTTTTAATAAATAAATGTATAAACATGAATCCTATCTTAGTCCAAAATGTTATAATGTCTAATACATTAACACTCATAGACAAACATAAGGCATAAGTATTTAATGTTTTATTCCAAGTAAATGCCAAAGGACAAAACCATATTATTGTAATAAATTAAAGAGTTAACCTGGTAGTTATGGTTCTGGCATTGGACTTTTCTAACTTAATATGTCCGATTTTGGGCATGGCTAAATCGGAAAACTTAAAGAAATATTGCAACAAAAGATGGAATAATTTTTTTTATTTCCAGGAAATGTTTTGAAAAATATCGAAAAATACTAAGTTTATATTCAATTTTTTTTAAATCAGTTTAATCAGTTTGAAAATGGAATATGTACTTTCCGATACATACCCTTATTAAGTGAAAATTATATTGCTACAAGTATTGTTAAGTGTTTTTCAGGCAAGTCGATTGTGTCCTCGGGAAAAATTACTTAGTAGAGGGTGCTTGAACCCAGTAAATAAATGTTTAAACAAAACTACAAATATCTATATTGTATCCAATCTGTGGTGGTCACAGAACTGTTGCCATCTTTGATGCAATTTAAAAATATGCAAATACCTTTGGTTTTGTTGTTTTAATTAATGCTACTTTTAATTTTTCCAACAACATATGCGGTTAAGCCTGGTTATTGTCATAAGCTAATATGGGTCCTGGCCACTAATTTAATAAACCCACCACGCAGACTACATGCGCACATTCACTTGGGACAAGAAGCTAGAGATGGTGGTAAAGTCGTACGGCATGATTGGCATCCAGGGTACCAGGTCGATGCCAACCGTTGTGTCACCACAACTCTACAAGACCAGGTTCTGTGAAGCAATGGACAGATACTTCCAGGCTGTCCCAGACCGATGGTACGGCCTCCAGGCTTATGATGTGCAGTAACCATTCGTGCAATATATTTGTTTTGTACTTAATTTATTACCCTAAATTCTGTTTAGGCTAATTAAAATGCCATTATTCATAATACTTGTCCGTTTCCTGTGTTTGTATTTAAAACCTTAATTTATTTCCCTGAATTCAGTTTTAGTTAAATTGGATCCAACAATTTGTAACTTTTGCCCATTAAGTGTATTTGTGTTTATAACATTAGCAAAGTGAAGATATCCCATTCCCAACACTACCACAAAAAATTGACGCAATTGTTTTCCAGTTTATTTTAATCGGTGACAATATTGAAAATATATGCAAGAAATAAAGCTTTATTTAAGACAAATAGTGATTTCTGGAACGGTATTGAAGATACTTCATATCAGGCTCGCGTTTCCGCATAGTTAATGGCAGACGGTTGATCATACACTCCATCAATTCTTTCTCCGCCAACCAAATCTGAAAAAAAAAAATATATATATATATGGATTAGTCTGGTGGGTTGATGCGTTGCATTTTAAGCCAAAGGGTTACAGGTACGAAACTGGTCGCAAGTTAGTTGTGTCCTTGGCAAAGCAGTAACCTGACGGTGGGTGCGAGGTAATCTGACGATTGACTGTGTGTTAACCCTCTTGGTTTTTCCATTCATGGGGATAAACATGAAACCTAACGTACTCCCAAAATGTTATAATGTCTAATACATTAACACTTATAGACAAACATAAGGCATAAGTCCTTAATGTTTATATCCTGAGTAAATGCCAAAACCATATTATTGTAATGAATTGAAGAGTTAACCTGTTAGTTCCAGCATTGGAGCTTTCTAACTTAATATGTCTAATTGCGGGCATGGCTAAATCGGCAAAGAAAATTAACAAAAAAGCTATAGTTTTATCTGAAGATTCATGGAAGTTGACAATAACAGTGGAAAGGTCATTGGAAAGGTATGTTAGGGGTTCCTAAGATAGGCCTTCTGTTATATATATATATAGGTAAATGGATAAAATATAAAATGTTTAAAGTTATTTTAAATATATGGATAGTTGAGCTACCAACTGACCCGGTGAGTAATATAGCAAGCAAATCCAATGGATAGCAAAATAAGTCCAGCTCCAGGATTCCTTATTTTATAATCATCTGTATCAAGTTGAACTTTGGATCTTTGTGCGACGCCTCTTCTTGCATTCACAACACTTCTTCCTGTAATAATAGTCAGGTGGTAACCAATACACTGAGCCTTTAATTTATAGCCTAGGAAGTATATGTCGGGTCTTATAGCTTAGTGCATTGCTTTTCAGTTAAAGGTACCAGTATGAATTAAACCACTCAGGACAAGACTCCTAAGGACAGCCCATGAACTCAGTGAACTATTGTGGTCCAATAATAAGCAATGTCTCAATTATATACAACACACCACAATGGCTTTGGCAACTTGAGCATGGTCTGCATGGACGCGTGTTATCAGAAAATAGATATGTATAATTCATTTACTGTGATTTCCCCATTCACAAAGTTTACACATTAAATACTTCAAAACAAATGTTCAAATATAGGGGTGCCTCTAATTACTACAGGACCGCTTGGATCACTTAGATTGCTATGGAAAGTAATTCTAACCCTGTACCAAACACTAATCTAAACCCCAGAACTAACTTTAACCCCAACCCTAACATTATTATCATGGCTTTTGTAATTACGAAGTATAGTAAGCGATCTAAGCGCTCCAAGCTATCAAAGCGATTTAAACGCTCCATGCGATCCAAGCGGTCCTGTAGTATTTAGAGGTACCGGTACCGCAAAATAGATATGTATAATTCATTTAATGTGATTTCCCCATTCACAAAGTTGAAGATTACACATCAATACTTCAAAACAAATGTTCAAATATAGGGGTGCCTCTAATTACTACAGGATTGCTGGGATCGATCACTTGGAACCCCTCACTATAACCCTAACCCTCCAAGCTATACAATCACTTCAACCGATCCTGTAGTAATAAGAGGTACTGCAATAATAGGAGAAAATCTGTTGGTGTTAACATCAATGCAGGATTCCATCTTCTTGAATCAACATAATTGAAACTAATTAGTATATCATTCGATATCGAGTGCCTCTAAATACTACAGGACCGCTTGGATCGCTTGGATCACTTAGATTGCTATGAAAAGTAATTCTAACCCTGCCCCAAACACTAATCTCAACCCCAGAACGAACTCTAACCCCAACCCTAACATTAATATCATGGCTTTTGTAATTACGAAGTGTAATAAGCGATCCAAGCGCTCCAAGCGATTCAAGCGCTACATGCGATCCAAGCGGTCCTGTAGTATTTAGAGGTACCGTTCGATATCTGGCAGGAAAAATTAGAGTGTTGGTAAATAACTACTGGGTTGGTGCAATGTATTTTAAGTTTCTTGGTCAAAGACATTCGAGCTTAGCAATTGGCTGCTTTCGATTATACAACATTGCAGGAGGAAAACTGCACACTAACATGAAGATTATGACAATAGAGTTAGTTTTAAACATGGGGTTGGAGTTAGGGTTAGTTCTGGGGTTGAGATTAGTGTTTAGACTGTTTACGGCAGGGTTAGAATTAGTTTCCATAATTTTAGTGAGCAGTTTCCCTCCTTTTAATGTTGCCCCATTGCAGGCAATGCTGGTGGTAAAACTATTGGGCTTATATCATTAAAACTTACCAACTCTTAAATTTAGAAGATTCCGAAGCATGTTGATTTTTCGGAACAAACAATAGTATACGACTTTCTGATGTGTATGGATGACCCCGATCAATCAATCAAAATTGGTTAACATTTGTGAGTCAAAGTGAGAGAACTATGTGAGAGAAATACGCAAATGGTTACGATCTAGTGCACACATAGAAAACACTACACAGCATACTTATGTATGACTTTTGGTACATGCGAACGAATTCTCGACTGTGGTTAAAATTTTATAATGCCCAATACAGTGTGTTATGTAACATGTAGCAAATGTTTGTCACTATTACTATATTTCGTTGGTTCGAACAAAGATATATAACAACTTATGGTTGGAGTTATGACCGAAATTGTTTCACCACGAAGACATGTACGCAATTGGTAAATGTACACATACACCTTATATTCCGCGGTCTCACAAAATAAATATAATATCACCTTTAAGAATATGTTCATATTTGGCGACTTTATTTTTTTATTCGATCCCCTAGAATGCATCCACTTATATACTATTTTTATTCTGTTTCTATAGAAACGTGATGCCGCTGCGCGCAAGATTTGTTATTATTTTTTAAGTCAAAATAAATCAATTAACTCGGTGGCCTTTACAATTACTATTGTACCTATTAACGCATTTTCTATGTACACGCAATACAAATATTTTAATTAAGTAGTAAAATAGAGGGTAAGGTCGTTTCCCAACGTTGTATTTAATGTTCAGTTTGTGCTTACATCAATCTAGGCTAGGTATATGGTTCTAAGTCTTCGTTATGATCTAACGTGTTGTATTTACTGCGTATAGTACCTAAAGTTATATAATATGGAGGGGCAAGGCAAAGCTAAAAGGTAAGCAATCATCAATCCAATAACTACTAACTAGTCTGACTGAATAGCATTATGGATTGGTGCTTTGGCTTTCAGTTGAAGGATTGGTAGTCCAAAACTAGTCAATAGTTGGTTGAATCTTTGAGAAAGGCACTTAGCAGACATAAATAAATATAGTCGATAAATGAGTTTTACCGGAACTGCTCAATTATACACAACACACTGCAATAGCTACAGTAACCCGACAGTGGGTGAGAGGTATTGGTTAAACAAATGCTGATCCACTATCGGTTTACGAAAGCTAATCAATGTGGCTTATATTATGAGATATTGCTAGAGTTTTGATTTCAAGCAACACCAGTTTTGGTTCCATTTGGTGGTTTCAAAAAACACCCTTAAAGCTAGAGACAGGTTTAGATCCTACAACCTTACAACCTTTGTTGCGCGCAACCATGTCCATTAGCGTAAAAAAATAGGTGCCAATATCCAGTACTTTGAAGCAATTTTTAATGGCTTCTGATTAAATTTACACATTCTAGAGCGGCCTCTCTGGTTGGAAGTGTTGCCTCAATGGACAGCAAAGGGAAACCAAAGGCATTTCCCTTGTGGCCAGAATTCAATGAAAATGACATCAATGCTGAAAAATGGGTAAGATTTGTTTCTTTGTGTGCAAGCAGTAAAGATAGGCGTTGCATTCACCCCATTTGATTATATTTGGTAAAGAAACTAAACAGGTAAAGAAACCAAATCTGCCAAGCAAGCAGGTGGCTATATTGATGTAACTGAACTCTATGATAAGGCAAATTAAATTTGGACAAGCAAATTAGAGTTGCAAGCATTTGATGAACAGACAAAAAAAAACTATATTAAGACATCTACTCACTTTATTATAAAATCTAATCTATTTTTAATAAAATACTCCTATATTTGAAGCATGTAAGTATCCTATCCTTCAAGCTACTAAACCACACAATATGGAATGCAATGTTTGACAAAACCCAATTTTTAAATTTATATTAGTGGTGAGGTAGTTTAACTCAGCGAATTATTAAAAATATTTAGACACATTGTTAAAATGGCTTAAAATCAGTCAGAAACCAATATTAATGTCTTAGCACATTTAATCATACAGCATTAAGATATAGTGTGAAGACAAGAGTGTTAATAAACCTACACGGTACTATGAAATGGTATTCTAATCAATCAACTTTTCTTTCTAAAGGAAGGAGCCACGAAAGGAAAGGAAAAAGGCAAAAGTCCGAGTTTGCAGTTCTTCGAGGATCCAGAAGGAAGACTGGAAATGCCGAGCTCTCTTGCTGTGGACAGCTGGAAACGACCGCAGGTTTATTTTGGTTAAGGACAGCTAACCGAATTACTAGTTTTGTCTTTCGCTGTTACTTCCCTGTAACAATTTATTTTAATTGATAAATATTTGTTGTAGAAATATAAATTAATTCCAATAATTTCAGAGAAAATTTTAAAAATGTTGAATATCTCTTTTTACCGTTTTTTACTTTTTTCTGTTATATTGTCTCTATTTTAGGAGCTTGATGGCAAGTTTATGCCGTCTGTGCTGGGTTACCCTGTACCAAAGGCTCATGCCATTTTTGCTTTCACTTTTACAGTTTTATATCCGGTGTCAATCACTTTTCTATTATTTTGATTTAATGTAAATGGTGCAATTTATGTTTTTGTTTTGGTGAAAATAACACTGGACAAAAAAAAGCATGATTTAAAAGAAAAAATTCAAAACTCTACTACCTTACGAAATGCGTAAATTTCTACTGTTTCCAGGATTTCATGCTCGGAAAAATTCCCGTTGTTGTTGAGAATGAAACTGAATTTGACTTGTTGCCTTGTAATGAGCATATTTACCACAGTCAGGTTGGAAACGATTATATTTCTGTGTATATTTTAGAATAGGTGTTAAACACTGTTTGGATTTATTTTTTGAATAATCCCATACAACCCATTGATATAATGGCTCCTTAACTGCCATGCCCAAGGACACTTGTAGTTGTACTTCCAAAGTGACATATAATGAAGATCGATGTAAAAACACGTAACCTCCATCTAGTCAGGCCCTAATTTTTATCCAATATACACGGTGTGTTTAAACAACTGAATATGCTTTGACTTACTATTCACTTTATCTTTAACAGTAAACAGGTTAAACAGCTCACTATATTAACTCAACTACTTGCACACAGTCATTTTAGCCTGCGTTTTTAAAATCCTCCCCTTCCATTGCCACAATTTTTACTCACCATGCACAGTTTGTACACACATGCACCATAGCATGCACGAACAACATATGCCCGCGGGCTGGTCCGGCCCTTTAAGGGACTTAACCGGCCCGCAGACTCTAACTATACCCTGAAATTAAATACTATTCATGTAATTATATGACTAGAAAATTTGCCCACCTTTGCACTAGTGTAATACTGTCGGAAATATCCTATCCTAAAACTTTTCTTATTATGTATCTTTTTCCAGTTAATGAGATCTATTATCACACAAATGAGCACAATGTGGAAAATGAACAACAATAACTTACCAGACAGCCAAACCTCAAGGTAAACTATATTGTTATGAATAAATATGTGCTGTAATCATGTAGGAATGGAACATAACAATCATGATAACTTTTTCGATTGGTCAGCTTGGTTGGTTAGAGTGTCTTGTCCGCCATCTGAAAGGTTTTTGGATCAAAGCAGCCGCTGGGTAGTCTGTTTCGTTTTTGTTTGTTGTGCAGACATCTCTTAAACCCAGTGGATTTTTGGATTGAACTAATACTGTCATAGCATTTCAATCATATACAACACATGAGAATATCTATAGTAACACATGTTTCGTAAAATATTGTAGTTCAACCCATTATGCTACTGGTTTTAGGCGATGTCTGCTTAGTGCTCATGCAACTGACTAGCAAGCCATTAGCTGACTTTGACTCAATGACCATTTAGTTGACTTTAACCTTGTGAGCCATTTCTGGTATGGCATTCTGATAATTATCATGTAAAACCACCCTTAATTTTTCCACCCCTTTCCCATGATATCTTGGATAAAATCAAATTTTGTGGACGTACCAATGTATTTTTCAAATACAGTGTTGATGAAGATTCCATTTGGAGACCATGGGACCACATATATTCAATGTGCAAGGCCACTAAAGGACACATGCCGCTTCACAATCCATATGGAAAGTATGTGGTTCGGCTCTTCTGGATGGTAAGTTGTACTTTGAGTTACGATTTCCATCCTGTTTTGTGTGCTAATCGCCTAGTGCACCTAACAGTCAGATGTAAGGTTGTGGGATCAAAATCTACCAATTAATGATTGCGTGATTGCCTTGTTATTTTAGTTTTTCCTAGGTTTAACAGCTGTCTCCATTATATTCCTAAATTTTTTTATATCATACATCTTTTTTCAGGACGTGTTTTAATCACTTCTCAGTCATTTTTCCTCCCTGTTGTTCTAACACATTCCCAACCTCTTTAAGCTTATGACACCCTAAAGAAGATATAAATAATTTGGTCACCTTGGGAATATCATTTATTTTAACTAAGCAAACTAAGCAAAATTCTACCCATCCTACACGGACTGAATTAAGCAATAAACCTATGGTTGCCAGAGTACTTGTAAGTTATACTGTTTTGGAAAAACTTAGGAACTAATACTGAAACATACATTCTTGCGCCTTTTTCTCTCTTAAAGAATCTGTAGCTTCTTAGTTTGCCTCTCTGCCAGTGTGCTCTTTTCTTAAGTTTTCTTTATTTGTAACGTTGTATTTTTTGTGTAGTTGTCACCTAGTAATTGGTTTATTTTGTGGATTATGTATTTTCTAGTTTTCCTACATATTTTCCTAGTTTTCATTTAAAGGGTTAAAAAACCAGTAT
>CH002597.1:795194-807331 GCA_000149265.1 Ciona savignyi
TACATTCCAATTTTCATATCATTTGGGCATTCCAATAATAAGTGAGTATTTCGTTTGTCAGTGCACCTCAAATTTTTCAAAGTCGAGCAGAATTTTCTTTGCATAAAAAGTGGTGTTCACTAAAGTTTACATAATATATTCTTTATTAGAGGTAGATTTTAGATGTGCAGCTTGTTTAAAAGAGGGATAAATTATCTTTCCAACCATACTAAATATTAAATCATAGCATAAACTTTAGAAAAACTGTGCTAATTTGAAAATGACTAAAAATTGTAAAAAACACTGCGGGACAGCATGTTTGAATTAATGCATTTGGCCGGGAGTGAAAGAGTTAATAATATGTAGAAAAAGTATCACCATAGTTTTCTATAAAAGTGGCAGGATAAAAGAAATAGCCACTAAAGTGCATATAGTTTAACAGCCGATATAGCTTAATCAAAAATGTCAATTTAGTACTGTTGCAAACTAAGTCCCCTGAAGGTTTGACAAGCTTGTCTTTCAGGCACGGAAGCTGCGTGTCTGACCCTTCCACCCGGTCGCCATGCTCTGCAGTTCACCTTCAACTCCCCACTTGGATTCCACATCACCGTTTGCTCCAGGACCAAATTCGTCTATGGCGACGAGGAAACAGTCATGGTTCCATTGCAGAATGTAAGTCTCAGAGTTCGATTTCTTGTTTTAGGTGTATAGGTGGCCTTTCACTGTTAGTTTAGTTGTTTTGTTCCCACCATGAAAACACCCAAGAAAAACTTGTATAAAAATTGGGAACAGGAAAAATGGCAAAAAAATCAGTCGTTAAAATACTTTAATCCAATTAATTAATTGGTGTAAGTAGAACCAAACATTGCCGTTGTAACAATTACCTTTGATCTTATGTCCAAAGTAGACTGGGCATAGTCTTGTCCAGGATTTTAATCCAAATTATAGAATTAACAAAAGAATAATTTAGTGGCTTTGCCTTAATCAGACAAATGTTAGTGTTATTATAATCCTAATGTTTCAGAATTGAAATTATAGATGGTCTTTTACTATGAACATAATTCCCACACAAAATGGGTTGCTTATGTAGTAAATATGTACTTTCTATACATGGGATTATACATGGCTTTTAAAATTTTGTGTTATCCTTTAAAAACTATTGTATTTGAATGTAAATCTCATTTTTTCTCCAGGAAAGCTGTCGATTTGTGGCGGTTGCCGATCAAATTACAACCTCCATTGGCAAGTGCATTGAAAGCTTTGGGAACCAAGAAAGATGGGAGAAGGCAAGGCAGGAACTGCACAACGCACACATGCCGTACAAAGCTCGGAATGCTGCACAACTCCATGAACATTACAGGGTAACAAAGATTTATAGGATTATAGGATATTCATGTTTATCCCTGTGAATTACCGGAGCTATTGTAGTGTGTTGTGTATGAGTCACACGTTCCTCCAATTTGATAGATCCCATTAATCCGCTGGGTTCAGGCAATGTCCGTAAAGTGCCTTGCCCAAAGACACAACTGACTAGCTTGTGACCACATTCGCACCTACAACCTTTCCATTGAAAGGCGACGCACTTAACCGCCAGACTATCCAGCCGACCAAGATATAAGATCTCTCATATAGCATGGAAGTCTGTCTATGATAGATTAAAATGCTCATGTTTATCTCTGGGGTTGCATTAATGATGAAGGTATGTGTCTTCTAGTGAGTTACCGGAGTCCTTGTAGTTTGTTAAATACAATGAAAACATTAATACAGTTAATGGTTAACCTATTTATAAACCAGATCTAATCGATTTCTGCTTGTCAACTACCCAAAGAAACAACTGACTACCAAAAGATCTGGTTTAGATCCAAAACACAACATTAAAGCTAATTTTTAGGTGCAGTACATTTTTCACTAAAAGGATTTAGCAAAATATTTAAAAAAAGACTGAGGACACTCTGTTCGGATTGTAATCAGATTTTTCTCCTTTTAGATTTGGAGAAATGCACTTTACAAAACCTTTGCAGCAGCCTCGGAAAACAAGGTCCCCGATTTAAATTTCATTTTCCGCTGTTTCACATTCCACTGCGAATTCAATCAACCGTCGGAAAACACTAAAAGTGAGAATGAACCGGAATTTTCAAATAAACCACAATTATTTTAAGACACCAACAAATAAAAGATTGCGCATCTGCTGCTTCTGAATTTACATTTATGCAAAATTCGGGTTTATTCAATAGTTCTTGGGATGTTGTAGAATTTGAGTTAATTTTAGTTAACTAAACACTGTCGGGTTACCGGAGCTATTGTAGTGTGTTGTGTACGATTCACACGTTCCTTCAATTTCATAGAACTCATTAATCTGCTGGGTTCAGGCAATGTCCGGTAAGTGCCTTGCCCAAGGATACAAACGACCAACTAGCGACCAGTTTCAAACCTGCAACCTTTCGGTTGAAAGGCGTCACACTAAACCACCAGAATAACCGGTCAGTCTCAATTTGTTTGTGAGCAATTTAATGATTAACACTTTTATGTGTAAATTCCACTGCTTTCCTAACTCCCATGATATACAACATCACCCTTTCTAAGGTCCCAATGATGTCCCCGAGGGTTGGATGAACAAATCCGCCTCGCCCCAAGAAGAGGATGCGGTTACAACGATCCAGAAGCACTGGAGAGCCACGTTTGTGAGGAAGATGAAGCGAGCACACGATGGGTCATCCGACGAGCATGTGTCAGTACGTGACACGCTGAACATGATATGGGGGAACATGGTGCCAGATATACAAGCACAAGGGATAGCATTGCTGAGGTAAACACTCTTGTAAAACAAAAACATGGGGTTTATTGGAATGTCACATCACTGGATGGTTATTGTTTTGTTTTTTGTTTATGCTGACTGCGGAGTATATACATTGCTTTACCCTATATTACAAGCTTTTGGTTAACACACGGGCAAACGTCAGATCACCTCGCGTCCATCATCGGGTTACCAGAGCTACTGCAGTGTGTTGTGTATGATAGACACGTTCCTTCAATTTGGTAGAACCCATTAATCCGCTTGGTTCAGGCAATGTCCGTTAAGTGCCTTGCCCAAGAACACAACCAACAACTAGCGACCAGTTTCAAACCTGCAACCTTTCGGTTAAAAGGCATCGCACTAAAGCGCCAAACTAACCAGTCGGGCAACAATAACCAACCCTGATGATATATTCCAGGTTAATGATGGATGAGGGCAGCAATATCGTGAACAACTATCCATTCAGTGGGGACGAATGGAACAGAATTTGCTTGGCTGATTATCAAGGCACGTTCCCCGATCAGCCCGCCAAGACGTGGTTTATAGTTTTTAGGTAAGTTTTGAAAACTAGTGAAAAGTGTTTCACTGCTATAGCTTTAGAAATTTAATTTTGGATGACAGGCATTTTGATAATTATGTGAATGGAATGTGTATGTTATTTAATCATTGAAAATAATCAGTGAGTCACTGCAACTTCGGAAATCTAATTACCCTGAAGGTTACAAGTTTGTTTTCACTCTTATAATTTAAATGTTTGTTTGCTGTTATCATGTCAGAGAGGTTCGATTAATGGTTTAACTAATAGTCTGCATGTTTTTTGAATGAATGGTAACTTAGTCGGTTAGATCTTAGAGAGTTGACTTTCATCTGAAAATTTGTTGAATTAAAAAGCTTGTGTCAGTCTCAAGAATATTGAGGAACTGTTTTTTTTTGTAAAAAAATTTTGAGTTGCCTGAGCTATTTTTTGTGGAGTGTTATTTGTGCGAAATTTCACTCCCCCAACCCCCTACTTCACACCAGGGAAGTGTTCCATGTGGAATCTGATGTGCTGTGCGTACCCAAGTTGTACATACCCTCAGTACCCACCTGCGTGCTACGGGTGATTGACAACGATACGGGGGATGAAATAAAACGAGTCTTCCAAAAAGTGGCTCCTTATGTTTATAAGAAGAACAAGGTACAAGTTGATTAAATTAACCTTTTGACAGATGCTGGTGTTAAACCATCTTGTGTTCATTAAAAGTGAGCAGTGTTTTTATGTGGTAAAATACCCTTGTTTGGTAGATGTTATTGTCTGAAGCAGTTTGTATTTTAGAAGTATTCTACTGTGGTTTTGCTTTTTCACTATGTTTTATTTTCATTTATTCACCCAATGTGCTTTATGGCAATCCAATGTACTTTAACTTACACAAATCATGCTTATTTTTATTTTAAAATATTTCCACTATCATTCTTTCTTTAAGTCGATACGCTAATGCACTAAAAATCGTTGGACCACAAAACGACGTGAAAGCAATTTGGCCAATCATTCCTTTTTTCATAAAATGAAAAGCTTGGTTTAAAATCCTGCCATGTTTCAACCAGTTAGTCTGGTGGTTTATTGCGACACCTTTCAATCGAAAGGTTGCAGGTTTGTAACGTGTCACTCTCTAGTCGACTGTGTCCTTGGGCAAGTCACTTAACGGACATTGCCTGAACTCAGCAGATTATTGGGTTTGACCAAATTGAAGGAATGTGTGTATCATACACAACATACTGAAATAGCTTCGGTAACTTGACAGTGAGCGCGAGGTAATATGATTGCCAGTGTGTTAACCCCCTTGGTTTTCCTATTCACGAGGATAAACATGAATATCCTATAAATTTTCTCCTTCTTAATCCCGCCAACCATTTATTCCCCAGAGAGGCTACACTTTCGTAGCAGAAGCACGGACCCTAGATCTTCCACTTACCACTGGAAAATGGAGAATGAAATTAATCGGAGCAAGAAAACCTCTCCCGAGTCCACTATCTGGTCAAATAAATAGCCAGTTCAGTGTCAAGGAAATCCGGGATTACTACATCCCTAACAAGCTTGACATTCTACTAAGGTATGGCTTTAAATTGAGATAGGATGTTGTGCTTTTGTTTATCACTAAGGTTGGGAACCTGGGAGTTGTAATGACAGTTTAGCCATAATCCATGTGTCTAAAGTCAATATTACTAGAGTTATTGTTTTACTTAGTAGTTTACAGTTGCATAAGTGAACATTGTTTTCCACAACCTTTCAAGAAAGATTCTTTGCTGCTTTCCAAATAAATTTTAAAACAGCAGGACTTATGTAAAACAGAAAGATACTTTTTCAAGTGTACAGTAGCCATCTTGTTGGTGGCTTAATTAATACATTGATGGCTGAAGACAGACAAAGGTTGTGTTACCGAAACCAGCTGCTGCAAGGCACTTAGCAGACATCTTCTAAACCCAGAAAGATTAATAGTTTTTACTGAAATTGAATAAAAGTCTAAATTATACACAACACATTGCAATCGCTCTGGTAACCTGACAGTGTGCATAATAAAATGGCCAGTGTGGTAATGCCCTTTCCCTTACACGGAATGTAAGATGAATATCTTATTCTAATTTCAACTTGGCCAAAACACTGAATGGAACATAATAAACCACTGGGTTCGAGCACAAAATGACTAATAAATCAATAATTCTAAAATATCCCAAGGTACCACATGGAAGTTATGGCGAATCATATTGGAAGCATCCAACTTGAAACTTCCAAGCCAGATGTTTACATCAAGCTACAGGTGTGCCATTAAAATCTTTGTTGTGTTTTTTTTAATTTATTGTTTTAAATGTTTTAATTCAGGAAAGTGTCGTTTTGTCTATTCCTGGTGTAAACATGTTTTTTATTCAAATTACAGCTGATATAACAACATTCAGATTAATAATTTTTAATTGTGTTTATAACATTAGTAAGTACTTATTTCTTACAAACAGGTAAATGAATTACTTGCCACACCTGCTATACAAATTCTTGTGAAAAAATGTATAAAATTATAAAAATGTGGATGAGCAATATATAAACAAAGGTGTATGATGTATATGCAAACCCTTTAAAATAGCAGCGAATTTTATTTTTACCTTACTCACAATTGTGTTGTGCTTAATGTGAAAACTTAGTTGTTGTTCCTGAACAAGATGTTGTCCGACAGAAACCTTAAAGCTTACCTTAATGTACAAAATTTGGTACTATGTGCTAGATGTGGTTCTTATATGAGCGGTAAGAATTTAATTAAACTTTAATCTTAAAGATTCTGGACAATGAAGAAGAAATACTCTCCGTATGTGGGAAAGGACACTGTGTGATTCCTGCTTTCTACTTCATAACCAACTATGTTGAAGGTATGTGTTTTATTGCATGGGATGGATAGTCCAGTTTAATTATCCTATACCCTTATTCTGTCTTTACTCCTTAGTTAGTATGTTATGTTTTGCCACAATACTCTTAGAAAATGTTGCTTAAACTTACTGGGTTTAATGAGTTAAAAAAATGAGGTTGATGTCCCTATCCTATACAACACACTGCAATAGTTTGTGGATTCTGCCACCTAGAAAGTTTAACTAGCTACTGATAAGTAAAGTGGCTTTCATTTTTTTATTATTTATCTCCAGTAACATCTTAATTTTTTATTTTCTCCCAGTAATACCTCAATTTTTTCATTTTTCTTGGTTAACCCCTAATTTTTTCTTCAGTGACCCCTGAACCCCCGGTAAGCAAAGCACCCCAACCCAGCAAAATCGCCTTAACTGGGGCAGAGAAGAAACGAGGGGGTTCTGCAAAAAGTAAAGACGGAAAATATTCCCCGGTTTGTTAAATAAATATTGGGAGGGGGAGGGGTTTGTCAAGCCTGCTGTTTTAACTAGGATGAGTTAGATGGGGAATCTAAAGATTGTTGGATCAAAACTAACCTGATGCTAAACAGTTGGGTGTCTAGAGTAAGACAAAATAACATAAAAATTTGAACATGCAGAAAGATGGAAGAAAAGAGAATGAATTAAAACTCCCCATGCTACAGAACAATAACATGGAACAATCCTTGACTGTGAGTAAAGTGTTATTTCTTGCATATCAGCTACATTATAATTCATATAATGGGTTTAATTCATACTGATAGATTTTTTGCTAGACATATAGTCTAAACTTGTTTTGACCCTCTGAATAGGAAACGCACAGGATTTTATTAAATAGGCAACCGTCAGATACCTCAGGCCCACAGTTAGATGACAACAGAAAATACAAAGTGTTATATATGATTTAGACATCTAGTTTTCTTCAGTATTTTATTTCCCTGACATAAATCAACATTAAGTGCCTTGTCCTAGGCCACATGATCCAGCTAGCAGCTGGTTTCGATCACACAACCTTTCAGTCCAATATTCCCCCACTAATCCCTCAGACAACTGCTTTTCAACAGAAACACAACTACACCATACAAGCAGTGGTGGAGCACACAAGCTGGCCGCTTACTGAAACACAACTCGGGTTCGTTCAGAAGCTCAGAGAGCAAGAAAAGGAAGAATTAAAGGCGTTTTCAGGTTTTTCATTCACGATTTATTAAAAAAAAACTTAAAAAGTCTTGTTAAAAAAAAACTTCTTGTTTCAGAAAAAAAACAAAAGTCTTCAGTAAATAAAATAGACTTTAATAGTCTTTGTTTAGAGAATTATTTTGCTAGGCCAAAGCAAAGTCTGATTATTGTTTAAGATACCACTGACTGATTTTGTTAATTACAGCAAGGATGATAGCGGTCGTTATGACTTTTTTATTCTTCTGGAATAAAAAACAAATTATCATCATATGATAAGATAAATATGTGTGACCAACACAGATAAAAAAACTCAGGGGCATTTGAAACTGTTTTATGTCAGATATTTCAGTGTGTTCAATATGATAGAGACATATTTTTAAAGTTTTGGTTTACCTACTGGGTTCTGACAATGAACATGAACCTTTTTAAACAAGGGGAACACCAATGAGAGAAATGACTAGTTTCAATCTTTTTTCAATCTTGCTTCACATAAAAAGTAAACTATTATACTTAGTTAATGCACACTTTATTGACAAATCGCAATTAGTGAGTAGACAATCCCCTAATCCCCTGATTTCTCACCCACAGTCCCGAAGGACCGGCCAGTATCTGGGGGAAGGGGCACAGATCGACAATCTGGAGGGGGCAGCAAACCTGCAGCGGAGAAATCCAAAAAAGGGGGTAAGGGCGCCGATAAAGGGGGTAAGAAGAATCCAGACAAAGATTCAAGACCCCCATCCCAGGTAAGTTGACCCTATTTTAAAAAAAATCTTAGTTAACCAGACTAAATATTGCATTTCTATGAATTGGATGGATTTGTGGTTTAAATTCTTACTAGTGGGGTAATCCATACTGAAGAAGTTTTACATGGTTGTCGTAATACTGAAAAACTTTTACCCCTTGGATAACATTTTTTCCTTGGATAATAACAGGTGATAGAAATTCATGTATTGTTTACTCACAACTAAAAAACATGGCAAAAATTGTATTAAAGTCGAAAAAACTTAGTTTTACTGCTGTTCTATGAAGCATAAACCATTATAATTCATTTAGAATGTGTACGATGGTTCGCAAGCATTCTGGGCCCTGAGGTTCGTGAGCAATCAGGAACAAGCTGACGACGTGGTGTTGAAACGTGACAACCAGCGGCAAGAGGAGATCCGTGCCATGAAGCTCGCGTGGGAAGCCGCGGAACCAGGCCGTGCCGTCAAGGTGGGGTCGGGTGTTTTACTTAGACCATTGCTTCTCAAATGGTGCGCCGCTCCGCACTGGTGCGCCACAGGGGTTAACTAGGTGCGCCACACTTGCATTTCGTAAATTTACGACAGAAGGTGCATAGATCATAAACTACTAAATGGTTAGTGTCTAGTTCGTTCTTTTCCATTGTAACGTTTTTCGGTGATGAAATTATTTAAATTAAACGTTAAATTTTCCATATTTTTCCTAAATTGTTTAAGTATTTAACATTGTTTGGCTCCCCCTGCGCCCGTTCGTTTCTTAATTGGCCTCGGGTGCGCGACGAGGTAAAAAAGATCGAGAACCACTGACTTAGACAGTTGCAGTAGCTAGAGTTGTGCATTTTGAATACTTTAGGGTGATCGACTTTTAATTTCTACTATATATAGGATACAACCCTCTGCACTAGAAAAATATTTTTTTATAATTTAGTTAAATGGTACAACTGTACATGTGTGGCTGATGTTAAAGCATGTTAAGGTTATGATATTAAGGAGTTCACCATGTGGGGGAAAACGCAGAAGCGTCAAAACAAAACATTTACATGACTTCAATGTCAAAGATATATAAATTCAATAAATAGCCATATGGCTTGGGATAGGATAGGATATTCATGTTTATCCCCATGAATGGGAAAACCAAGGGGGTTATCACACGGGCAATCGTCAGATCACCTCGCGCCCATCGTCGGGTTACCGGAGCTATTGCAGTGTGTTGTATATGATAAACACGTTCCTTCAATTTGGTAGAACCCATTAAACTGCTGGGTTCAGGCAATGTCCGTAAAGTGCCTTGCCCAAGGACACAACCAGCTAGCTAGCGACCAGTTTCGCACCTGCAACCTTTCGATTGAAAGGCGACGCACTTAACCGTTATACCAACCGGCCGGGCTTGTACAAGGTCTGATGAATTTTGTGGGATAATGACCAGTGCATTTCCTACCATTCATATTTTTTGAATTTGTATAGTGTTTATTATTATATGTTCTATTTATATAATAAAGATTAATCATCAATTTTTTTAGGCCATGCAGTCAAGGTTGTCCTATTTAAGCAAGCTTAAGCCACCTGAAGAACCAACACCAGGTATTTATCTCAAGGTTAAATGAGTGACAGTTGTTATTCAACTGTACAGTTTTGTCTTGGTAATGGAAATCAAGTGGCTAGAGAAATAATTGACCCACGACCTATGTTCTTAGGTGCCAAAATAATTAATATTTTTTACAATGCCCCCAGAAACCTGTGGATAGAGGTGGATAGGATGCTTATGTTTTTCCTGTTGTGGGAGCAAATTTAGCAGTTGGGTTATATGACCATTGTGATATATTTACTAAGGCATCCTTGTACCTGTACCGGTAGTTTCTGTTTGCCCAATCCAGTATGGTCAAACAATGCTCGGAACCCAGGTTATTTTATGAGGTGTTAACCATCGTAAATATTCAAATTCTACACTTCATGTGTGATTGACTGGTTTTTCATTTACTAGAACTAAAACAATCTATTTAACCATATTATTTAGACATTTCCCTAAAGCTTAGGATGGGATATTCATGTTTATCCCCGTGAATGGGAAAACCAAGGGGGGTAACACAGACAATCGTCAGATCAACTCGCGCCCACCATCGGGTTACTGGGGCTATTGTAATCTTTTGTGTATGATATACATGTTTCTTTAATTTAATATTACCAAAAATTCCGCTGGGTTCAGGCAATGTCAGTAAAGTGCCTTGCCCAAGGACACAACTGACTAACCAGTGATTAATTACTAACCTTAAGATTTTTTACCCAATTTTAGCAGAAAACCCTCCTGAAGTGGCAGATGATGAGGAACCAGTAGAGGTTGAACCACCCAAACCTTACAGAAGTCCCATTGTGGACATTGCTTCATTTTATCGGTGAGATGGTTAGTGAACTATATTTGTGGTTGGGTAAATCAATCGTTGGAATGTTGCACACACCCACAGCATAACCATTCAATAAGGGATAGGATATTTATGTTTATCCCCGTGAATGGGAAAACCAAGGGGGTTATCACACGGGCAATCGTCAGGTCACCTAGCGCCTACCGTCGGGTTACCAGAGCTATTGCAGTGTATTGTATATGATAGACACGTTCCTTCAATTTGGTAGAACCCATTAATCTGCTGGGTTCATGCTTTAATTTTAGTTTTGAACTATTTATTAACTGTGTGTCAAAGCATAATGCATTAAGTTTTAAAAAAGTCTAAGCAAAAATTATCTTAATGAGACGTTTCAGAAAATGTAAGTTTCCCAAACTTTTTATTATAAAATTTATCCTTTATATATTTTTGCTCAAACTAGAATAATGTACTTGTACTTTGAATCTAACTGTAATCAACACAGCCCAAAAGAGGAATCGCTGGTGCGAAAATATTTTGACAAATTTGAGCTCGAGCGGAAGCAGAATTCCAAGTTGAGCGAGCAGATAAACGTCCACCAGGAGGCGAGAAAAAGGTCGTTGATGTTCCGAGAGGAGAATCGAAACTTCCGACTGAAATCGAAGGAACATCAGATCGATGTGTGCTTCGAAATGCAGGTTGAAGGAAATAATTAGATGTTCATGCTTATCCCCATGGGGGGAAATGTTAATATCACATGTCAATCATATTATTTCATGCATATCGTCCAGTTATAAAGCTATAGTGAGGTGTTGTACCAAAACGTAATTTCGCTTAGATGATTGACATCCAAATTTGTAACATTAATGATTTACTTTACATTGTCCAGGATAGGATAGAATATTCAAGGGGGTTAACACACGGGCAATCGTCAGATCACCTTGCACCCACCATTGTGTAACCGGAACTATTGCAGTGTATTTTGTATGATGACACGTTCCTTCAATTTGACGTTTAATCTGTGTGAAAACTTCCTTAATCTAATTACAGAAACATGGTGTTCTAACTATTTTTTTCACCACCGTTACTATCCTAAACAACTGCATTCAATCCAAAGGTAAAACAACTCTGTATCAACACTGATTCATTATTTATTCAAGGAACAACTGGATAAAAATCGTGCAAGTCTGATCCAGCCGCGCGAGGATTTCCGCCAGCAGCTGCTCGACGAGAAGCGAGCGAAAGAAGAGGAGCAACTCGCCGCTGCGGCACTCTCTCTGCCCCCAAGCCCCGACCCGAAAACGCGGAAAAGTGCAGGAAAAAAGAAATAGGAACATTGCGCACACAGTAGTCGACTTTGGTTGGTTGTTGTTGAGTTCATTGTACAGTGTAGTGTGTTATATGACGACGTCTTTGCTCACTCTCGCTCCCCTCACATTTGGTACCATTTTTTGTTTTTGTACTTGAGCATTACCTGCGTGTGTTGTGTTGTTTAAGCATGACATTAATACATTTAGTTTTTGATAAAAAACTGGCTAGGTTATTAACGCGTCAGACTGTCAGTTGAAAGGTTGTCGGATTGAAACCAACTAGTTGGTTCTGTTTTTGGTTATGGTAAGGCACTAAATGGACTTGCACTGTTTTACTCATCCATTTATTCTCCGAGATCAAATGAATAACGAATTTTGGACA
>CH002597.1:807431-821844 GCA_000149265.1 Ciona savignyi
TCGGAAAAAACCACAGTCATTATTAGTTATTTGCGAGCTAGTCAGTTGTGTCAATGGGCAAGGCACTTAACAGACAATGGGTTCTATCCAAATTGAAGGAACGTGTAAATCATACCCAACACATGGCAATAGCTCTGGTACGATCCTACGATTGTTAAATATAAATATCTTATCATATCTTGAATTTTAAACAAAGCAGTCAGCTAGGGTTTAAACCGGGGCAGCTGACCACCAAGGTAGAAATACAGAAGCAACCCACTTACAGCGTGTGATACGGCAGAAAACCTGCTTGCTGAGTCATGGAGTCGTTGCGTCGCTTCTTCCAGTTCACCAAGCCTTTCACCTCGTTCGACCACCTGGTTTTTAAGCTTACTAAACTCCCCATGTCTGAACCCCTCGAAACTAGAACCCCCTGTGCCCGGAATAAGCTTCGCGATGCTTTTCGTTTTTCCGTTTACATTTTCACCAACTGAAAAAAGGAGAGGTGGCTATCAGGATGTGTATACAAGCTTAATAGACAGCTTTGTTATATCTGTATTATTTTGGACACACAACTCATCTAAAATCTCACTAATCTCAAGGATAATATACAATTTCTAAAGACAATAAATTTTGTGCTGGTGACAGGGTCTTGTATTTGGTGCAAAATTATAAATGCTTAATTTTAAGGGATAACTTTATCCACTGAATACAAGCAACTAAAATAAATACAATAGTGTATTCTTGAACAAGGCATTGCCATGTCCCAGTGGATTAGAGACTGACAAGACGTCTTAATCACACACACCACACTGCAATAGCTCTGGAGGTGGGTGCGAGGTAATTTAATGATTGCCGTGTTAACTTTGCGTTTTCCCAATTATGGGAATAAAACAATAAAAATGCCAACTGGAGAATTAGATTTTGCTGTATTTTTTTTGTTTCCACGATAAAAACATGCAACAGAATCTTGTATTTAAAAATTGGAAACTGTAAACAACACCCATGCATAAGCACAATGCAGCAACATAGAACTTACATAATGAATCCCGGTCCAATGATGTGTATCCCCCACCAAACAAACCCTTTAAAAAGCCAGTGGCCGGCTTCTCTACATCGGGGCATGGAAAGAACAGGTGGCCGACCAGCTCCTGCACGTTTTCATGGATACCCTGTATGAAAGAACAATGGATACCACATTACAACAACAGGGGTGGACGTGTTTGTACCAAAGGTGATTGGACTTGCATAATATCAAATTTAATGAAAGTGATAACATTCCTACAGACTGTATAACTCAATTGGTAAGTGTCAGCGGTACGCAACTGAAAGGTTGTTGAATCGAAAACTGTTGGATTGTATCTATCATACACAACACATTGCAATGGCTATATTAATGCGACAGTCGACGCAAGGTAATCTGAAGATTCTGTAAAAAAATATCCCTGCCCCACGTTTCCCACCCCAGGGATAAATGAAAAGCCTTACCCCATAATATGCAGGTACCCCATCCAAGCCTTACCCCATAATAAGCAGGAACCGCATCCAAGCCTTACCCCATAATAAGCAATCCGTTGAATTTCAGTTGGAGTGGGTAGGAACATTGCTTGCCCATCTGATGTGAAGCAGAATGTGTGGGCGATGCGCTCGTCGGTGGGAAGGTAGGCCACGTTGAGTAGCGTGTTCAAACTGGGGTCGAAGGTGAAAAACCAAACATAAATAGGCATCACTTCAAACTTCTATTTTTATAACATTCATTTTGGCTCATTTCTGTCTATTTATATTAAAGCAATTTGCCTTAGTTTTTTGTGCAATTTTTGAGTAGATGGATTTGTTTAAATGATGCTTCTATTATATTTCGTAATTTAAACATGCTTTGTTTCAACAGCTGTTATTTTGTCTCTGTTTCTGAGATAACTGTATATAAGTGGGATTAAATTTTCACTCAATTTTTTAGGAACAAACTTAACATTCGTGTGACTAGATGGTTAAGAATTCCATACAAAAAAACAGTCCTGGTGAAGCCCAATGCAGTTTAGAAATCAAGCCTGGTAAAAAAAGGGCGTAAACTTTCTGTTTTCAAACTTGAGTAGACAAATTGTTGCATTTTTAGGGTTTTATACATTAACATTAAACTCTCATGAAAAACTTAAAAAAATGATCAAAATCGATTTTTTTAATTATGCAGATTGTTTACCTTGGTAATGTGAGAACCACTATATGTCCGTTGGAAGTATAACAGGCTGAGCACACACCAGACATCAGGGTGTCAACTGACGAACGGATGAACTGACCACATTCTAATGGCAGATCGTACACATGGATGCATGATAGGCCGGGAAATGAAAATGTCTGGAAGAATAAAACGAGTCAAACTCAACAAAAGAAGTTTTATTTCAAGAATTTTAAAATTTGTATTTTTTTTAAATTTTGCTGGGATTGTGTTATATCAGTGAGTGGCTCACTTACGCAGGTTGTTAAACAGGGTATATATAATAACCAAAATGCAGTGTAGTAGCTAAAATAAGCTGATTTTGGCCACATGGTATTTCAACACAAAAAAACGGGTATCTAATGATTTTCAACGGCTATCTAATGATTTTGTAACTTCCTTATTTTAATATTTTGTCTGACCCTTTGGGCTACCAGCAGCACCAAGATTGGAAAGCTTGCATAATTTAATCCTGTCACCGGCTACAAAAGCCACACAATAACAACATTTCTTATGATCAAGTGATAACTTTCCATTTTCCAAAAAAAAGAGTATCCTTTCCTCTTTATTATAAGTACCATTTTAAAATACAAAAACATTACAACCCTCCATGTCCAATATCTAACAAGATGATTTACCTTTACTTGTCGTTCTGACGTGACCACCATGAACTGAATATCACGTGAAGCATCACTAGTTGTTTCATGGTCATGATCAGCTTTTTCCTAAAAAAAGCCACATATTTCAAAATCTCATATAAATTGAGAGACTTTTGCAATTGTCTAATGGAGAGAATTACTGTTCTTGGGGATAGGTGTCAAGGGTTAAACATTTGTATAAAAACTATTTTTCAATTGTTGTTCGAAAGCATTATTAATTTGTTTTTTATCAGCAGTTTTTAGTTGCGTTTTGAAAAAATATTGATTTGTTGTCCGTGAAGTGTGAACAATATTAAATTGTTGTTCGAAAACAATATTAATTTTTTGGTTACTAACAACATTCAATTGTTGCTCATAAAAAATTATTTGTTCAAAATCCAGATTAATTCTTTTTTGAAAGAAAAACACAAATGTCTGACCTCTGATGCGAGCTGACTGGGCAGTTTGGTGGAACCTTCTAGAACTTGACCGGTGGAACTCATAAACACACACGACACAATAGCACCGTTCAGCTGAAGTAGTGTGCCTAGTGGAAGGACTTGTTAGAAAGGTTGCCACTATAATACACAAAAATAAATAAACTTGGCGGTGATACAAAAATTTGTGAGAATAATATAAATCTAAATAAAAGTTTTATTATCATTTTTATTATTATTTTGCACTAGAATATAATGGCGGTACATAAATTCAGTAAAAAGCTATTTGGAATTTGGCACAAAATCTTTTTATGTATTGGAGCATTGTAGGATAGAATATTCTCAGAGCAAAAACTAATCAACGCAGATATTTTTTTCGATTGTAACTGTATATTATTTATTTAAAATGTTGCTGGCATACCATATGCAGTAATAATGTATCTTGAGAATTAAAGTTCCTGAAATATTAAGTGAATTAAGTACCATAACAAGGTGACCATATTAACAGTTACCGTCACTAAATCTCACGTACCGCTCAGAGAACTTGCGAAGTTCTATAACAATATACAATAAAGTTCTATAACAAGGGACCATATTAACAGTTACCCAATCATACATACCACTCAGAGAACTTGCGACTCGGTGGTTATTCCTGCGGTCTGAGTTGTTGAAAGCAATGCTGAACAAACATCCACTCTGAGTGCCAACCCACAAGCATGGGATCATACTGTTGCTGTCTGGTGGTGGAAATATTCAAGAAAATTAATTTTTAAACAAATTTTACCAAATAAACATACTTACTGAATTTTTTTTATCCAAAAATTAATCTGCTCAATAACAGAACTATGTAAAAAAATAACCATTTTATTGTAGAAATGTGGATTTTGTTAATTCAAAAATCTAAAAAGAAAAAAACAACATTTCATTTATCACTACTTTTAATCTCAGCACTAGTTTTTATGACAAACAGTCTTTAGTGACAAATTATTCGTAGCCATGATATATTTTTAAGCTAAGTTATAAATCCTGCACTAACTTTTTCTAAGATGGGTGGAAGAAAAAGTGAGAAGCGTGACGCACTCGTTTAACCTCGGTTGGTCGGAGTCGTTGGAGCTCGATCCTCTGCTCAGCACATGATCTGTGGAGGAGTGATGATGTTGGGTGAGATGGTCATGTTCATCCCCGTGAATGGGAAAATGAGGGAGGGTTATCAGACTTATCACATGAAAATCTAGGATATGTCAAAAAACATGTATTTTTCAATTTTAAAATCAAAGATTGGAAACAGTTATCTAGGCAAAACATTTTTAAATTTGCATGTTTAATCCATTTTTTTTCAGATTTTTGGAGCTTAATGCTATGTAGTTTAGAGCAAAATTGGAGTATCTGGTATAATAATCTGGAAAAAAAAACTCAGAATAATAATTTTCATCTGAAAAAGATCTTTGGATAAATCAGATGTGATCAGAATGCATTCAGGTCTCGTTTCCCAAAGACCTAAATATTAACATTGTCTCCTCAGCGCATCTTTTTGATTAAAAATGGGAAAATATTTTCTGAGAAGGCACCATCAAGAAAAAAAAATATTCTGACTTTATGTGTTTTGTAAAGATTGTTTTTATATAAATACAATTATCCCAATTTAAAAAAAATTAAAACAAATTTTAAATCCAAACTAGGTTATCATCACATGAATTAAAATAAATTTTAAAAAATTAAATAATTTTATATCTAAATCAAGTTATTATTTTTATTCAAATCAAGTAATCCCATGTATTGTGTCTCCCTAAGGTTTTACCGTCGAAATTCTCAAGGCTCCCGATGGACTTCTCCAGACTGAGCGAGGTGTTCTTCTTCGATATTTTGATGTGGCGCTTGCTTTTCGTGCTCGGAACAGCCGATCCACTTTCCAAGTTTGTCAATGAATCCTCTTTTTCTGAAAGAATTCAAGAATTATTTCTCGAGAGGCAAACAGTAAATTAAAGCAAGCACATTGTTTTTAGTTTATTTTTTTTAATTTATGCTGACATTACATTTTTACAAACGACAACAATGTATACAGTAATGCAAAATGTACAGCAAAGGATGCAGCGAAAGACCAAAAAGTCACCGAGTCGGCTGCACTCTTTTGTGTTTATTGGTTTAGTCTTTGTGTTTTATTTATGTTAAGATACATTTCTGACGATAAAATTTCAACACAAATTGGACATAAAAATTTTGCATTGTGTGAGAATTAAACTCGACTTGGTATTAACAGCTGATTGGCGAAGGTTGTGTCGTTAGGTCATATCTTGGGGTGCTAATCTTAAGTCACAGTTTCGATTCTCACCCAATGATATTTTCAGGCCTTACACTGTAGACTTGTAGAGCATATTAAAATATCAAACTTCAATCTGATAATAGAAAAAACAAGAACCAAAACGCATGAATCCAAAGCTGTGTTTGTTAATGAGCAGGTTCACACTAAAACATAATCCAGAATAATACCTTTTTCCCTATCCGTCTAACAGTAAACATGAGCATATAGAGATGATTCTGCACTAGCCCAATGTTTTGACAATTCACAAAAATCATAGCAATAGTTACACTACAACTTACCTAAGGGTGATTTCCCGTCATTGGGTAAGGATAGTGGAGAAGTGTCTCCAATACCTAGCAAAACAATAAAAAGGGTTAACCAAGATAATTATTTAAGGTAGCTTTGCATAGTGGGATAAATATTTATTTAAAAAAGCAAAGTAAAATATTTGGTAATTTTTTTAAAATGGTATTTACGAATTTAAAACTTTAAATCTTTTTTAAAATAATGGCACTATGATAAACATTATGTAGAAATGCAACAGCCCTACAAAATGAGGTTTCATGATATAAGTTTTATAAAAACACAATTAAGCTGCAAAATAATACAAGACTTTGTGCAAATCGTTTTAATCCATTCCTGCCATGTTTTTTTAATTATAGGTCTAAGGTTCGAACCCGTGATGGGCTTGTCTCTTAGACCGTTTTTTTATATAGTTGGTATATATATCCGTCAAGTTAACCATTAGGCCTCATGACTGAACCGTTTCTGCCATGTAGCAATTAATAAAATGATATCAATCACTATTATTTTAAACAATTATGCAATATGTTTCTGTGGCATACTATAAAATCAACACGAAAACTTGTTTTTTCTTTCACTTCAAGCCTCATTTACAGCAGTTTGAAATTTCAGATTCGAAATTATTGATTCTAGAATGTAAACTGATTCGGATAATGCCCTCTCTTGAACCATTATGTCATCACACCAGGCCATTAGAAAAGTGGTCTTAATAATTACGTGACAATAGCATAGACAATAGTTTTAAATTTTGGAAAAAGAAACAAAAAAATTCCAAATGACATTGGTGTAAATGTTTTAGTGGTTTAATTGAAAAGCTTGGTTTGGTGGGTGTTGAAAGGGATCCTGGGTAAGAATTACATGTTGCATTTGCCTTAAAACAAAAAATAGAGGTTAGCCAAAGGTGCTAACCATAAATTATTATTGTATTCATACATATATTTATATATATATGTTCACCCAAAAATTAGCTTCAGGATTTTGTTAGGAGAATGTGATACAGTTAAAAAGTACAGCTGGTGAAAATACAGCAAGATCTGTGGTGCAAGCAAATTGATTTAATATTTTAGGTAATTTCAGTTAAAATCAATGCCAATAAAATCGACTAAACATCTAAAGATAGCAACAGATAGGTTGCCGAAACGCCTGCAAGGGAAGTGTTTATTCAATAATATTGACTTTGATCTTGACGCTTTTAAAAATTCCTTGACATTTATATAGCTCGAAATACCGTTACCGCACGATTCATACAGTACATATAGACACCGGGTAAGTGGAATTCATGGATCACTGACTTTAACCCTCAACACAAGTTAACCACAAAATCACCTGCTGCTCTGAGCTTGGAGATCTGCATTTTGCCATCAATGGAAAGAAGAACATTGTTGGTGTTCACGTTAAACAAGAGGCTTTTTTGCGTTAAGTCGATCACACAAAGAGACATGATAGTGCCCACGGATAGGCTGTAGAGTTAAAAGTTGATTTAAATGGGAAAATTTAATAAAAATTCGTGGCCAGTTACCGAAAAAAAACATTACATATGTTAAAAAATACTATATATAAATATGATAAAAATAGTATATACACATATGTTAAAAAATCTAATATATATTTATATATATGTTACAAATATTTAAATTTATGTGTAAAAATAGTATTGGTATATAATTATGTTGAAAATGCTATAAATTTATTATAAAAATACTATAACACACAAAAAAACTTGGGTTACAGTTTTGAAATTAAATAAAGCCTAATTGAGTGATGGCATTTAGAAAATGCCTAACAAGTCACATTACATTTGGCCAGGCAATTCATGTATAGTGGCAATTGCCATAATACTTTGTGGTAGCAGTGATGTTGGTTGAGTTGTTTTATGAGCATGTAATTGTTGCAAATTGAAATGCTCCATTTGGCACTACTGAGTTGGAAATTTAATATTCAAAGGAAACCATTAAATTGAATTCTGTAAATTCATAAAAAAATCAAGTCTGGCCAGTTTGCTTAGACGATTGCAACTTTGAATTCAGCCAAACGGTTGTTGGATCAAAACTAGCCACTGGCTAGTTGGTTGTGTTCTTGGGTAACGCACTAAGAAGATGTTGCCTGCACCCGGTGGCTTAATAGTTTAAATTAAAAATGTTGCGGTATCTCAACCGTATTTATTCAACACACAGCTTCAGTAACTTAATAGTATAATCTGACAATTGCCAAAATAATCTGACAATTGCCAAAATAGTCTGACAATTGCCAAAATAATCTGCCAATTGCCAAAATAATCTGACAATTGCCAGAGTGAAACCCAGTTTTCCATTGTTGGTAATAAAACATGAATATCATATCAACTCTACAAAGATCAATGTTGTTGGTGAACTTCACTCACAGGTTGTTCACAGTATCCACGGAGAGGAACACAGACATAGGAGGACTGGTGCCGTCATCCGACAATAAACAAAGAAAGTTCGACTGGAACCCGGGACTTTGACGAAAACTTCCACTTTTCGCACTGGAAATTTAATTTCTTACAATATTTTTTTACGCAACTTTTTGGAGAATTTCAAAGGAAAAGTAAATTAAAAAAAGGAATTTAAAACAGTTAAAAAAAATTCAAAACCGTTAAAGTTTCAGGAAAATGTTCAGTTATTTCTCAATTAAACACTCTAATTAATGGTAATTATGATGTGTAGATGACTTTTAGTAGTATTTTGGAAAAAGAATACATCGGTCAGTTTACACTGTTAAGCATGATAACAATGTCGAACATATTAATTTAAATTAAGAACTGTATTACTGTGTGATAGTGGGGAATAAATTTGGGAATTTGAATTAACCTTACGTTTTAATAATACATTTTAAATAGTTATTAGGTCACAATAGCACACTTTTCTTAGTGTTATAAAAGTGCTTTATTGACTGCTGTTTTTATTTTTTAGTTTCTTAAATTTATATTATTTTTTTTAGTTGCAATTATTTTTAGTTTCTTAATTTTAAAAACATTCCGTTTTCATATTTGTATCTACTTGTGAGATAATTGCACTTGATATAACAAGCAAAATTTTAAATCGCAAATTTTTTATGCTTTTATTAATAAAATATCAGAGATAATTATGCTGTATAATATCTATTTACTTTAGTTTCTAAAATATTAATTTGAATTCACCAAAGTAAAAAAAATTCCATTAGGTTTCTTGCACAAGGGAACAAACATGCAGAATGTGGTCAGGGTAAATATTGAACAAGGACTAGTCTGGTCATGAACTTCGTATTTTTCCACTAGACTACATGGGCAGATATCTGCAGTTGTGTTAAACAATCCATTGTCTTGATCATATGAATTTAAATTTCTTCTTAAGAAAGAGAAGTATAATTGAATATTAAACAAGGCAAACACACTGCACTTGCTTTAACAACTGGCAAACTTAATCGCTTTATTTTGATGGTAGCTTATGGGTGGCCGAAGTAACAGGCTTTTAATAGCAGCATTTGTGGTTTCCGGTGCTACTGTGAGAGTATTACCTACTAATGTAAGTACTGCCTATTAATGTAACTTAGACAAGCCGCTTATGGTAACTTGGTTCTATATATAAAGAGGTTTTACTATCCCAAGGACAACCCTACCCTATCCCAAGGACAACCCTTGATCTACACAGCAAAAAAATACAAATTTTGACTTCCACCCTTAATGCTTACCGTAACCTTGATTTGGCAACCCCGTAGTTATCACCATCTGTGCTGCTAACAGGAGTTGATCCATTTGGAGTGTTCACCTGATAAAAAATTAACATCAGATGTAAAAATTTCAAATATCGTTAATTGGGTTCTTTTTTATAAAAAATTGTATAAAAATCTTGGTTTTAAAAGCTGGTGACATTAAAAACCAGTTTTGTGCTCTGACTGGGCAGAGACCTGTCCAGGATTTTAATCAGAATATAAATTATGTATGATGTATTGAAGTACTATGAATGTGGACAATTCCTTGAAACATGTTTGTCTTATAACATAGGTACCAATGGAGGTACAATACATGGAACTGATCATCAGCATTATTGTAAATGCATCATAAGCTTGATTTGTAAATATTGTAAATGCGCATATGTGTACAACTCTTGTCTACAGTTATAAAACATTAAGTTATCAAACATCTTTTTTTATTACGTTCATTGCACCTAAGCTTTATTGTAAATAAAATGCCAATACCCATGTATATAACTTTATGTTAATCTTAATTAAATGCTCCAAGTTTCCAATACATATTGGTTTCATTGTGTAATCTAAAACTAAATAAAATGATTATAGAGAGTTTTTTTTGGCACATGTACATTATACAAAATGATGTTTAGTAACTTTAGACAAAATATAAGTTATATACATGTTCTCTAGCATTGTTATTTCCAATAAAGCATGGCATGTACATCATAACAGAAAACTGTGTTTTTTTTTTCTAAACATTGTAACACCCAATTGAGCTAACTGTGCCTAAACGAAAACTAGTTTTATCCTGGATAGACTATGGAGCAATATACACAAAACACATATATCCTGCAGTACTCTTATTATTATTACTTTTATTGCACCCGCTAGCTAATGCATTTTGAGTGTCCTTCAGTCCAGTTTTAATTACGTATCTTCTATAAAGGGTTGTCACAAAATTAGACACTAATCTCTTACACATTCGAATCAATGCATTAGTGGGAGGGCTGAAGTCTAACCAGCGATATGGTATTCAACAGTTTTTGAAAGACAAATATAAGAACACTCACAATACACTTAGGGTTGTTTGATTGGGACCTTGATGTCAAGTTTGTTTGGTCAATGGATATGATTAAAAAAAATTAAAATTATTTTTTTTTTAATTTTAACAATTTCAAAAATTTAACATTTTAATTTTTTTTTTTTTTATTTTAACCATTTTATAAATTTAAGTTTTAAATTAAATAGTAATAAAACAGAAAAAAATCTCCAACAATTCACATTCTATGAGTTAATTATTATTATGCTTGTCAACTTAACATTTTTCTGCAAGACTGTTGGATATGTACAATTTTGGAAACAGGTTTTATCAGTACAAGAATTATAATCGAATTAGATGCAATGCGTCATTAACTACAAACCAGACAAAAGCTTGCTCTAAAGTTGGTGAAGTGGATTTTAAAACAACAGTCTTTCGTTAAATGCATTTGTAATTTGAAGTATCATCCAATAGGTTATAGCTAAACCAATAACCACAACAGCAGCTTTGGTATTGGTTGGCAGAATTGGTATATAAAATTATATTTTTTGGGTTAAATGCAATTGTACTATAAAGTATGATCAACAGTCGGTTGCAGGAACCAATAACCACAAGAACAGTTCTGGCATTGGTAAGCGGCGTATAACATTACATTCTTTGGGTTAAATGCATTTGTAATTTCAAGTATGATCCACGGTCGATTTAAGAAACCGATAACCACAACACCTGGCTAGGGTGAGGGGCAATTGGGCGTGAAAGCAGGTTAACCATTATCATTCTGATGGGTTCAGACAAGGTTGGCGTAGGCAAATAAGTTGTGCACGTAGACATGTAATGTTAGAGGGTAAGAAGGCTCTATACTGCACTACGGCTCACAATTCAAAATTCTGTTTATTATCATTTAAACTTACCACTACTGCCACTGGAATAAATACCATGCATTATTTAGCATGGCAAAAAGCTTTTTTGTACTTTGGTTATAAAACATTGTGTAACAACTGCAATTACACAAGCAGACACGTGCAATTAGAAACAGGGTTGGTATCAAACCGGCAATCTTGTAGTTGGCAGATGAAGTATTATCAAACACAAATTTAAGGGATTTTAAAAGTTACTATAACCTTACAAAGTAGAACAAAGCCTATTACGCCGTATAAGCTTAAAGAATTATAATCTACCAAGGAAAACAAAGCCTATTACGGTGTATAAGCATCCCTCTTGTGTCACAAATTACCAGTCTCATCAATGCATGAACAATTATGCATCACAAGCCATGTGTATTTCCATTAGTTTTGCAGAACCCCGTGCTGGACAAGTCACCCATCTTACCGTGTAGTAGGTGGCTGACTGGTTGAGCTCTTCGTTGCTTGACGCCTCCCCATGCAATCCCACCAGGTTCGAGCTGTGGTTCTGATCCGAGCTTGGAGGAGCCAGGATCCCAATTTCTTCCGATATATTGACCGAGAGGGTCTGTTTATAAGCGTAAGAAATAAGAGAGCCATTTGTTGTTAGGGGGAGGGTACAAGTTACTTGTACAAGGCAACTCATTAAATCAATGATAGGGCCTATGTAAAGGGTCAATGGTGGATAGGGCCTATGTAAAGAGTCAATGGTGGATAGGGCCTATGTACAAGAAAATGTATTAAATAAGGCAGTCATTAAGCACAAGTAAAGTCAATGGGGGAAAGAAAGCGTCTGTATGGCAAGGCACTACATCATGGATACTTTAGTCAAGAGATTCCCGCACAGTAAACTCATATTAATTCATTCACATCGAGGATAATTGTAAATACCATCAAATCGATAAGTAGTACCGGTACCCAAGTTATACTAGGTATGCAGTTATTATTATTTATGATGTTGTGGTTCTTATTAGATTCTGTAGTATGTATCGTTGCAGCCTTATGGTTATGTTAATTTCGCCTTTCTTCTACGCTTTGTGAGGCATTGTATTAACGGGGTTTACATAAAAATGTCCATTTAAAAAGTGAAATTCTATTGGATTTAGCTGTGGAATGAATAAGAACCATTTTTTTTAATTTTATCAATTTGAATTTGACTTCTCATACTAAAATAAAACAAGTTTTATCTTTATAAATTGATTCAAAATTAGAAAAATAAACGAAATTGTTTTTTAGAATTATTTCATCAAGCATACAGGCAATTCTATTTTTCCCAATTTATTTATTATGAAAATTGTCTTTGCTTGCTTTTTAAATATATTTCAGAATTCGAAATTATTGATTTTAGAATATTTGTAGAAACTAAACCGATTCTAAAAAAAAAACATCTCTAGTATTGAATTACCAGCAGCATTCTCATATCCAACTTACACTGATCTCCGTGTGGATTTCCGAAGCGTTGAGTTTGTATATTATGATGGTTGAACTGACATTGGTGGTGATGAGAGTTTGAGTGTGGGTGCACAGCGCGATGTTGGTGATCCGACACAAATCTTCTTCTTCATCGCCACTCGAATTCCGAGCTCGGTGGAATATTTTGTAAGTCCGCAGTTTGTAAATCGGCTTTAGGAAACCTGGTGGAGTAGTTTGTTCGAGGTATGGGATTTATGGAGGTTTAAATTTTTAGGTGATAGTTTAACATTCATGGGTATTGTAAACTTACTTTAACATTAGTAAAAGTATAATTTCTTGCAATAAATTTTAAGTATTGTATAAATCAAAAAATGATTGAGACTTTTAGTAGAATTTCTTATAATAAATTCCTAAGTATTGTTTAAATTAAAAAATTCTGAAGACACATTGGTAGAACTTCTTGAAATCAATTTCTAAGTATTGTTTTAATTAAAAATAAATGAGACATTTTAGTAGAATTTCTTGTAATAAATTCCTAAGTATTTTTTAAATCAAAAAATGATTGAGACATTTTAGTAGAATTTCTTGTAATAAATTCCTACGTATTGTTTAAATAAAAAAAATGATTGAGACATTTTAGTAGAATATCTTGTTATAAATTCCTAAGTAGTGTTTAAATTAAAAAATGAACTGGAATAATCAACACTACTTACCAGCAGTTGCATCCCAGAAACGCACAGATCCATCAGCATGGCCTGATACAAGAAGTTCCGGTATTCCTTCGTAATCCCCCATCTTGCTCTCACCACCGCTGATCGGCCAAGCCTGTTGGGAATGTATCACATTGTGAATGCATTTTAGTGAATGAATCACATTGTGAATGCATTTCAGTGAATCTATCACATTGGGAATGCATTTTAGTGAATGTATCACATTGTGAATGCCCTTTAGTGAATGAATCACATTGTGAATGCATTTTAGTGAATGAATCACATTGTGAATGCATTTTAGTGAATGTATCACATTGTGAATGCATTTTAGTGAATCTATCACATTGTGAATGCATTTTAGTAAATGATTCACATTGTGAATGCATATGAGTGAATGAATCACATTGTGAATGCATTTTAGTCAATGTATCACATTGTAAAAGCATTTTAGTGAATGTATCACATTGTGAATATATTTTAGTGAATGTATCACATTGTGAATGCATTTAAGTATTTGAATCACATTGTGCATGCATTTTAGTGAATGTATTACATTGTGAATGCATTTTAGTGAATGAATCACATTGTGAATTCATGTGAGTAAATGCATCACATTGTGAATGCATTTTAGTAAATGTATCACATTGTGAATTCATGTGGGTGAATAAATCACATTGTGAATGCATTTTAGTAAATGAATGGCATTGTGAATGCATTTTAGTGAATAAATCACATTGTGAACTCATGTGAGTGCATGTATCACATTGTGAATGCATTTTAGTAAATGTATCACA